>BPLQ01005815.1:30771-58154 GCA_021605075.1 Caerostris darwini
AAACACAATCCGCATTTGACTCTTTGCGAACGAGCCGATGAATATACTGCAGTTCAGAAATTGGAAAATCCTTTTTCATCAGTACGACCAAACACCAGTAAAATCCTCCAGAAGGTTAAAAAAAAAAAAAAACCAAACAACACAAAAAACCCCCAAAAAATAAAAAAAAAAAAAAAACCAGATAATCCAAAAAAAAAAAGAAGAAAATAAAGAAAAAGACTCGCTATTTACCGCTATCATTTGAAGTCTTCCCGATTTGCACGCCAAGACATCAGGTCTTTTCCTCGACTTTTCCCTCTCGCTTCATTCTTCCCCTACCAATCCGAAAATCCTTTCCACTTTTAAGATTTCCCCCTTTTTTTTCCCGCGCCGTTTCTAGGAAATTGTCTTCGCTCTCTCTCTCTCTATTTGATGGTTGAAATTTCGCCAAGCAAATCTTTATCCCTAAAGTTTGCCGCTTGTTATTTTGTTGAACTGTTCTCTCTCTTTTTTTTTCCCTATGGAAGGGAGGGATTTCACAGCTTTATGACTTGGACAAAAGTTATGTTTAATGGCATGTATGAATTTAAAAGATTTAGGATTACACCGTTTGAAAATGTTAGTTCAACAGTTGTTTTTGACAATGCGTGACTTGTCGATTTTTTTTTTTTTAATATTGTGCTCATAATTTAAGTATTTTTTTCATTTCGAATTTAGCTCTTCATAGAAGAATTGAAACTATCGATAAAGAAAAAAGCTTTTAACATTCTGATTGAATTTTGTTATGGAATTTCGTTAAAAAGATATAGTTCTTTTTCAAATTCCCTTAATGTTTTAATAGTTACAATTTCTTTTTAACTATTTCATTCTTTATTCCTGTCTATTAAATTCCTATTCTCTTTTACTTTTGCTTTATGTAATTTTTTCTCATCCCTGTTTCTCACTCTCTCTCTCTTTTTCTTTCTTTCTCTTACCTCTCTTTTTCTTTCTTTCTCTTACCTCTCTTTTTCTTTCTTTCTCTTACCTCTCTTTCTCTTTCTTTCTTTTTTTCTCTCTTCCTTTCTATCTCTCCCTTTCTTTTTCTCTTTCTTTCTCTTTTTCTCTCTCTCTCTCTTTCTCTCTTTCTTTCCCTCTCCCTGTCTCTCTATTTCTCTCTCTCTCTCTCACACACACACACTGATAAAACAATTGCGATAAGATATTTTGCTAAGCATAAATATGGAAATCATGTGCAAGTTAACAATAGAGGTTAACGTATGTTACTGAATTTTATTTACTTGTTAAAAATTTCAACAGATATCACTTTTATATATTATTATTTAATTACATTTGAGAATAATATTTAATTTCATTGCTAATAAAATTTTATTTATAAACATTTAATTGGGAGTTTTAATTTCAAATCAATACAAATTTAATTTAAATATATTTATGTAGAAGATTAAAAAATGTTGTTATTTATAAACTTGTGCACGTGCTTATTTTTTATTTCTTTTGCTAAAAATTCTTAACAACAGCAAACTTTTTATATATTCCTGTGATTTGCTAGCGTTAAGGAAATGTTAAATTAGAATTCGCAGAATTGCTAATTAAATTAAAGCTTTCGTGGAGTATACTTGCACGTTCATGTAAGAGATATTTAGCGCTTGTATCATAAAAGAACAATATTAGTGAGGCATTCTCGTTACAGATCCTACGAATAACCAGGTAGAGGGAATTAAGATCACCTGTGATGATTTCGGACAATACTAGCATATGAAATTTGAATTTAATACGAGATTATTGAATAAAGCGTTATAATTAATCTTTTAAAGTTGAATGTTATGAAAAATATGTTGAAATAAAAAATTACAGTCAAATCAACATTGCATTTTTGAAAATCACGTTACTGAATATATCAAAGTTGTTGCATTGAAAAAAGCTGGTAAGGTGGGTTAATATTTTTTAGCTGCGTTATCTAAAAAGAAGTTGCATATTTATACGAACTTAAGACAAAATATTAAGGAAATAATGAAGTAAAGACAAATATCAAATTTAAAATTGAATTATAAATTCATGACTTTGGGATATGTTTTCATGCTTTTATCGTAGCTAAAACAAAACAAATAGAGCAGATTTGAATGAAACGTTACGTTAAAACGCTACAATTAATATAAATTTCTAAATTACTACTGTTAGAGTTTTTAGAAATAATCATATTATGTGAAAGAGTATTCTTTTAAGCATTATTATCCTCTATAATAGAATATATATTTAACCCTTTGCGTCCCACATTGAGTATGACTTGACATCACCTTACTTTTCAATAAGTCCAACCTCGAGTTTGGCTCGATACGGTTTTTAAATTTAAGTGTGCATCTTTTAATGATTTTAGAATTCTTTTAACTGGTAATTACATTTTGTAACGTAATTATCCTTTTTGTGAGTTAAAATTGGCATCACTATAATAAATCGAGTTAGAATCTTATTAAATACGTAAATTTCATTTTACTTTCTACTTTATACAGCATATAAATATATGAAAACTCAATTAAAATTGCTAGGCTTATAATACATTAATATAACTCAAAAATTAATTTGGACCAGACTAATGCGGAAAATTGATTTGATTGCAAAGGGCTAATTATAGTTGTAATTACAGACTATTTTATGTGACATAAAATTTAAATTAGTTTTTATTAAAAATATGCTTTTGGCTCTAAATCCCCGGATCTAAAGTATATTATATACAACCCAATTTGCCTCTTTCAGTTGGAAGATGCCTTTTTAACTTGATTTAGGATCATGTAAAAAGGAGTAGAATAAACAAAGTCTTAGTTGGGAACTTTTTTATAACGGTAGACATTGCTTGCAGGGGCATGATGACCGAGTGACTAGAGCTCTGGCGCTCGGTGCCACATGTTTCGGGTTCGAATCTCGGTGTTGCCATGGAGGATTATAGTTGGTCGGAATCCACTTTAAACCGTAGCTTCCAGTCTAATGTAACTATAGAGCATTGGGCTGACAACCCTACCCGTTAAAGGAAGCATCTTCTGTCTCAAAATCTGCCAGTAAGCAGACAGACGGCCTTGGCCCCCGTGGGCTCTGATGAGAAAAAAAAGAAGACATTGCTTTGTATATATTCGTCGTCCCTTTAGAACCCTGGTGGTCAATTGGTTAGTGCTCTGGCCATTGGCACCACAGGCTTCAGGTGCGAATCCTGGCGATGGCATGGATGTTTGTAAGTGATTCGGAATCCCTTTTGAACTGTAGATCACGGTATATTTAGCCTAAAGCGTGAACAAAATGAACCGTAGAGCGACAAAGCAAACCGTCGTCTTTTAAATGTTTGTACCGAAATATTTAGGATTTTATAGATATTTGCCAATCATATTGAAGAAACATCGGATTAATTAATTAATCCAATTAGATTATCAACTGCTATGGGACTTCTAACTGAATTTGTTCGATGCTATCAATTAATATCAATTGATATGTGACTTTATCAATTGATAGCAAATCGATTCGTTTTCACATAACAGTGCTTGTAGTGCCTTATTACCGTTAACGGAACCTTGTTATTTTGAACTCTTGTTATCATTCACTACACTAAAGGAAGGTGTATATTTTTATTCACTCTGGCAAGATAACCTACGTCTAACTATATTGATGCATATAATTACGTTTTTAATCAAATAATGAATTCTTCAAATTCTGTTTTAGATTTATTCTTTATGCGCTGGAGGAAATAATTTTTAAATGAACAAAAAATAAATATTGAAAACTAAACAAATAAAAAAAAAAATTGCCGTTGTTGATTCAGCCATTATTCTCACGGGAAGATTCCTGCAGTGAATTTTTAAACAATTCATGAATATTTAATACATAATTAGTATCTGGAATAAAATTTAAAATTTTTGAATTCTGTCGGTTAAAAGGATTTGACACAATATATGCTAAACATACTTTAAATAACTGTTGTATATATTTATGACATAAAGAATTCAGACATATTTATTTCCTTATGATATCATCTTAAATTATGAAATTAGTTTAATCACATTTCTTCTACTTTCGCAAATAGGTTGCAATATATTCTTATATCTATTATTTATTTATTCTTTAATATGGCAGATATTCTAAAATAATTGGTGCATAAATTTTAATATTTTTAATTTTACTAATGATCATTTTGATATTTACAAAATTTTTTTTCAATTTATTTAAACTTCTCATTACGCAGACATAAATTGGCATATACTGGAATAATTTGAAAAATATTAGAACAATGTCTTGGTTCGGTTTTTCGCTCTATGGCCATTTTGTGCACACTTTGGGCTAATTAGACTGTGACCTACAGTTTAACGTGGATTCCGAACCACTTTACAAAGTCTTGGCAAAATGGTATATACTGGAATAATTTGAAAAATATTGGAACAAAATCTTGGCAAAACAGCATACTGAAGTAATTTGAAAAATGTAGGAACAAAGTCTTTATGAGTTTTTAATAAAATATTCGGATATTGTATTGATACAAATGCACTCTGCTACGAATTTAAGTTTAGTTAAATCTAAAGATTGTGTTTATTTCTAATGAATTTAAAATCATCCACCATAACTTAGTTCGAAATTGAGTATTGAGTATTAATTTGAGTATTTGAATAATGAATATTATGTTTCGATTAAATTTTAAAAAAAATTTCCATATGCATTGGCAACTTTATTAATTGATAAATAAAATATTTCAAACCCACAATATGTATAAAACTTGTGTCTTATATTTATTATTGTAATGATAATTTTTCCATGTAATTTTCCGGACATAAAATGGTACATACTGGAGTAATTTGAAACATATTGGAACAAAGTCTTTATGAATTTTTAATAAGAAAATATTCGTCTATTTTATGGATACAGTTACATTCTACTAAGAATATATTTTTAGTCAATACTGATGATGGAGTTTATTTCAATTGAATTCAAAATCATCCATCATAACTTAGTTCGAATTTGTTTATTCGTATTGTGTTTCGATTAAATTTTTTAAATTGTTTCGCTGTGTATTGGTAACTTTATTAATTGATAACTATGTAACTATAATGCTAATTTTACATGCCTATTTTTTGACGTTTGCAAGAATAGTTAAATATAAAATGGACGCATAGTTTCAGAGATGGCGTGTTTTCGTGTCTGAATAACGAGTATTCCAATACACTAATCTTCATTAACAACATGCATTTTGCTGCTGTTATACTGCCTTCCCTAATGTTGAAATTCTCAGCACACAAGTTTAGGTTGCCTATAAATTCTCCTTTATTATATAACTTGTTTAGTAACTACAGTTTCTTTATATGATATTCCGTATTATTGCGCTAAAGCATTGCACTATTTTCATTCGTACATTAATCTCACTGGACAAATTTTTAAACGACATAAAATTTAATTTGACATAAAATTTAATTTTAATTATTACTATTAATTAATAATAATTAAAATTAAATTACTATATCATATTTATAATATATAAATAATTACAGTTCTTAATTTTTTATTATTACTTTTTATTTATTTCGTTTTTTTATCAACAATAGTTTGGGTTTGGCAAAAAAATTGGAAAAACCATAATTATATAAAGTAATAATTTATGCGAATTATTTTCTTGCAGAATTTCAGACATTGATTGTTTTCGTGTCTTAATAACATAATTATTCCAATGTCGTAATTAGAGTTACCAACTCGGAGTTTGGTGAAGGAAAAATAATCATGTATATGAGATATAGTAGTTCTTTAGTAATTTTCTCAAATGTAGTGATGTTGGTTTTGCATAACTTTGTCGTAAGCCTTGGTGTATTGTTTAGTTCTAATTTTTTTAATATACTACTTATAATTTTCATATAATGTATATATATCTTTCATATAATGCGATGATTTTTGATATATTGCTACATTTACAGAGCAATTTAAATAATTGAAATAAAATATCTATACTATCATATAAATTCTTTTGATTCATTATTAGAACCATTTATTGTAAACAGTTAAAAAAAAATTTAATTACTTTTTCATTTTGAAAAGGCAAAATTATTCATAGATGTGACTTCATTTTGCCAGTAAAATTAACAGGAACTACAGAAATTTATGTATGAATTTTTACATAAACATAATATTTATTAGCAATGTCCTTATAGATATAATTTATTTAAGCATGGTTTTTTTTTAGTTTCCCTGAGGAAATGTATTATTTTAATATGATTTTGTATACCATTATACAAAATCTCCTTTAGTTTGTCTGACTGTCTAAATTGTCCATTTTTCAAAGTGCTTAAATGTTTTGTAAGATCTTTTTTTGGTCTATTAAGTTTCTCTCCTATGAAAATCAACATAATTTGCAACTACTAGTACTTATATTCTTAAAATATTTGATAAAATCTGTTACCGACTATTAAAGTCACTGATTTCATAAACTAAGAAAATCAGCATTAATCATGTTAAGTAACTCACATCCGCTGATCAGGTTGCCTGATGCAAGTTTTCTGGGATTTCTCTCGCACACCACTCAAATATGGCATAAATATTCCTAAAAGGCATTCCTTCATCGTCCGTGTTTGGGCTATTAGTGGCATGTATGAATTGATCCCGAGGCTAACAGATGTTCAACATATGTGTGATGTATAACTAGAATACAATTTCTAAAAGTCGAGCTAGCTTAGTTCTTTCGGCCACTAGACACTTTTCACTATTATTTAAAAAACCAAAACAAATCCTATTGTCATAATATACTAATACTATTAATATTGGTTTAATTTAGTCGGACCAAATTTTTATAGACAGTCTCTAAACACTTTTAATTAGGGTCATCTTATTTATTCATTACATTACCAAACAATAAATAATCTCAAAATACTGAAATTGCAAACTATTCTTATGTAACATTTCTATGCTAAAAAGTGCTTAAAATTTAGTTCAAGACATTTAAATTGCTTTTTTTACTTCGTCATATTAGATCTTTACATGACCCTCAAAAAAACTTAAATCCTAACATTTTCAAAGATTTAAAGCAAATTAAAAAAATTGTGTTTTAAGCATGGATAATTTTTTAGTTGACTGTCTTCATATGAACATTCTTACTTCATATGAATAATATGAAATTCATATTCACTTCATAAGAATAATATAATATTCATATTCATGTAATGATTCATACTGAATGATTTTTTTTGTTTTGTTATTATTGTCATACTCTTCTCAAACTACTCTGTTTCTAAAATAGCTTTGTTCTTTTTGTTTGTTTTGTTTTGTATTTTTAGAATAACTTAAAGTTAATAAAGTTTTTAAAGTAGTTCTCAGAATATTCTAGAAAAAAAATTTGTAGCTTTTATGTAACTAAAATGAAAAATATGTGTTTTAATGATAGATAAATTCACATTTTATTTATCCTTCTTCTTCCAAATCTAATTGCAATTATAACAAGTTTATTTTAGGAAACGATTTCTTTAAACTACAAATTATTCATCAACTATGAAAAAAATAATAAAAAAAAAATGATTAAATATTTGTGGCCAGCCACATTATAAAAAAAAAACCTCATTCAGTTTGTAATCATTATTTTTAAATATCATTAGGGAAACGTCTCAAAATAATTATCACATTCTACTACTTTTTTGCTTCAATTATATGATAACGAAGGTTTTGATGGGACTTCATATTATTAAAAGTCAATAAGAAAGAAGTAAGAAAGAGGGTTTCTTTTTTCATTCTCAAAAATGTGCGATAAAGAAAAGCTATTTTTCAGAGATGAATTTTTTTTTTTATTAATGAACGATAAAAACTATAATTTTTGTAAGATTATATATAAGTACTTTTAGAATTACGAAGGAAACAATACAATTATATTTTAAAATTCATGTTTTTATGGTGGAAGTTTCTTTCGATTTATATGTGTAATCAGTTTAAGTGAAATTTAAAAACGTGTGCCAAATATGGCCAAAATTCATATTTACAAATTGAGTTGATTTAAAATATTTGATATATAGATAAAAAAAATCCATAATTGTAAAAGGGATCGAATTTATTTCGGTTACAAAAATGTTAAGCTTAAAAAATTTTGCAAATTCCGTTTTTTTTATTTCCGGTATCGATACTTCTTATTCATTACTTTTTTAATTCTTCCGATAATGGAAAAAAGGAAAGTGATAAATTATTTTTGTTTTATATTTCATATCTTTTTTAATTTTAACAATAAATATGTATGGAAATTCACTGTATATTATTCACATTAAAAAAAATCGTAAGGCCCTTCGTCGACTTTTTTTTTCGTGGTTCCATTCTGTATTATATGATATTTTTTTACAATTCCTGATTATTTTGGAATAGTTACATTACATTTCCCTCTTGCAATGTTAGTTCCGCAATAAATGAGTGTAGTTAAACTGGTGCTTTACAATGAAAACCTTAACCTTTAATTATATCATTAGTTTCGGGGGCATGGATGTTCATTAGTGTTTCGAAATCCACGTTAAACTGTAAGTTCTGGTCTAATTAGCTTAAAGCATGCAAAAAAAGACCAAGGCAAACCACAATGCGAGGGTGTCCTAATCTTTTGTTTCCTGACAACATACGAATATTTAGTTTCGTTAATCCCTCTACAGTAAACAACATACTCACCCACTCTCTTTCGTCTCTTGCTGATGTTGGCTTCCAATGTTTAGCACTGATTTCATAGGAAACTGGGCATACCTTACATTCCAAATAAAAAAAAATGTACAGAAAAAAAACGAATTTTAGGTGTTACTTTTTTTTTTATATTTCAGGAATTTCCTATTTTTGTACATGTGTACATTCATTTTTTTTTATTTTAAAATATAGTGTATTAACATTCTAAAATCATTATTATTGAAAGCCTTATTTTTTCATACTTAAAAATTAATAATTAAAAAAGTATATTGGTATTCTGATCAAAAAATAGTATCCTTAAATTTATAAAATTCTAATGGTGCAACTATCTTTCCCCTGACACTTTTGAAAAGAGTATCAGAAGTCCCTATGGCATTCAAGAGAACTATTGAGTTAACTTACAGACTCTTTCCGAATAGGTCGTGTTTTTTTGCGCAACCCTGCGCTCCTGCCGAATTCTGGCTGAACAACAGAGTCCTTCCAAAAAGTTCCAATTATCTTTTATTACTTTTAATATGAGTTAAATGTTAATTAACTGCATGTGATTGTATTTGCACGCTACATGTTAGTTCTAAAAATCCATCCAGTATCTTAAAACAACTCATTACAATGTCAACTTATTATATAGTTATATAAATAGAACCGCAATCCCAACTTTAAATATTGTATGTCACTAACTATCATAACTTCGAAACATTCATTACAATATTTTACTATAAAAGGATCTCTCGTTTATCTCATTAAGAAAGCCTCAAAATCTCTCTATACTTTTATTTTTTTTCTTATTTAAATTTATGCCCATGCAAAATTTTTGCATAATATTTTAAACCAGCAGTTAATTAATTATTTTAAGCTATCTAGCTTCCAATGCAATTTAGAAAACATCAGATATTTTTATGGTCAAACTAATTTGTTTAGCTTTGGCTTCCTTAATAATTAATGATGCAATAACCAAGTAAAAAATATATATTAATGAATTTTTCTTGTTAATGAACTCTGAAATCATTTCAGATAAGAGATTTAAAACTATTTACTGACTTTCCTGATGAGCTGGTATGTTCCAAAATACTTCCATGTTCAATTATTAATTTCCTAATTAGGTTTTTTTGTGTGTTTGTATTCTAAGAAAGTTCCTAATTAAAAGACGTATTTCCAAATTCTTTATCTAGTAAATTTGTAAAATATCATAATTTATTGCTAACCAGGAAATTGCTTACAAGGAAATTAATTCATTTTCTTAACTAAGAAATAATTACATAGATGTTCTTGTTTTAAGATACTAAAAAAATTAAAACTATACTTTTAATACATGTTCATACTAAGTAAATGATACTTTTTGCTTGTTTCTTTATGCTAATAATTTTAAGATTAAAAAATTTAACTAATTTAGATTGATTTATATTTTAAACATCTTGTTAGTTATTAGAAGATGATACATTTAAATCTCTCAATAATTGTTTTAATTTTTTAGCAAAAATTGTTACTATATTGTACAAAAATTATACACAAAACATATAAAATTTAGTTATTCAATTCGCGTGGATATTGTGTGACATTTGCTAAAAATAAGTTTAATAGCAATATTTAAAGCGTAAATTTCAAGAACAATCTTAAATTATTTTTGAACTTGTAATATAAGTTATTATTTTGACAAAATGAAAAAGCAAAATCATGCCCAACATTCGACCCGATGGTAACATATTTAGCTAAATATTCTATCTAGTTTTATAGACGTTAAAAGAGAGTTTTTCTGCCGTTGCTGCTTTTAACATAAAGTATACTTTGTGGTGATTGAGAGAGTATGTCACACATTTATTTAGACCGCTTTGATGGATTTATTCCATGTAGTTAATAAATTCAGTGTTATTTCCTCTCAGTGGTCTTGCAAATCAATAACCTCCATACATAGAAAATACTTTAAAAGAATAATATATTAAATGGAATATACAATGTTCTCACTACAATAAAGAGCCCCTCAGGGGCCCATCTTCTTTTGATGTGTACGGGTGTCACGACCCCGGAGCGACCGAATAATCATTGTCTTCCTTCTTTTGTCTTCTTTTTTTTCATTTTCACCGTCTAGATCGTAGAAATCATTTTATATCGTATCATTGCTTCATTAACGTCCTACGTTTGCCATAATTTTTGTCTTTGATTTCATTTTCAGGGCCTACTCTTTTCGTCATTTCATTGCGTTATTTTCATCGTTTCGCAAAAGTGTCGTTTTTCTTATGTTATATTTGATTAACAATGTATATTTCCTTTCATTTGTTTTGTTTTGATACATTTGATTTTGCAAACGGTGTTAGTTATCTGACCCATATGTTTGCGGAGCTTGGCGACCCGTGTCGCGGAAAGAGGATCCTGAAGGATTAAGTCCAGCTAGAGTTGCTACTCTTGTGTGGCCAACAGGTCCGTTTAGCCTCCGCTTCTGCCAAACGGATGGTACACCTGCGTTTCCGGGTGTATCAATCAGCTCGCAATTACCAGTCCCAAGTGTCTGAATTTGAACGGATTCAAACGATGTTTCACTTTTTGGGCGTTTCGCGAACGGTGGAGGTCGTTCCAAGGAGTGGCCTTGATCGTATAGGTCCTGACTAGCACAATTGCAGAAATCTGCTTTCCCTTGTTAGGCTCCATGGTGGGCGGTGCGATCTGGGAACCGAATAATTTTTTCTTTTTTATGGAAGCTCAAAACATTTCTTCAACCTTGTGCCCCAATGTTCGCCCTAATTCATCTCCTTTATCTACTATCGACAATATTGCAAAAAACAGCCCACTTATTTATTTTGTCTATGCCACAGAATGTTGTTTCAAAATCCACATTTGCCATAGAAAAATGTCTTCGTGATACATTAGAAAATCTGGAATCCCTTAAAAAATCTAAATGTGGTGATCTTCTCATTGAAACAGCCAATGCCTTACAATCCCAAACTCTGCTACTTGTCAAAACATTTCTTAACCAGCCTATCCAAGTTTCACATCACAAACACTTGAACACAATTAAAGGAGTTATTTCGGAACCTGATCTTGTTTTCTGTACCCATTCGGAAATTGTCGAGGGTTTACCTGAACAGGGCGATAAGCATGTATTACAATTAAACATGGCACAGACAATATTCCAACAAAACATGTGATTTGACATTTTCTTTCACCACTTTGCCATGTAGCGGGAAACAAAATGTAGCGTGAAAGCTGGATGTTTGAATTGCAGTGTCCGTCCCTATATCCCTAATCCATTACGTTTTAAATGCCAAAAATTCGGGCATTCTCAGACTGCTTGTCGGGATGTTCCAAGTTGTTCAAATTGTTCATCTACCGATCACATTTATACTGATTGCCATTCTCAATCCAAATGAGTCAACTGTCATACAGATTGCCATTCTCAATCCAAATGAGTCAACTGTCAACAATCCCATCCCTCTAATTCAAAATCCTATCTTCAATAGCTTCTCGAAAAGGAAATCCAGCAAATCAAAGTCAGCCAGAACATTTCTTATGCCGATGCACGGAAATTGATCACTAAAACTCTGCTCACTCTTATGCTACCAGCGTTAAAACTAAATCTATCTCTGTTGGCCCTCAAACCGGTGACACATGATCCTTCCCTGTAAAGACACCTGATATACACTCCATTACCAAATTAATATCTTCGAATCAAGCAGCTCGTACTTCTGATAAACTTTCTACTTCTCCATTTTACGTTCCCACAAAAGAATCTTCTACTATTCCTAAACCATCCACTTCTTCCACATCTGATTCCAATTTACCTGCAACCCCGAGACATACAAATTACAAACTTTGAAATGATCATAAAAAGAAAAATTTATTTCTAAAACAATACCTTCCATAAAGTGTAAATCTACAAATATTAATTCAAAACCATTGCCAAAATTAAAAAAAAAAAAAAAAAAAAACATTTTGACACGAACAATTTGAGCCGCTGATATCTTTTGTTACTCCCGAAGGCTTAGTCGGAGACTTAGACTTCTTAGTCTTCAAATTTAGAAGACATGTTGGAATACGATGCAAATGACATGGTTTTAGAGTAGACAAATTTTAATTCGATCATTATCTGATTTTATCAATTTTTTACATTTTATATGATATTGCAAGTTACACTTTAGTATTTTAAATATTTATGTATTGTTTCATTTTTACTTATCAGCACTTATGAAATTTTCTCACTTTTAATCTCGTAAGAATTTAACAAAAAATCACCTTTGTTTGGCGCAGCATGGCCAAATCTGGCCCTGTGCCATAAAACCACAGCCATCCAACCACATTTTATTTAACATATTTTGACGGGGGTTTATTAAACACATTTATGACGCAATTGCGATTTCACATTAGTGAAAACAATGAAAACTGTTAATTAATGATATTTTAATTAGCTTTGTTATTTTTAAAAGAAAAATAATTTCATATCGCTTTTGATCAATGTTACTCTCAACTGAAGATCAAATCCAATAGAAGTTTGAATTGATAAAAAAAAAAAACTATCTATAATATTTCCAATTGTATTGGCAAGAATTTCGAGACAATACTGGGAAGTGTTTCCTATTTCTTTCAAGTGCACATAGGGGAGCTCTTCTGCCCGTCTAGACGATATAAGTACTTCTATAAGTTTTAAAATTCTCTTAGAAAATTAAAAGAAATTGGTTATTATAGATTAAAAAAGCAATATCCAGGATAATAAAACATTTAATTCTATTAGAAGTCTCAGACCATAATTTTTAACTGTCATTTCTTTGTAATTTGAAAATATTAAGCACTTGACATTTTTTGCATTTATCAATATTATAACTCCCGATATTTCTTGTTACAGCAAATTAAACATTTTTATCTTTGGTAAATTTTGTTATAAAAAATATTTGTGAAGAATTAAAGGTTTGATATTTTAAACAATTCGCCTTAAAAAATAATAAATTGCCTAAGAAATAAAACCATTCTTATCTAAGAATTCACCATAAATATTCTTGCTTTTAATCTTTTAGTATTTATTTATTTTATCTGTTAATATTATTTTACGAATGTAATAGTGTGGTATTTCGAAAAGAAATTATTAAATATGATTTTTTTTACAATCTTAACCAATGGTAAAATTTTGGCTACGAATATTTGGAACGAAATAATAAATTCTGAGAATAATAGTTATGTAAGTTTTCTACTCAACTATCAAGGTGGTCGCCATTTGAAAATAAAAAAAAAAACCTTTCATGAAAATGAAAAAGTGGTTTTTAGTTAATTAAAAAAAATAAATAATAAATTGTTCGTAAATTTTGGCTGTGAATCTTTGGAACAAAATAATAAATTCAGAGAATATGATTTATATAAGTGTTATATTTTTTAATTCACATTGGAATATGGATATATGAATTTTTGAATAGTATACAAGTACAGATTTAAACACCGAGTTTTTCTTTAGTCAAAACATGTATTTTTATTTTTTGAGCTGTTTCAATATTTAAAAATTAAGCTTCTAATTTATTTAAAATGGCTAAAAATAAATGTTCATTAAAGTAATTATTTATTTATTATTATTCACACAACAAGTATAAAACTTTTGGAGCAAAACGTAAGTAAAATTCAGATTCATGTCTTTATATACATCATTTAACAAGATTATATTTTTACCAATATTATTTAAATTAATAAAACGATATTAAAAATATATTAATATCGTTTTAAACTAAACTAGTGTATAATAGCTTCTGATTTCAGCGATATCTTCTTCCTCTTTATTGTTCTCTAAAATCTTTAATTTTGAAAATTAATTAAATGAATCAAGTTTTTTTCTTCGGAATCATTTGATTCTTGTACAACAGTAATGCTTTTTTATGGATAAAATGCCATTAATTTCTATAGTCGGTCAAATTTTCCATAACCTTTCCGTTAATTTGTTCCGACAGAAAATAAAACGACTATCACAATAAAGTTTTGTATAAACAGACTTAAAACGAAGGATATCAATAGTGTCATTCACTTCAGTTTACCAACAAATGCTACAAACGCTTTTATGCAACTTAGCTTTTCTTATGGCAACTACTTCTCTATAAGTTTATTTATTATTATTGTCTTTGGCTGGCAACAAACATAAATGATACCTTAGAGGTATTTTGTAGGGTTTCTTAACCAGAGTTTCAGTAGTTACCTGTTAAGAGTATTAAATTTTTGGGGACACCGTGTGTTTTGTTTAGAGTACTGTTCTCCAAATTCATAAAATATTTAAATGAATGGGTTTAAACTTTGCCAATTTAGGGTACTTTTATGAGTATGTTTTCCAAAATTTTCAATTTATGGAATATTCATGAGTAGGATTTTTTATTTTTTGTATCTTTAAAAATAATAATGTTTGTATGTGGGATCACATATCACAATCTTTTGGTGGTATTTGTGCACTGTCTATATCCATCTTTTGTGTTTCAAAAATTTAAATATGGATATAATTCTTTACTTTTAAAGTAATAAAATAATACTTATTTTTAGTACTTTGACAATAATACTTTGGCTATGAAATATTATTACGTTTATGTGCTTATTAATAATTGATTCAAATATCCCTTATAGAATCATATTTTAACATTCCATATAAAAATTCAAGAATTGATATCAATAATAATTTTGAAGAATAATTATTTTAAGAAAATTTTGAAATTATCGTCATATGTATTTCACTATATTTACGATTATCAGATTTAAAGTTCAATTTACGTTCATTTAATAAAAAAACGAATTAAAAAAATCTTATTTATCCAAGAATTTTTTTATTTATTTATTTATTGACGAGAATTGATTTCACTAAATATTTTAATTAACTTACTTTACAGATTTCTTGTAACGAATTCGGATTAAAGAACGTCATAAAAAAGTTTATTACGGTTTAATTATTGTTATATTATTGAGTGATCTGTGTTATTACTTTTATTTATTTAATTTATGAAGCAAACTAAATTACAAAATATTACAAATTAATCTAAACAACAGTTCATGGAATATCTGTAAAAGTTGTTCGTATTGACTTTTGTGGAACGTTTCTATAGTATATTTCTAGACTGTCCATGTACTTAAATATAAAATAGATAATACTTCATTTAAATGACATTTATCTGGAACGCTGTGAAATTAAAAGACAGTTAGATGAGAATTTTATTTGCAGAGGTCTGCTCATTTTAAGGTTTGCTACTGCTGTATTTAACCTCATTTAGGACTTTTAACATCATTTTTAATACAAACACAGACAGTAGAAAAACAATTTCGATTTAATAATTCTAATTTCGGATACAAATACACGAACAATAAAAAATGAATGCTAATTTATATTTCTGATCCTAAATTGGGATAAATGTGTAAAATATACCTCTTCTTTTACGATAAAAATAAAAGTAAAAAAGAAAAAAAAAGATATATATATATTTTATCTAATATCTTGATCCAATTCTAACTAGTATTTTTTTTTCCTTTTTTAAAAAAAAAAGAAACATTTGCAACGTACGTACGTACGTTATTGAATATGTAAAACTTTTAAGACTAATTTCCTACATCGTTCAAATTGAAATTGTGACACCAAATCTGTTTGAAGAGAAAGACAATGTATTCTGTAAATTACGAAATTCAATTTTGACTTTCTTTTTCCTACTGCTATTAGAATATTGTAAATCCATTTTTGCTGCCTGAAAAGTGAGAAAGGTTTGACAGTTGTCAAATGTTTCAAAAGAAAATTGGTTGATAAAAAAATTCAATTTTTTTTTTCTCTTCCCGAGTTTTGATTTTTCTTCTGATCCAAATCCAATTTCTTTGAAGTAATCAGTGTGTTCAAAAATAGTTTCCAAATATCTGTCGCGGTTGTTTCCGATATTTTCCAAAACTTTTATCTCTCGCAAAAATTTAGAAGAAATTTAAACAGCATTATGGATATTTTTTTTTTGAATTTTTTATACGTTTGAAAAATAAGTTTGACTTCAATCCGCTTTTGCTTCAAATGTTTTCTGGTAAAATGGAAGGAAAATTCAATTCCTTTTATATCTTGGCGAATAAAAAAAATAATTGCAATGATTTCATTTATTCATTTAAAGAATAACACAAATTTGTAATAATATTTTACAACTTATTGACAATTTGAAAAAATGATTATTTATACTTTTATGTAAATAAAAGCGTATATATTGGATTATTACTTTATTTTTGGATATTGGTTGCATTTTATTATCAAGATATAAATTTAAAGCAATGCTACCCAACTGCATAGATCTGCAATGAGTGCAGATCTTTAGATAGAATTTTTAAGGAAGTTTGTAATTAAAGGAAATATTTTAAATGAATTACAAATATTTTTATTTTAACAAATATTCGCATTTAATTTTGTTTTCTGTGATATGTGACATTTAAATGAATAAAATAGCGTGGCCAGTTCAAAAAATAAAAGTGTGCACGAAAAAATTATCTATGGTGGCTATGATATCTATGCTTATATTGACATCTCAGATTGTATACTATTTTTGAATTCTTTTGGAGGGAAGAGATATAGCTTTCTTTTCCCAGGGGAAAAGAATATACATTCTTTAACAAGTGCATAATAGCAACCTATCACTCAAATCTGACAGCAGATAAGCAGTGTCGTGGATAGTGATGCATTATGTAATCAGCGATTCGACCTTCCCAGATCGAAACAATTACAGACGGGATATGGACTACACCATGAGTTGTTGCATTGGGATTGGTGATAGACCATGGGGCTGAGGAAGTGCCCACTCTAATGATAAGTGAGGGAAGCTGAGATCCCATCCCTCATGACGGATTTTCTTAAAGGGAGGTTTTTGGAGAAGGAGGAGAAGATAGTTGTGCGACGATTAGACAGGAGGTGTGGTTTTTCTCTTTTTCAGAAAGTGACTGAATAGGCCGAAGATTCCGCCTGCTTACAAAGTGAACCCCTTGTTGTGTCATGTATCATGCAGTAAGATAATTAAGGTTTACGGCAGACCGGTTCCATTAGAATCGTTGTTGACTCGAGAATCTCCACCCTTAGACTGAACTGTACTCGTGGATCAATTGATATCTTTATTTTTCATTTTTTTGTAAATATTAAAAAAAAATAAAAAATTGTCTTTTTAAATAGTTTTGTATATATATTTATATATGGTGCTTGTAAATAAAAATTAAAGTGTTTCCATGAATTTGAAAGTGGCTCTTTTCTTGAAGCAGTTGTAGGTCTAATATAGGCCGAGACGTTATACTATCTAAAACTTTGTTGATTTGACAATAAAAGTTCAATTAGTATATTTAATTTGCGGAGCGAGACAAATATCTGTCTTCGAATGTAGCCAAATGTCCGACTTGTGGCCCAACAGGAATGTGCTCAGCTTGTTTGCAGAAGTATTCAGGTTTGAATCTGCTGGCGAAATTCGTTTTAGTCACTACTTTAAGAAACGAGGGGACTCTATGGCGATTGTTATGTTTGTAAGCTATTTGCATTGTTGGTGGGAGTTTTATGGGGTTTTTACCCATACCGTATGCAAAAATTTGATAGTTATTACTACAAGCTCTTCCGAAAAGTAATTTCCTCCTCATAACTCATAGTATACATAACTGGAACACTATTCCCACTTAAATAAAATCTTGTCAAAATAAACTAAATGGTTTGACACCCATGATTTAAAATCTATCATAAATATAATAACAGTAAATTGGAAAAATAAATTTTTATTTTGTATTTTAAACGCATACAAAATTTTAGGTAATTATAAATTAGTTATTCTCCTTAACATTCTTATGTCTCCCTAATAAACATATAATAAACATATTAATGTGCAGAAATGTCATGGTTGTTTAATTTAATAGAATTTATTATAATGTATTTTAACTATTAATATGTATTATAGAAAAAGCGATTATTTCCAAGCAGAATTTATATATATGTTTTTTATTTTTTTATTTTTTTGTTCCATTTTAAATATTAATAATTTTATCTTTTGTCAAGAAATATAAAACTTTTAATAATTTATTTTACAAAAAAATTAGTTATTGTGTAAAATTTATTTATCATTCATTTATTTATTTGAAGTGAAAAACGATTAAATATTTAGTTTTTCAAGCTAAAATTATAAATTATATTTTTTAAATGATTGAAATAAAGATTTAATCGGTTATTTTTTTTTTATTATTTGAGATAAACTAAACCCAAAAATATTTTAATTAATAAATACATGCATGAATACATATTTTTTAAATAAATATATGCATGAAAAAATTTATTTCATACGTATGAATAATACATGAATAATATATGAATAATAAATTTAATTAATCCTATAATAAAGTTAAGCATTAACTTTCATGTCTCAAGTAATATTGACAGTGTATGGACATAACTGTAAAAAAGTTGTGATAACAAAATTTAGTATCTAAGACTAAAAGAAAGCCAGACTCCGGAAATTACTCGCGAATAGACAAAAGATGGTGTGAGAAGGTTAAAATGAATTTCACTCAAGAAAAAATCTAACTTATGAGTACTTTAGCAACCTCCCGGCAAAAATTACTCATTAAATAAAAAAAATCGATTTAAACTCCAGGATTCTTTATTGCTGTTTGCCATGTCATTTTTCCCCAATAAAGCGAAATTCTCACCGCTCTGTTGTTCGTGATTTTCTACCATGTCTGCCATCTGTAATCTCTTGCTGTTTATCTACTCTCATCCACTTAGCAATATTTCCTTAAGTAAGAATAACATGTAGGAAATCAGTTTTTCATTGAATGTTTCAGCAAGAAAGCAATAATATATTATGTTATATATATATTTCAATCGAAATAACTGTTCTCTTCCGTTCCATCTATCTTTCGTACCCATTTTAATTAACTTTCATGATCAGAAATACTTTATGGCTTTTCTTCCGCTCTAATATTACAAATATATTTTTTTATCATTCAGTAACTCGGTAAAAGCGAGACACCTGTAACGCGGTGCTTGAATAATTGGGACTGGAATTGGACTTGAATAATTGGGTGGGATTACTGTAGTTTGGTCTATCACAAGTTTAGTAACATTTACAGAAAATTTCATACATTTTATTTGTTGTTGTTTCTTATCCTACTTGGAGGCAGCAACATCTAGACCAAATACATGAACCCGTGTGATCTCATGGAAGGACGGAAGGGGGGAGGCAGCTTCTGTTGTGATGGAGCAACCGTAGGTAGAAGTCTTGACTTCATGACGTTAACGTATTACGGGGAGGGTTGTCAGCCCTACGCCTAATGCCCATCAGTCATATTAGACCGGGACCTACGGCTTAAAGTGGATCCCGAATTACTAAAAGCGTTAATGGTATCGACGTTAACTCGAACCCGAAATCTGTGGCACTGAGCGCCAGAGTGTTAATTACTCTGCCATCAGGACCCATATATTTTATTTAAATTTCTTAATATATTGAATATAACTTGGGGCTCATGTTTCATAAATTATATAGTTTCATAACAGGACAGTTTAGCTGCCACCTTTGGGATGGCAAAATTCGACACAATTTATCTCTATGTTGCAGTCTATTTCTTGCAATTTCAGAAGAAATGTGCCTCCGGGTTTCTTTTATATCTGATAAATATTTCTTATGATCATTTCATCAGCATAGGTGTCAGTTACACTGTAATCCAAAAATTTTATTTATTGTACAAATTTGTGTGCTTATTATAGTCAGTTATCCAAATTAGAATTATTTGCAAAATCACACATACTGCATATAAAAATAATTAAGTTTTAAATAAAAATTAAAGGAGATTCATTTCAAGAGCAACCAGACACTTGTATTTAAATTCAATTCAATAAATGGTCTACATACTCTCTCACCGAACATAAATGATCTCTTTATTCATTGTAACACTTTTTGTAGGAACAATACTAATTGTTGGAGCTTATGAACATTACATTTAATTCATGATTATCACATTAATTTACATTTAGTTTTGTGTGATAACAATATTAAATTCCGAAAAATCTTTCTTCACTGCATGAGAAATTCATTTTTTTTCATCCAAATAAAAGATGACACCAATCGACAAAGAATCCGATTTACTTTGACAAAGTAAATAAATTTTAAATTAAGATAAATTAGAGTTAAGATCAATTCAAACGTCAAAGAGTTACTTAAAAATAGCTAAAATCAAATGCTTAAAAGCAACATTAACAGCTACATACAGTGCAGGCAATATTTCCTAAAGCATTGTAATAGTAGTTTTATAGTAAATATAAAATGCAAAATAATTTTAATTAATATAATAATTTAATTTCCAACCGACAAAATATGTGATGTTTTAATCGGTTGAACAGCTTATCTTGAAGCGGATTGTCATTAGTAGGATAGATATGGAGTATAGGGGGCACATATTTTGGCGATGAAAATTTCCCAGCCAATTTTATCGCCAGACAATCGAGTAGATAGTTATTAAAATTGTGACAGCTTAATACTCTGTGAATTAAAAAAATACATCATAATGAATTGCTCCCGCATTGCTACGTTACAGATTGCAATAATATATATACATAATATAGGTGTTCATACCCTTCTCCTTAAATCCAACGGAAGCGCTTTCCGGCATAAATATTAGTGCGTATATACAAATATTTCGCTTTCTTTTATCTGTTTTCCAATCAAGCTCCATTAAATTTCTGAAACTCAATACACTATTAGCTAGATAATTTTGCTAAACTGAGTAAAATATAAATTGATTTGAAATACTCCAATTAAAATCAGATACTTGCTTGCCATACATAACATTTATTACAGGACAAAGTACATAAACATGAAATAAAATCGTCCTACCAACAGATTCATTCAAACCGCAAACGGTGAACCGCATTTAACTACAATTTGACAAATGGCGGATATTATCTAGCAGCGAAGTTACATTGCTTCTTTCGTCATTCATTAGAGTCCTTCCGAGGTCTCATTGGAATCTCTCCTCTAATTTGGAAACCCAGGTCTAATTAAACGTAATGGGCCGTGGGAGGGAGACTAAAGAGAGGAATTGGTATAGGGGGGATTAATTTTGACATTAATCGGATAAACGTAAGACAGCTTAATCCCTCTCTCTCAATAAGCGCGTTCTCTTTTACAGACGGAGAGTAATTATACGTCAATTATTATAGCTCAATTTTCAATAAAAGTTCTGTTAAATAAGAACAATTTTACTATTTTTTAATGCATAGATGTAAAGACCATGGCCGGTGCTCCTCATTCATTTATTTAAAATAAATTTCATGATCGCATTGAAAAGTTCTTCAAATTTTTATGAAATAATCAAGTAATAAAATTCAGTTTTAGGAAATAAATGAAATCAAGTAATAAAATTCAGTTTTAGGTTACTAAACAAAGGAAACATTTAAATTTTAGAAAAATATTTTATTTAATATTTTCTATTTTATGGTGTACTTTTCCAACGATCGAATAGATATTTTGGTAATAACTCATTTGGTAATTTAGCTCCTGTTAATTTTAGTAACGTTAACGCTCATGTAGCCTCATGCTCATGTCATTATTTAGCTCATGATAACGTTAGTAACTTTGCTAATTTAGTTCACGGCTGGATGGCTTTTGGATGCAGGATTTCTATAACGTAAATATATTTTTATTTCTACAATAGAGCAACACACCAAACCAAACCAAACCAGTTTGCTATTTTATACTTCGAGTTTAATGAGTTCAGGAACAACACTCAACCTACAAAAATGTGAATTTTTTAAAATAAATCAGAACTACACTAGAATTAATTTAAATCCGCACTTTTATTTTGATTTGTTATGGACTGAATGGCCGACTGGCTAACACTCTGGCGCTCGGTACCACAGGTTTCGGGTTCGAGTCCCGGCGGTGCCATGGATGTTTGTAGTGGTTCGGAATCCACTTTAAACCGTAGGTCCCGGTCTAATAGGATCGGGGGCATTGTTACTCCGCGTCCGTGACTTATCTTCAAGTTACACGCACCCCCTGGGTAACGCAAAGTGAGTAACGTCTGTGCAGCGCTTGCCTTAAGACATCAAAGACAGCTGTCTAAGTATTTGCCAGCTACATTAGAAAAAAATATGTTCGATTTCAGCTCGTGTATCATCGTACCTTATATTTTGTAGTTCTTTACGTATGAGAGACTTGTTTTTAGAATAAATCAAAAATATCATAGAATTAATTTAAATAAAACTTTTGTTTTTGTTCAATATTCTCCTGCTCCATTTATGAACCTATCGACCCACGGGTGTTGAAAGGAGAGACTTGCTTTCCTGAAATTCTTTTCAGATATAAATGTCGCATGTGTGAAAACTCGGGGAAAGTGACATATATCGAAAAAAAAAATCGAAATATGTCACACCAAAAATCGAAAAAAAAAAAAGTTTGACCGGCAAGATAAATTTTTCTAAAATTTTAAAAACAATAGACAAGTATTAAAATTTAAATATGCTAATGAGATGAATGAAAATGCGATTTTATTTTTACAAGTTCCTTTTATTGGGGTTCGAAGTGGGATGTACTGATTCTAAGCAACGAGGCTAAATGCTCATCTGTCAGTCTGCTTCTGAAATAATTCTTTCCAAGGTTCACAGTTGAAAACACTTGTTCACATATATAGGATGAAGCAAACATAGCACTGATTTCTGGGTTTAGGATATTAAATTTGGGAAACTTACTTTCGATAATGATTTGTAAAATTCTAACTTTGGCATACTTAGAAACAACTGCTTGCGATGATTGTTAGATTGCAACTCAATTAATTCAACCTAAAAATCTAACTTCACTGCTTTTTAACACTTTACCAATTGAAACCTGTCTGTGCTTGCTATTTCCGTTGATTTATGTTTTGTAGAACAAAAAGAGAGAAAGTAAAAAGATAACCAGTCCTTTGAAAAAAAGGAAGAAACAAAAAATAGTATTTAATCAAAGTAGAAAAGGAGAGGGATAGATAATATATAAATATATACTTGTTTTAATTTGCTTCGGACCGGCCAATTAAAATTCTATCCGCGGGCCGGATAGAACCTTCCGGCGGGCAGTAGTTTGCCCATCCCTGGTATAGGAGGAATCCCAGAAAAACTCCTATAATTTAGTGCTAGTAATGAGACAAGATGCTGAACATCAATATTACTGTTAACTGGGATATAAATATATTACATTTTATTTAAATTAGTTAAAATCAAAACAAAATTATAAATTGTGATAAATTATTAATGTTGACTTTACCTTGTTGAAGTATTCTTTGAATAAATTTATAATTCATTTAGCAGCTTTGAAATCAAAATAAATTATGAAGTTTAGGATACATTTTAGTCATTTAAACTTCCTTTAAATTTAAAAACACATTTGTAACGTTTTTAAACAAAATAAAATCGAATTTAATGCCAAATTAATATTGTCTTTACCATCCCTACTGCTATTAGTAATATATTGTTAAATTTATTTATCAGTAACTTTTAAAATTGAAAATATGAACATCCACCCTAATTCTCACCAGCTGCGTGCGTTACCGCTGAGTCACGAGTCGGGCTTTCATATTTCTGAACGCAGTGCAATAGAGACTAGCAGCGGATTCGCACCTGAAACTTCCTGCACATTGCTATTGAAATTATATAACCTGTCAAGAATCGTGCTAAATACATAGTTAAAAAAAGGTACGGAAATGAATCTCCTATAATTATATGCAAATATAAAAATTAATTACAGAAATGTAACATAAAATAAAATAAAAAATATGTATATTATTAAAAAATAAGTAATAATAATGAAAATTTTTTATATATATATTCATGAGCTATCTTAAATGTAGAAAAAAAAAATCATCCGTGTAATTAAAAAAACACGTTACGTATGCATCGTTCTAACTCTAGTTAAGATTAGAGTAAATCTACTATGAAAAGCAAAGCAGTTTCTAATATGAAAAGCAATATACCAAATTAGTTATTTGAAATGGGTTCGGTTAAAGGTCTGAATGACGACATTTTAAATAATAATAAGATCGACCCTATCAAAATAATAAGCTTTATTTCACCAGCATAGATATTTGAAGTTTCGTACAAGTTTTAATGAAACTTTAATTCCGCAGTCTAGAAATTTCCAAACTAAAATTCCTAAAGGATACCAACTTAAATCCATGAAATTAAATGCGTCGCAATGTGAATATTTTATGCGTTTCCAGACAGTCAGCTTTTAATTAATTGTGAAAGGCGTCATTTATAATTGTGGATTTAATTTCAATCTTGACATTATCGTAAATAATAATATGCAAATGAGCAAATAATGGGATATTCGTTTCTGAAAACATGTCTTTCTGAACTATTAAAATAATACCTATTTTATTAATATCTTATTTAAATATAGAATATGTTTAATACTTAATAAAGTAATTAAAATTCAGTTTAATTATTTTTTTTGAAATTGTGCATGTTAATCAATTGTAAATAAAGAAAACACTTATTGTTGTTTCGTATCCCTCATGGAAGGAAGGAAGACTGGGGCAGTTTCTGTTTTTGATGGAACAAGCGTAGGTAGAAGTCTGGCTTCGGCTCCTTGTCCTTAGAGGGAGAAGGATGGCAGGAATTTTAGCGGGAATTTGCGTATAGTATGAGAGAAGATCTGGGAAACTCCCACCAGGTAGTCCGACTAACGTTGCAAAATACTGAACATCCCAGACGACATCGAGTCTCCTAATTTTTTGAAACATTGTCTACAACAAAGCTGAGAGCGGATTGAACCACCACTGGAACCACCATAAAACTAATCTTGGCATTTGATCTTTGTTTGATTAAAGGACAGAAAAAAGAATTTTTTTTATCAATATTTCTATCATTTTCAAATTAGCTCTTTGCTACAGATTTTGTTGTGTTGTATCTAATCCTCAGTGTCCTGCAGTGCGGGACGGACATCCCATCAGTAGTCTACTCATGGATGGAGGGAACGGGGGGAAGGCAGCTTCTGTTGTGATGGAGCACCCATAGTAGAAGTATGACTTGGTTCCGTGTTGCTTAAAAGGGAGGGGACTACTCCATATTTTCGTATCGTATGGGAATAAACCCGGAAAATTCAAATCAGGTAGTCCGACTATCGTAGCAAGATGCTAAATATCACAAACGCCATCTAGTATCCTCGTTTTTTGAAATAGCGTTTACAACAAAGTTACTAGTTTATCGTGTCCGCCCTAATACTCACCGACGGTGTTCGTTATCACTGAGCCACAGATTAGGCAGAAAACACTTTAAAATACTGAATACTCTGCTCCGTGTCGCTGAAGAAGGAGGGCAGTGTCTTCCGGGAAGATTTTTAGGGAGAATTACCTTACAGGAATTGACCTATCGTATGGCAGAAAACCCGCATAACTCCCACCAGGTTGTCCGACTAATGCAGCAAGATACTGAAGATCACAAACATCGAGTCTCCTATATTTTTGAAATAGTGTTTACAACAAAGAGGCCTGTGGATTGAACCTTCGCCATAATGCTCGTCAGCTGCGCAAAATGCCACGAGACAGACAGAAAAAAAAGTTAAAATACTGAATACACTAGTTATATACTGACTTTAAACCATTGATTAGGTTATTAAAAATTTATAGTATAAACAAATTTATAGTAGAACTTTATAAGCTTTCTGAAATTTATATTTAAAATTTCATATGACCTCTTTTATTTTGGTAGAATTTCCAGTTTATTCTCATTGGTTATTTTCTATACCAATCCTTTATTGAAAAGTATTTCTGGGAAATAAGTGCTTCTCATAGACTTAATGGAATATACGTCTATATAACGACCATGATAAATGGAGAATGTCTATCCTCTGTGTTTGACTACTAGGCCAAACGAAAGTACAACCTTGATAAATGATTGCATTGAGTTCAACATTCATCTACCAATTGAATACCAGAGTATTTATCATTGTAAAACTCACTGTATCTCTTTTAGGTGTAGTAACAAAGAAAGTACGGGCATGTGGATTCAATGCATCATTTTAATGGTCCTTTGAGACGACAGCTTTATTCTGTATAGTACGTCAACTTTAATGGTCTCTAGATAGAAAATATCGCAATTGGCTGTTTGAACTTCGTGAAACAGTTGTTTGCAATTACGAATTAAAAAATATGTTTATTGACTACATTTTTCTGCCAGTTTAATCATTTAGTATTGTTCAATGGTGATTGATTTCTGTTTTAATATTTAATACATACACATTTAATGCATACTATTTGATAGCTTTAATGTATTTTCTCTTGCTCTATTCTGATATATTTTGCTTAAATTATTTAAATTGCATCTTTTGAACTAGGAAAAATATAATTTTATTTTTTCTCAACTCTGGCTGCATGATTGCAAATTATCTAACACTGGCCATTGGTACCACAGGCTTCAGGATCGAATCCTGGCGGTGGCATGGATGTTTGTTAGGAGTTCGAAATCCATGTTAAACTAAGTCTCGGTCTAATCAGCCTAAAGTGTGCAAATAATGGCCGTAGAGTGACAAACCAAGCCAATCTTTCTGAAGTATATATAACCAAAGGTATTGATCAATGGTGATGGCTTTCATTTTTAATACTTAATACATATTTTTTGATAGTTTTAATATCTTTTTTCTTGCTCTATTCTGATGTACTTTGCTTAAATTTTTTTTTTAGATAATGAGGTATAATTAAAACATAATTTTATTCTTTCTCAACAAGGCTGCAGAGGCCTCTTGGCTTATGTAGCCGAGATTGCAATTCGATATGCAAACGTGTTGAGCTTTGGAAATGAGGTAGCA
>BPLQ01005816.1:0-16433 GCA_021605075.1 Caerostris darwini
ATTTTCCGTTGATCCTGTTTCCTTGAACTTTTTTACAACACTTCTGACAGTAAATAAACATATACTGAACTGCACTCCTATAGCCCGCACCTATAGTCCGCTGCACCTTCATTTCTGAACCTAATAATCGTGTTTTTAACACTAAACTCCTTCGATTTCGAAGTCATTTTACTGCTTTAATCGCAAAATAATGCATAGACACTTTTGGAGTAGTTTTGCAGACATGATACGGTAGAGTTTCTTATCAGTCGAAACACGTGACTTCAATGTAACAAAATTTGCATAGCAGTTAAAACTTCGCCAATACTTTTTTGACATGCAAATTTTCGTTTTTGAAGGAAAAAAACGTAGAAAATGCAAATTAAAATAAAATTTTTACTATTTTTATATATCTAAGATGTCTTATATTTAATTACGACAGCTAAAATTGCATAACATCTTATTTATTTGTCAATATGAAGAAATTAAGGCAATTTCCAATACTTTTTTTACCCACTGTACATTAAAAAGAGCTTCGGAAACAGTTGTTAATAAGGGTTCATTTTAGCAACATTCATCTACAGCTGGGATCTCCAAACTTTACAACCTTAGGGCCATACTGTTTACTCCAGTAAGTGCCAAGGGCCAAAACCGTTTTAATTTTTCTGCCATTATCTATGATTTCTAGACTAGTCCGTTCCTGGGGGATTTGCAAGATAAAAATCATATGTTTGATTCAGGATAAATAGGGACGGAAATAAATAAATAGGTTCAGGAACATTTCAAACATCGATATACATATATATGCGATACTCTTTACCCCAACATAACTACCGAGGGTAACCGAGGGATGTTTACTAGTTTATAATGTTAGTGGGATTCATTTCAATTATTTGTTAGTTGTCATGCTTAAGTTAAATTTTCTGCTTATTATGCTTGTCATTAAGCTTTACCTAGCAAGTCAATAAAACCGAGTTATTATCATTCTGTGTTTTTTTATCCCACTTAATACAGAAACAATAAGCTATTGGCTGTCGCGGGCCGGATTGAGGACATTGGCGGGCCGTAGTTTGGAGACTTCTGATCTACAATGACGCAACAGCCACATGGTGAGCCAAAGCCTCTGCGTACTTGCAGCTTCCTTGTTACAGGTGATATTTGCCTACGGATCTACGGTTAAAAGTGGATTCCGAACCACTACAAACATCCACAGCGCCGCCGGGACTCGAATCCGAAACCTGTTTCCCCGAGCGCCAGTCACTCGACTGTCAGCTCTTCTCTATCTTCATTTAAATAGGCTTTTGAACATTTTGCTTGCAGCAATTGCGTAACAACTACTTTGCAAATATGGAGAAGAAAAATTAATCTTGCATCAAAACCTAATCATAGGAACTTATATTCAGTAAACTAGAGGACGCACTGACCAAAAAAATGTGACATCGACGAGATTTTCAATATTGTTCTTCCGAATAAACAGACGGTCAGCTGTCTTGGTGATATTTTTCTTATAAAAATAAAATAATAATACAGTTGAACTTCATTAAGTCGAACTTTGATAAGTCGAAAACCTCCACAACTCGAAAAAATGTTTTGTTCCCTTCCCTTCAATTCCCAAAACCTCCATTACTGGAAATTTCAAACCTTTATAAGTCGAAATAATTAGTCAATCCCCACAAGCCATTTTGGTATATATTTTCCCTCGGTAACTCGAAAAAAAAATTGTACCTCTGTATCTTGAACATTAACAATGTTTGATTTTACAATCTCTTTTACAACCTTTACAACTCGATCATTTGAAACTAATTACCTATAGAGCTCGAAGAAAAATAAGTTACAGTCATTGTTTCTTAAGCAATGTATGAGCATAGCTTAGATAATGCTATAGATAGAGAACGATTGAACTGTCTAAAGCAAAAAAAAAATAAATAAATAAAATAATAATAATAATAATAATAATAACTGACTTTTTTTAATACATAATATTTTTAATTTTAAGGATGTTTCGGAATTATTTTGATTTTTTATTGTAGTACATAGTATAATTTTTAAGTTGCAAATAAACATGTTTATTACCTCTGTATGTTGAATTTGTATTTATTTTACCTCTCTAACTCAAAGTAAGTTAAAAAGAATCTAAACCTCTACAAGTCGAATATTTCCTTACAAACTCCGCATAAGTCGAAATCCTTCCTATGTCGAAAACTCTATAACTCGAATTATTTGGCGTCTCTCTTGAAGTTCGATTTACAGAGGTTCTACTGCACATATGAATATTCTGTCCATATTAAATATAAGTATAATACATTACAAAAAGAAGGAGAATTCAACTTTTACCATAAAAACTTGATAATGCGATTAGTGATGTAATTTAAAATTACAAATAAACTAACATCTTAAATTTTTATTGTATAAATTGGAATGAAAAATTCAAATTTTTTAGAGGTTAGTAGCAAAAATAATTTAATATCAATTTTCTTTTTTTCTTTTCGAAGCTTATGGAAAACTGGTTAAGAACATGTGCGAAAAGTTCAATTACTTTAATACAAAATGATTTCTAGTTTACCACATAGATAATAGAGTAGAATAGAGTAGTAGATAGATAATAGAGTAGAATAGAGTAGTAGATAGATAATAGAGTAGAATAGAGTAGTAGATAGATAATAGAGTAGAATAGAGTAGTAGATAGATAATAGAGTAGTTTCTTTCTCATCACCATAAATAATTTTAAAACAAAAAATTTCATGTTATAAAATTGAAATTTGTATATTCCAGATATGTCAATGTGACAGTTACTTTATATTACCAAAACGTTTACATTGCGTTTTGATATATTTGGCAATTTAAAAATAACAATGAGTTTTACATGTGTGTCAATTTACGTAATAAAATTGGAGAATTGCTTCTGTTTTTTAGTATTGCCATTTTCAGTATATTTACTAATCAATATCATTAGTAGTTGAAATTGGCATCTTTTTCATATTAATTATTATATTGGTTGGTTGGGGTTTAATGACACAAGTGCCAGATTTGGCTATGTTGCGCCAAACAGGATGGTAAAAAGCAAAAGGCAAACATTATTAATCAAACGAAATAGCCAATATAATGCAAAAAATGATCCGAATAACACCATGGCATAAGGAAAAGAGGGAGCTCTGAAGAATAAAATAAAAGACAAAAAAATATGGCTGTAATGAGGCAATGATATAATATAAATGTGGACTGTGATCTAGATGTTGAAATAAAATAAAAGAAAAGAACACAAAATAATGAAGGAAAAGATCACTGGGTACCCCGGGGTAGTGAAGCCCGTACACATCTGAAGAAGATGCGCCCCTGGGCCTTTAATATAAGAAATAGCCTTAATATAAGAAACAGTATATATATTAATAGATTCGTATTGATAAAAGCTGTAACAAGATATTTAAAACTTAAGAATAAATTAGATTATAAAAGTTTATAGGAATATTGTTTGCTTGTGAGAGCTTGTTTGCTTATGATCAACGAAATGCAATATTAACAGGTGATAAGTTTAATAAATTATAAAAATTATTACAAACAAATCATAATAATTTAAATCCCAAATTTTAGAAAAGCTGTTACATGAATTTGTAAAAATATTGGACAATCTTTGTTATTTACAGTAGACTTTTTTTCGCCATTGACTTTTAAATGTATTATATATTTTGAAAGTATATTTAATTAATTTTTTTTTTCTGTCAATATTTTCAATAAATTTAAATCAGTGTATTAGAAATCGCATTAAGTAAGTTCTATATTTTTAAAAGGATTTATTTAATATTTAGTAGGAAAAAATAGAAAAGATCGGTTTAAGATTTAATTTTCACTTATAATATTTACTTTTTGCTTGTTATACTTTTGGTTTACATCTACTTGCAAAATTTCTTCTCTGGATTCTTCTCACAATTTGGTTAAATTTCCAATATACATCCAGACATTATATATATATATATATATCAAAGTAATCCCTTCGAGGACGCAATGCACTTTACCAACTTTTTTTTAAATCCTCAATGCATGTTAAAAAAATCATCGGCAGGGATGGCCTTCCAAGCGCGCGTCGGTTCACGTTGAATCTCTTCAATCGACTCGAAATGATGTCCCTGGAGTGGTCTTTTGAAATTAGGGAATAGCCAGAAGTCACACGGCATGAATATGGTGGTGTGGAACGATATGAGTTTCATTTTTGTCGAAAAAGTCACGAAGAATCAATGTAGTGTGAGCATGTTGCCACTGAGCCATGAGTCGGGCTTGTTCAATTGTAATGAACAATAATTATCATTTTTTGCACATATTTGAATTTAAGATTGAAAAGAATTCCAGCCTTTCATTTCATAACTCTCATAGTTAAGCTCATGTTTAATAAATATATCTTATTAATATTTCATATGAAATTAGTAAATTTAATACACAGGGTTGGTTCTTTTAATTTGATTTTTCTGATGAAACCTGTTAATTAATAAACATATTTAATTAATTTGCTAACTTAATTATTTATATTTGTTATAAATGTTGAGTAAGGTAATTAAAATCATTTATCGGTCGTAAATAATTTATAAGCAAAAATAAAAATTCAAAAATTTTCAAAATACAAGGTGCCATGATAAAGATTGATTATAAAAAAGAAACTACAAAACTTTGAATATTAAAAATATTTCTGGTGAAAGTGTATAAATTTTAATGTAGTTCAGAAAAGTTTAAAAATTAAAATTAAGGTAAATTTGCATTAAATAATAAATTATTCTTTTTTATAAATAATAAATTATTCTTTTTTATAAATAATAAATTATCCTTTTTTATAAATAATAATTACTTGATATATTAATTAAATTTTTGTTAAATAATTTTATTTTTGCCTTGCTGCAGAAATTTACTACTGCATTCAAAAAGTAAGACCAATTATCAATTTAAAATTCAATTTTTTTTTCTTTTTTAGGTGGCTGACACTGTCCTTGACATCTGTGTGAAATGTGACGTCAAAATATTCATTTGTGTTTGAGTTACGCTTGGCTTTGTGAGACGCTAAAACTGATTCCGGCGACTTTTGAAATGTCTGTGTTAATTGAACAAAGAATTTGCATTAAATTTAGTTTGTGGAAACGTATAGAAGGTTACAGAAGGCATTCTGTGAGCATTACTATATCGGAAAAAAATGTTTAGAAGTGATATAAACAGTTCAACGAAGACAGAGAAAGCGTTGAAGACGAAGAGCCCTGTGGTCGGCGATCAACCTCAACCGAAGAAGCTCACGTCCAAAAAATTAAAGATTTGGTGCTTGCAAACCGTCGATTTATAATTAGAGACCTTGCTGATGATGTTGGAATTTCAAAAGGATCGGTGAATTCCATTTTGGGCGTCAAATCTCGATTGGTACCGAATTGGTGAATGCCCTAGCTCACATTGCATTGATTCTTCGGGACTTTTTCGCCAAAAATGAAAACCATATCGTTCCACAACCACCGTATTCCCACCATTCGACCTCTGGCTATTCCCTAAACTCAAAAGACCACTCCGGGGACACCGTTTTGAGTCGATTGAAGAAATTCAACGTGAATCGGATCGCGTTTTGAAGGTCATCCCTGCCGATGACTTTTTAGCATGCATTGACGATTGGAAGAAAATTTGGCATGAGTGCAATGTGACCGGAAGGGATTACTTTTAAAGTGATGAAATAAATTTAGAAGAATAAATAAAGAATTTTAGAAAAAAAATTGGTCTTACATTTTGGGTACAGTAGTACTTCCAGAATTATTTTTGACAGTTTTCTTGTCTGGATATTTTGAAAAAAAATTAGTTTTTAGGTATCCCTAAGGTATTAGGTATAATTAGGTATCCATCCTCGTGCATGCAAACTGTGCACATTGCCACTGGGCCAAAAGTAAGCCGCTTGAGTAACCTTAGTATCATGGAATGTTACATACAGCAGGAAAGAATCATGATTTCAAATATAACTATAGATTCTGTTTTGTTAGATGTAATGCCACATTTTCGGACAATTTCTTTAATGTATATAAAAAGTACAAATTTCCATCTTTTTTTTTTTCTTTTTAAATATTGTGTTCACTGAGTTGAGTATAGTTATAATAAAAACTAAATCGATATACTTTTGTAATTAACGTTCCTTTATATTAATTGTATCTTGTCATTTTCTATAAAATGTTCATGAAGATTGAGGATTGTGTTACATATTTTGTGATTAATGATATAGTTTCTATTACATTTGTATATAATATTCTTTTAAAAGTGGTATAAACATAAATTTCTCTATTAAAATTAAAAACAAATTGAAAATAAAATCTGGAGTAAAAAAAAAATGCACACACAAAAATATAAAAAGTGACTGTGAAATTAACTTTTTATGTTCAACTTTGCTTTGTTGTTTAAAATTAAATTTAGCATTTTTACTCATATTTATTTAATTCATATTAAATATGAATGTTATGAGAGCTTTACGTAAAAACTACATTTCTAAAATTACAGATAATTTACAATAACGGATTTTTTAACTGACGTAATCATTTGGTTAGATTTGAAACAGCTGTATTATTTACAGTTATGATAATGATTTAAACATGAAATGAATATAGAATTCATCAGTTCTTTCAAGCACTGCCTATTATATATGAAAAATTGAATGCAATTTTTAAAATTTAACTTAAATATGTCAGTTTATACGATTTTACTTCAATAAAATAAAGAAGTAACACATTTATACATTAATTTTCAATGATTAAATCTATTTTTATATGAAAAGTATAATTGTATCAATGGCTCAAGGAAAATACAGATATTTTTAAAACTGTGGCAAATGGTTTGATTAATGTAGATGAAAAATTAATTGCCTCAAATCAAATATTTAACCAAATATAAGAGAATTATTAGTTGAATTAATACATTTTTTTATAGGTACAAGTATTAATTATAGTGAATTTCAAAACCGCTAATAACTATTCACTGATAAAAGGGAATTTTCGGTAATTTTAATATGAAAACTATAATTGCATCTGTGGCATGGAAAATACAGATGCAATTGATATGAAAAGTATAATTGCATTTGTGGCTCATGGAAAATACAGATGTAAAACTGTGGGGAATAACTTGCTTAATTTAGACGAAAAGTTAATTACCTCAGATCAGACAGTTAACCGAAAATGAGAGAAGTATTAGCTGAATTAATAACTTGTAGGTAGGGTATATTATTAATTATTGTGAGTTTCAAAATTACTAATAACTATTCACTCATAAATTTACTTATAAATTCTAAACAAATTAATAATAATTAAGCGCAATTTTAAATAATAATTAAGTGTAAAAGCAGTAATATAGTGCTTACCGATAATTAATCTTGACTTGCAAAAAAATTAAAAAGTACCAATGACTCATGACAGTTAAAAACGTAATTATAACTGCAAGAATAAATTAAATGTTTATTCATTGATTGTTTTTCTAATGCAAATATGTATATATATATATATATATATTATTTGAGACCTAATATTCCGAATATTTTATTTTTAATATGAGAAATACCTGCTATTCATGCCTCGCTAAAATAAAATGAAAAAATTTTTTTTTTCACATAAAACACATGATACTTTATAACCTAAAAAGGTTAAGGGAGGTGCAACGATAAAATGTTTACGATCCATTATGCTAACCCAATTATCTAAAAAAATATTCAATGAAAATGCTGTAAATTAACAGACTACTAAAATTTCTAACGGCAATTAACATATGACGTGCATTAACATATGATAATTGAGTTTTTTCCAATTAGAATTTGAATCGCATTAAGCTTTTCTATTGCTAAAACCTTCAAATTAAATTCGTTAACATGAGATAAATAGAATTACTCCCACTCTTCTTTTGTTTTTACCTTAATTGCGATAAATACATTTTCATCGAAGTTTATCCTCCCTCCTCCTAGGATTTAAGCAACCCTCTCTCAACCCTCACTAATCCTCTGCCATTCTTTGAAAGGATATTCTTCAGTGATTCATTGCTTTGATTTCCCAAACCATGAGGGAATTTTGCTGTTGAGGAAACTTTTAATTCTCATTGATTCCTAAAGAGGCAATAATGTGATAAGAATCACTTTTTTTTCTTATCTGACATGGTAGACAGCAACATCTATACCAAGCCCAAGAACCTGTGTGGTCACATGCAAAAAAAGGGGAAGGGCAGCTTTTGTTGTGATGGAGCTAAATATATATCAATCTATAGGAAATAAAGGAGATAATTAATAAGATGATAAGATATCCAAAAAGTAAGATCATTTTTCAATTTCAAATTACCGGGGCTTATGAGATTTCAATTTTTTTTCTTTTTTAGGTTGATGGCACTGTCCTTGACATCTGTATAAAATTTGACGTCAAAATATTCTTTAGTGCTACGTTTGGATTTGTGAGACGTTAAAATTGATTCTGGAGGTGTTTGAAATGTCTGAATTAATTCAGCAAAGAACTTGCATTAAATTTTGTTTGCGAAAACGTAGCTCACGTCCAATAAATTAAAGATATGGTGCTTGCAAACCGTTGGACCTTGCTGATGATGTTGGAATTTCAACAGGGCAGGTCGATTCCATTTTGGGCCTCAAACGCGTCTGATTTCCATTGGTACAGAAAAACTGAATTAATTCTGATTCCGAAAAACTGATTGCTCACACTGAATTGATTCTTCGTTTCATTTATAAGTTTTATCTTTTCGTCAAAAATGTACTAATGAAACCCATATCGTTCCACAAATACCGTATTCACACCGTGGGATTTCTGTCTATTCCCTAAACTCAAAAGACCATTCCGGGGACACCGTTTTGAGTCGATGAATCGGCGCGAACTTTGAAGGCCATCCCTGACGATGACTTTTTAGCATGCATTGAGAATTGAAAAAAAAAGTTGGTATAAGTGCATTGCGTCCGGAGGGGATTACTTTGAAGGCGATGAAATAAATTTGGAAGAATAAATAAAGAGTTTTTGAAAAAAAAAGAAACAATGTTCTTACTTTTTGGGCATAGTAGTGTACCACACCCATGAACCCGTGTGTTCTCATTAAAGGCCGCGAGGGGGGGGGGCTTCTTTTGTGATTGCGCACATTTAGGTAGTAATCTGACTTGGCTACGTGGCGCTAAAAAAGGAGGGCAGTGCCTTGGATATCATTCCAATCATTCCAAGAAGTTCAAAGTAATGAATGATCAGACACTTGGATCTATTATAATGCAAACAGAAGAGCAGAAATTTAAAACTGCTTGAAACACGCATTATACTAAATATACTAAAAGCCTGAAATGAGAAGATTGATGGCAATTTTGCAAGCACTTGTGAATGTCTCATATTGACAGTTTGGATACAGGTATGTAGTTTTGCTCATGTATGCAACGGAGTGTAATTATCATGAAGAACATCATTTTCATTTTTACATAACAATATACTGTTTTTGGCATATTTAGTAGAGCACGAGGTTTACAACAGGAAAAAAATAATCCGTTAAAGTTATACAAAAAAAAAATTATATTAGAAGAATTTGATAAATCAATTATCATATTTTAAAACCTTAAAAATAGTACATAATTAAATTATATGCAGTTAAGAAAAGTGCTTAATTGTTGTTAAAATTGACAAAAAAAAAAAAGGAGAAGAAAGAGTTTAGTAATTAAATGAATTCAAAATATATTTTAAAAGTAAAAATAAAACTATCAATTATATAATAAAATTGCAATCATTAAAAATACCTTCATTAAATAAGAATGAAGTAATAAATTGGATATTATTCAATTACTTCTATTAGCTCAAAGTCTCCCTATATATATCTTGTTCAAAATTTTCAATCATTAATAAAATATTTTTTATTCATCCACTCAAGTTCAAATACATTTTTTTCACTTGTAGTGGATGACACTGGATGTTAATACAGTTTTTTCAAATATTAATTAATTCATTAAATTTAATTAATTTTAGTTTTTTTAGATTTAAGTTGCATATATCTACCAATAGATGGCGCCAAAAAAATTCTAAAAAATGAATGAAAATTTTTTATAAAGGAATTTCTGCAATATAGTGAAAAAAAAGCAGGAATTGACTTAAAAAACTTTTTTTTTGTATTACTTGTAATATTTATTATTACTGCCCCCTGATTGACTACCCGTAATCGGTTTTTTTAAATTTCCTATACATATATATATATACAGTAGTACCTCTTTAAGTCGAAAACCCCCAAAACTCGAAAAAACTTTTATGTTCCCTTCACTTCAAGCCCCCAAACCTCTATTACTCGAAATTTCAACCCTCTATATGTCGAAATAATTAGTCAATCCTCAGAAGCCATTTTGATATATATTTTCCCTCCGTAACTCAAAAAAAATTGGATCTCTGTGTCTCGAACATTAGCAATGTTTGATTTTATAACCTTTTTTACAACCTTTACAATTCGCCGATTTGAAACTAATTACATCTACAGCTAGAAGAAAAATAAGTTACCGACTTTAAGGATTTGTCGACAATGCTGTAAATTTTGAACTAATTATAAATTGAAAATTTTGACTCTCGTTGAAATGTTTGAAGTGCTTAAAGCTGTGAAGAGTTGTCAAAAGAAGAAAGGCGTTACTGAACAATTTGGCCTACCAATGACTACTCTGTCAACAATAATAGAAAATGAATCGGACATCATGAAAAAAATTGAAAACCGTCAAAGTTTGTCCTGCAAAGACAATGCTCCATGGGTTTCCATCAAAGATTCACGAATAGCATTAAATGTTTTACGGAATTTCATACAGCAAACTAGCAACTCGGGAGAAAAAGAATTTTCTGCTCTTTATAGCTTAGATAATGCTACAGATAGAGAACGATCGAATTGTCTATAAGCCAAATAATAATAATAATAATAATAATAATAATAATAATAATAATAATAACGGACTTTTTTAATACAAAATATTTTTAATTTTAAGGTTGTTTCGGAATTATTTTGATTTTTTTATTGTAGTACATAATATAACTTTAAGTAGCAAATAAACATGTTTATTACCTCTGTAACAAATTTTATTTATTTTACCTTTCTAACTCAAAATAAGTTAGAAAGAATCTAAACTTCTACAAGTTGAATATTTCCTTACAAAATCCGCGTAAGTCGAAATCCTCCATAAGTCGAAAACTCTATAACTCTATATAAAAAATTAAAATCCCATAAAGATGTTTTAATTTAAAATACATTAACATTATTTGGTCATTGTTAAGCAACGTAAGAGCACATAAAAAAACAACTTAAAACTTGATTTGTTATTTGGATTCAAAAATAACAAAAATATTCTCTTTACCGGTTCTTTTATTACCGGTATTCTTTTACTCAGTTTTGCGCGAGAATTACGTCTTATCTCACTCTTAAAAAATCAACTTGAATCGACCTACTATCGCAGAAAGATTGCAATTCAATATTCAAATTAAGTATTTCATCATAAAAATATATGACGTTGATGTAGGTAAATAGAACAAAAAAAAAAAAAACATTTTGAAATACAAATCTAAAGAAAACTTTAAATTAGAAGAATAAACATCAAAAATTACAACAAAAAGTTCTCTTTATCGAGAATATTAAAAACAATAAAGACATTTTACTAAGTTTAACGCAAGAATTACGTCTTCTGTCAATCTTTCAAAAATCAACTTGAATCGGTCCACTACCGCAAAAAGATTGCAATTGAATATTCATATTAAATATTTCGTCATAAAAAGATATGTCGTTGATGTAGGTAAATGGAATAAAAAACATTTTGAATAAAACAAATCTAATGAAAAGTTTATATTCGAAGAATGAACATCAAAATAACAAAAAAAGTTCTCTTTATCGAGAATATTAAAAAACAAATAAGTCATTTTACTCGGTTTTAAGCGAGAATTACTTTTTCACTCAATCTTTCAAAAATCAACTTGAATCGACCTACTATCGCAGAAAGATTGCAATTGAATATTCAAATTAAATATTTCGTCATAAAAAGATATGTCGTTGATGTAGGTAAATGGAATAAAAAACATTTTGAATAAAACAAATCTAATGAAAAGCTTATATTCGAAGAATGAACATCAAAATAACAAAAAAATTTATCTTTATCGTGAATATTAAAAAACAAATAAGATATTTTACTCAGTTTTACGCGAGAATTACTTTTTCACTTAATCTTTCAAAAATCAACTTAAATCGACCTATTATAGCAGAACGATTGTAATTGAATATTCAAATTAAATATTTCGTCATCAAAAGATATGACGTTGATGTAGGTAAATAGAACAAAAAAATAAAATAAATAAATAAACATTTTGAAATGGAAATCTAAGGAAAAGCCTAATTAGAAGAATGAAGATCAAAATAACAAAAAAGTTCTCTTTATCGAGAATATTAAAAACAAAGACGTTTTAATCGAGAATTACGTCTTCACTCAATCTTGGAAAAATCAACTCGAATCGACCTACTATCGCTGAAAAATTGCAATTGAATATTCAAATTACGTATTTCATCATAAAAATATACGGCGTTTATGTAGGTAAATAGAACAAAAAAACATTTTGAATAAAACAAATCTAATGAAAAGTTTAAATTAGATGAATCAGCATAACAAATTGCAAAAAAAGTTCGCTTTATCGAGAATATTAAAAAACAATATTCTAAGTAAAGGAGACATTTTACTCAGTTTTACGAAAGAATTACCTGTAAAAGGGTCTTTAATTCAATTGAAAGAGGGGACTCAAAACTTTAACCTCATTTTTCCCCTCTTCTGGTAAAAGGGGCTTAAAAGCATGCAGCGGCTTATGTCCTCTTTTGAAAAGAGCTGAGAATTCATCCCCGTAAGCTGTCATGCAGTTGGCAATTTAATTGGGAGATAAAAGGGTGCATTAAGTAGTCCTAAATGAGTCAGAGACGCATATCGATGAGTGATTATGAGTAGCGATGCAAAGAACTACTAGTGTTTACTGCTTTTGGAATAGTGTAATTCTAATTTTGCTAACAATTTGAATGTAGGCCCCTCTTGATCTTGAGGCCTTAGGTATAAAGCCTAGTTAGCCTATAGGAAAATACGGCCCTGGCTATCAGGTTCTCATTTCCCTATTAAGGATGCACGAACAGTCTATTAATTAGTAGAAGATCATTATTGTCTTTAGGTTGTTTTCAGTGGTAAATGTTCCTGACTTACATGTGAATATGCAAATACTATAAAATATTCCACCTGGAATCTTGGCTGTTTATGCGAGGTTCTCATTTACGCTGTCGCAACCAACAGCAAATCTCCTCAATATGAAAATAATGATGGTAGTCCATTTTTCCAGCAAATTCAAACATATTTTTTCGTAGCATGTTAATTGTGAAATCGGCTTATAGAAATCCTTCTACCACTAATTTATCACGTTTCATATTCTGTTTGTTATACTTCTGTATTTCAGATGAAAAATAAATGAAAATTACTTTGCAATTCAGAAATTTTAAACACTTTAATTATTTTTTTTATTGAATACTTGTTGAAAGAAGACTGCATACATAATAGATGTGTGTTTAATGAAGGCTTCAATTAGCATGGATAAAGGCTTAAAGAAGGAAGAGAAACTTGAAATATTTATGTTATAATGGTAATTACATATTTTCACATGCATTTAAACAGACTTTAATGAAATGACATAATCATGTTAAAACTGTAATTTATTTCCACATTTTAGTTGATATATTTTAATAATAATGTAAAATATATTGCGTGCTAATTAAATATAATAAATTAAATAAATTAAAATTTGTTTTCATAATGGTGCCTTCATTGAATATTTTCATAGAAATACATTCAAGTATGGTTTCTTTATTGAAATTTGTACAAATTTTATTTTGTCTTTTCTGTTTAAGTTACATCGATTAAAACGTTTCGCAATTAATTAAAATAAATAGTTTTCAAATAATAATTGCCAACTTGTAATCTTTTAGAAATGAATGTTTCAAATAATTTTGCTTGATAATTCTGGAATAACTTGCTGGAAAATTAAGGAACAAAACTTTTTCCTTGTAGTCCTACAAAACACACTTTCTCTTGACGATTTTGATTTGGAATGAAAAAGAAGGAAACATTTTATCCAATAGAATGATAGAAGAATAAAAATAGAGTTAATACAGACAGAGACTCAAGAATGAAAAGGATAGGGGGGTGGGAAACCGATTTCCCCCTCACATCTCTCGTCGAGAGAAGGGTTATTTAATTGGATGGTATTTCTCAACGCAAGAAAATAATAATACGCAATAAAAAGCAAATAAAGAGATGCGGAAGAGAGAAAATGGAAGAAGAGAATGAAAAGGAAGAAATATGGTGAACAAAAAGGCATAGTTTAGTTCCAGATCCCATTCATACGTTAGTATAAAAATGTTTTTCGTATTACGAAATATGGTTCAATGGTTTGTTGAAAATATTTGTTTTAAATACTACTGTGTCCAAAAAATAAGACCAATTTTCAGTTTAAAATTCCCAGAGCTTACGGAATTTCCATTTTTTTTTCTTTTTTAGGTTATTGGCAGTGTCCTTGATATCTGTGTGAAATTCATTCAAAATATTCATCAGAATTACGCTTGGCTTTGTGAGACGCTAAAACTGACTCCGGCGATTTTTGAAATGTTTGAATTAATTCAGCAAAGAAATGTTTAGAAGTGGTATAAACAGTCCAAAGAAGGCAGAGAACTCGTTGAAGACGAAGAGCCCTTTGGTCGACCCTCAACCTCAACCGACAAAGCTCACGTTCAAAAAATTAAAGATTGGATGCTTACAAACCGTCGATTTACAATTAGAAACCTTGCTAATGATGTTGGAATTTCAAAACGATCGGTCAATTCCATTTTGGGCATCAAATCTCGATTGGTACCGAATTGGTGAATGCCCTAGCTCACATTGCATTGATTCTTCGTGACTTTTACACCAAAAATGAAAACCATATCGTTCCACAACCACCGTGTTCACACCGTTCAACTTCTGGCAATTTCCTAAACTCAAAAGACCAGTCCGGGGACACTTTTGAGTCGATTGAAGAGAATCAACGTGAAGGCAAATCCCAGCCAATGACATTTTAGCATTGAGGATTGAAAAAAAATTAGTGTAAGTGCATTGTGTCCGGAGGTTACTTTGAAGGTGATGAAATAAATTTGAAAGAATAAATAAAGTGTTTTTGAAAAAAATAATAATTGGTCTTACTTTTTGGGCACAGTACTGTGGCAGTATTGGCTGGATTTGGTAACTTTATAAATTTATTAAATAAGTGAGAAGATGTTTGGGCAATTAAGACGTCAATAAATTTTCGGGGATCTTTATTAATCTCACATTATTGGTTTTTTTTTAATGGGTATATTGACAGCCAAACTCATCTCAATTGGCTTATCTACGGAAATAGCTTAAACTTGTCGGCATATTAAAAATCGAATCTAGTTCCTTTTCTATAATGGTCTGGGATGAATCCAAGTTGCGTTTTAAGAAAAGAGAAATTATATTTCAATTTAGGAAAGAAACGCTCTATTGGTGATTGTAGCTTTAATTTAGGCGTTTTTGCGCCTGTTACGTGTAGTTCACTGGGAAAAAAATAATAATACAATGATATTTTATTTTAAGTTATAAAAAAAAAAAGATTTTCAATATAAATTCGGTTGATGAATAATCTGATATTTTGTTATAATGACAGCAAAGGATATTTTCATGAAATAAGAATTTTTCTTTTTGCACAGTACCTCATATATTTTAAGCAAATATTTTGTTATTTATAACAACATATTTGTTTAAATTATATGAAGCACAGTGAGAAAAGAAAAATAGCTAAATATTAGCTAAATAAAACATTAATACGTTGGTAGCTAAACTACCAACGTTAACCGGAAAATAGATAACGGAAGATTGCTTCATTCCCAAAATTGTTTCATGGTACTATGAGGAATTATTGTAAGAAAATGATACAAATCAAAATCTTTTGTATTTATTAACAGTGTATAAAAAGAAGTCAAATTGTTTTTCTCAAAATGTGGTTTTGTAAGCTTTGACCACACTTGAAATAATATTTATCTGACTTATTGTGTTGAAATTTTGAACTAATAAAAAAAACACCACATGTCAATGTAACTTACCTTTCTGTTATGTTTTTAAAAACTTTGTAGTATATTTTGATTTAATAAACATATAATTTTTTGCATTTATTTTCAATAAGAATTTGCATTTGTAAAAACTTCTTAGGAAAAAATGAAGGTAACGAAACACGTCAAAATTGTTTAATAACTAAAGCTTGATGTTAAGAATATGCAAACAAAATTTTATTTTCATGGAGTAAGAAGTATTATTAATGATTTTTTATTGCACGCAAATATCAATTAAAATTTACAAGAAAAGTTTTTCGAATAATCTTTTTTTTTTTTTTTTTTTTTTTGTAAATTAATCAATTCTAGTAACT
>BPLQ01005816.1:16833-27996 GCA_021605075.1 Caerostris darwini
TTTTATTGCACGCAAATATCAATTAAAATTTACAAGAAAAGTTTTTCTAATAATCTTTTTTTTTTTTTTTTTTTTTTCCTAAAATAAAAATAAAAATTTAAAAAAAAATTTTTTTTTATAATTTTTTTTTTTTTTTTTTTTTTTTTGTAAATTAATCAATTCTAGTAACTCAAGTAAATACTTAATCAAGTAATAATACTTAATACTATTAATACTTAAACCAAGTAATTTTATTATATGCATTAGTAAAAGACAATTACTAAACTAAACTATTTGTAGATTTAATCTATTGGATTCTCATTTTTTCAGTAAAGTAATGTGGATTTTATTTACGAGTCTTTTATATGCCAATAAGATAATATTTTTAGTATTAGCAGCGTTCTTTAAAGAACATTTTAAAATTATTAATATTTATAAAATATTATTATTTTCATTTAGGAACTGTCAACGTGAACATTTAATTATTCAGAAGGTATACTGTATCCTAATTTTTCAAATAATTTTAAAGCCATTATTAATATACGAACATATAGCATACATAGCAATAGCATATCTTACATAGCAATCAATTTTATCACGCAATCAATCTTTAATATATTATTCATTTGTGTACAACAATATTACATGCTACAATAATCTGATAAAATTTAACATTCCTTAATAAATGCCTCAATTACGGCTAGTCAAATCATGGAAAACATATTTCATTCGTCTAAATTGTTTACGACTTCTTAAGTTTCAAATTAATGATAATATTTCAAGATACTTGTTTGCATTTGCCCCAAATATTCAATTTAGAAGATATTTCGATAATTGTTATCTTATTTAATTGCTTGATAAGGATTTAATAATTTTAATATTTATGATTTCCTATTACTAAGATTTCCTTCCTATAATTAAGATTCCATTTCATTTCTCCCAATTAATAAACTCATGAAATTTGATAATTTTTTAATTTAATTGACGAACATCTGTTGTTGCTTTTTTCTATAAAGTTTATTCGTAAATTCTGAATGTTTAAATCTTACTCCTAATAAACAAAAAGCATCAGGTACCGTGAATCAATATCGGAGCTAAAGTTAATGAGGTTTGTTGAATTTGAAAACATATCATTCGAGAGGCCATAAAGTGGAAGGATTAAAATTAATTTTAATTAAGCAGGATGTAAAAACTTAAAATTAATTACTTTTTAGTATAATAGCATTTCATTTCTCTTTCGATGCCAGAGTTTAATATCGTGGAATAGGAGGGAATTTGTGCTTAGCGGGTAAATAACTTACTACCTAGTAATACAAAATAATATATCAACACTGAAGAAAAGTTTCAAAATAAATTTTTAAGTCAGGAAAATTTCGAAAAGAATTTTATTTTAATAATAACAACATTTTTTAATAAAATTATATTTAAAAAGGTCATTTTTCGAGAACCCACTGAATCAAAATTAGAATGTTTTAATGACATCGGATTGATACAAAAATTACTTTTTGCTGTTGTTTATTATCAGATGCTAACTTTTTAATATTGCGGTTATCTGCATGTACTATTTCCTTCGCATTCGGGATTTGGATTTTTTTTTTCTTCAAGGTAATTAAAACCTAATTCTTTATTCTAAATATCCTAAAAATCCTAATTAAGAAGATATCCTAAAAGTTTAATTAAAATAAATGAGTTTGCCACAAAATAAGTTTTAAAAGTATTTTTAAATTGTTATTAAGATATATGTACTAATCCAGAATCCCTGGAATAATATATTTTTTATTTGTCATTTTTCATAAAAATACTAAGAAAATCACAGAAAATAAGAAAATGCAGTTAATATGAATTAATTCAATAAATATATATGCTAAATGTAAGATCAGAAAGAGTAAAATTAATTTACAGAATTTTCCTCCCTTTCGTAAATATGTGACAGGCAGCTCTTGCACATAATTCTGTGTCCAAAAAGTAAGACCCATTTTAAATTTAAAATTCCCGGGGCTTATGGAATTACAATTTTTTTTTCTTTTTTAGGTTGATGACATCCTTGACATCTGTGTGACGTCAAAATATTCATTAGTGTTATGTGTGGCTTTGTAAAACGCCAAAACTGATTGCGGCGATTTTTGAAATAATTGACTGAGCAAAGAACTCGCATTAAATTTTTTTTGCGGAAATGGATAGAATGTTGCAGAATGCATTCGGTGAGAATTCTTTTATCGGAAAGAAATGTTTAGAAGTGGTATAAACAGTTCAAAGAAGGCAGAGAACGCGTTGAAGACGAAGAGCCCTCTGGTCGACCATCAACCTCAACTGACGAAGCTCACGTCCAAAAAATTAAAGATTTGGTGCTTACAAATCGTCAATTTACAAGTATCCGCCAATTCCATTTTGGGCACCAAACGCGTCAGATCTCTATTGGTACCGAAAACACTGAAGGCGCCAGCTTACATTGCATTGATTCGTGATTTGTGACTTTCGTGTTTTGATTCGTAACTTTTTCGCCAAAAATGAAAATCATATCGTTCCACAACCACCGTATTTATACTGTGCGACTTCTAGCTATTCCCTAAACTCAAAAGACCACCGTTTTGAGTCGATTGAAGAGATTCAACGTGAATCGGCGCGCACTTTTAAGGCCATTTCTGCCGATGACTTCTTAGTATACATTAGGGTCTGGAAAAAAAGTTGGCATAAGTGCATTGTGTCCGGAGGGGATTATTTTGAAGGCGATGAAATAAATTTGAAAGAATAAATAAAGAGTTTTTGAAAAAAAAATAATTGGTCTTACTTTTCTGTATATAGTAGTATATCAACAATTGCAGTACAAAAGTAAAAGCTTAATGTTAAAATAAAATGGTGTACTAATGCTTTTTGTAAGGGAAGAAAAATAGATGCTTTGATGTATCATATTTACACACACACACACAAAAAAAAAGGAATGAAAAAATGCGAAAGAGAGAAAAAAGAACATCTAAACATTCAAAAAATAAAATTACAGCAGTTAAGTGTTTTCCAAATTCTGGAATAAAGAAAACGTCGTTTTAATGTTTCAAAAATTATGACTAAGTACTGTAATTCAAATTCATGTTTATTGTTCTATTCATCTTTTGTTATTAAAAAAATGGCAGAACATTGAGAAATAAGGAGAATTCTTAGCATTTCATGCCGTAAAAATGTTTGAAATCGCTTATTTTTATTTTTTATAGAACATTTACTTCAGTATATATATATTACCTATACAAATGTATATTTTTCACATAGTATTATGAGATCTGACAGGTCCCCATCGCTTTAGTTTTTAAAAATAATTTTCTATTTTGAGAATGGCAACAAGGTTTATATAAACGAATGCTTTCTCTTATGAGAATCATGTGAAAATGCTATTATCGCACAAAATTACTTTTCAAGACAATATTTGTACATCGTTTAATCGATTTGCTCTGAAAAGTAGAAATTAATAGGTATTTTTGAGAATATTATTCTTTTTATTTGATAAATTTTTATTTAGCTATAATTCATCATAATGACACATCAGAAAAATTATTAAATCACAGCTCCATATTATAATTAATTTTATATTAAAATAAACATGAACATTTTATCATTGTTATGTATGAAAATATAATATCATTTGCTAGTAATTTTAAAACCTTAATCTAAATAATTCAAAAAATCTAAAAACAAATTAATTATAATTTTAGTATAAGGCAAAAATGATTTTATATCCACTGATTTGTCAAAGATAGTCGTAACATTTTCAAATTTTTTTGGCTTCTAACGATTTTAGTTTTATTTATACTGAAAAATCATTTTATATAGTTTCTAAAAAAGTCAACTCAAGTTGACTGACAAAGTAAGAAATCAGTATAACTAATACCCCGATACTGCAGTCCATAGAGGACTATGGACGTCTGCCTGCTGGAAGATTCCGAAGCAGAAATGTATTTAATAATTGGTAAATAGTTATATAAATAAAATTTCAGTAACAAATAAATTTAATAATCTGCATTGTATTTAATATATATTTAAAAAAGAATAATAAAAATATTATATGAATGAGTAATAATAATATTATTATTAATAATCAGTGGCGCAACAGCCCCATGGTGACCTACGGTCATCCGCCTACCTGGCAGAATTCGAGACAGGGATGTTTTCTTTTTAAGGGGTAGATTTGTCAGTCCTATGCCCAACGCTCTACAATCACATTACACCGGAACTTACGGTTTAAGGCGGATTCCGAACCACTACAGATATCCATGGCACTGCTAGGACTCGAACCCGAAACCTGTGGCATCGAGACCAAATCGCTAAAGAAGTCAGAATACAAACCGCAAAAAAAGGAATAGGAAAAATGTGTTATATGATTTTAAAATACATCTGAAAAAGGCTTAAATGTATAATTTTCATATATTCTTATCAGAATAAATGAAAAATTTTGTCCATTAGGCATATAATTTCCTGAAAGAATACAAATGTTTTAATTTAAAAAAACAATTCTGATTAACAATTTTGGAAGGAAAAAGCATTGTATATTATCGTCTTGACTGGTTTGCCGCTCTACGGTCATATTGTGCCCACGAGGGTTACACAGATCGAATCCTACAAATTAAAGAGGATTCTGAATTAACAAACATCTATGACACCATGAAGATCCGAACCTGAAACCAAAGGCCAGAGCCCACCACTTGGCCACCAGGCGAAACCAAAGGCCACTTGGCCACCAGGCTGCTTCATCATAATGAAGAATTGAATTATTGATTTCCAATCCTACATTAACAACTAAAAGAAAGTATTTCCTTCTCCTACATTTTCTTCTACTGTGACGCAACAGCCCCATGGTGAGCCAAAGACGTCTGTCAACTTGCAGCTTTTCAGACAGAAAATATTTTCTTTTAATTGGGTAGTTTTGTCAGCCCTACATCCAGCTCTCTACAGTCATATTAAAAAGGAACTATGGTTTAAAGTGGATTGCGAAACAGTCCATGACACTGCTAGGACTCGAACCCGAAACCTGAGTCACCGAGAGCCAGTCAAACTATTTCATTCGCCTGAAAACGAATTGAATTTACTACAAGTGCAATGTTTGTTTAGTAAAATTACAAAATATAAAATAATTATAAATACTTTTTTTTTGTTTCGAGTTATAAGTTAAGAATTAATTCATTAAAATTTCTAACGTATTCGTAAAGTATACTTTAAAATATTTCAAAACATTGTCTCCCTCCTGTTCGGATCGATTGCTACAAATAAAGGATTAAAATTTGGTCGTTAAAGATGGAGAGGGAAATGCGTGGGAGTAATCCTGTTTTAATTTGTGGTCGAGAGATACGCATCTATCAGCAATTCAGGAAAACCTTACTTATTCGCCTTTTCATTACTGCTTGACATATGCCATTTTGTTCGATTTCTGAAAATGAAACTGAATTTAAGCAGCAAGGATTTATACAACTCCATTGCTATAAACTAAGAACAAAGACTCCTCAATTGAAATATAAAATGTAGAAAAAAAAAAAAAAACCAGGTGAGGTATACATTGGTTTTTATTTTATGATGGAGAAGTTTTTTTTTTCTCATTAATCCTTTTTTGTTAGAAAACTGTTAAAGGCTGGTGTCTCTTTAGCGATGATTGGTCACATCGTTTGTATTGACACATTTTTTCAATTCCTTCTGTTAGCTCACACTCTCCCTATATCTTGTTCAAATTTTCAATCGCTAATAAAATACTTTTTATTCATCTACTCAAGTTCAAATGCACTTTTTTGAACTTGTAGGGGAGGACACTTGATGTTAATACAGTCTTTTCAAATATTAATTCAGTAATTAAATTTAAATGATTATTTTGAGTCTTTTTTTAGATTTAAGTTGTATACAACTACCAATAGATGGCATCAGATAAACTTTAAAAAAAATGAATGAAAATTATTTATGAAGGACTTTCTGCTATATAGTGAAAAAAAAAGTAGGAATTGAATTAAAAATTTTTTTTTATATTACTTGTTTTGTTGCGCAAGTAATAGTCTCGAATGCTTTCACTTTAAACATCATTAATTTGTTTTAATTACGTCGAGGACTGGGTCGTATTGAACATTTCTCTGTGAGATGCCCAACACAAACTAGCCTTGAAGAAGACATATCGCGTTTGTTGCACCGACGAACGCTGTTACTCATTTAGCACAACCCGCAGGAACATGTAGCAGTAAAATATGCTACAAATGCGAGTAACATTATCCCATAACAGTCTACGATCATATTAGACCTGGACCTACTAACTGGTAATTTAAAATGAATTCCGAACCACTACTAACAACCATGACACCGCCAAGATTCGAACCTGAAACATCTGGTAGTGAGCTTCAGAATTACTAGAATTTCGGTCAGTTTAGTGGTGGTTCAAATACGATCTTAATATCGGTATACAAAATATCTACATAAAGTTTGATATTGTAAAATTTAAGGTTGGTCACATATTTTTCTATTTTATTTTTTAATTTATTATAGATTTTTTTTTATTACTTTGAATTCATTTATTTATTTATTTTGCACAAGAAACAGTATTCCATGTTTTCAATTTAAATGTTGAATTATTTTAATAGTATTAGATATTTCTAAAATTTACGAATTTAAAATTGATCTGAGGATCAAAACCTTTAATGAGATGTTTCATTTCTATAGCTGCTGTGTAGGCAAAATACCCATAGTTGATTTATTAATATAATTGCACTCAGTTAAGCAAATAAAACTGTTCTCACTTTGAAGTTTTATTATTGGTTAAAATCAGATTTTAATGTTATTATACCAAACACCAACAAAATTTATAACTTCTACTTAGAAGATCAACAATGGGTAAATTGCAATATACATCAAAAGAACTTTGAAAGCAACTGTTAATAAGGGTTCATATTAGCAAACAAGTACTTAAAATAAAATAAAAGAAATTTAAACTCCATGAGTTATGATAGATTTAAAGGCTTAGTAGAATTAATTATTTTGCTTCATAGAGAAAACTTGCTTCATAGCCAAAATAGAGTTAAGCGTTGAATTACAGTTCGTAATCCAGGTTAACCCGAAGAAGACTTTAGGATAATTAGACCTGCGCCTATGGCTTAACGAGGATTCCGAACCACTAGCAAACATCCCTGCCACCACCACGATACGAATGTGTAGCACCAAAGATCAGTGGGCTAGCTATTTGGCCAACAGGCTGCTTTGGATCAAACCATATTTTAATGACAGTATACCAAACACCTACATAAATAATAATAGATGGAGGATTTATCGTAACAACTATAATTTCTAATATAATTTCAAGTACATAAAAAAGAGATTTGGAAACAATTGTTAATAAGAGTTCATTTTAGCAACATTCTTCTACAGTGACGCAACAGCCCCATGGTGAGCCAAAGCCGTCTGCCTACTTGCAGCTTTCCAGACAGGAGATATTTTCCTACGGACCTACATTTTAAAGTGGAGTCCCAAACACTACAAACTTCCATGGCTCCGCTAGGACTCGAACTCGAAGTCTGTGTCATCGAGTGTCAGTCAAACTATTTCATTCGGCTGACAATAAATTGAATCTACTGCAATGGCAGTATTTAATAAAGTTATTTCAAAATATTAAATATTTTTAAATATTTATTTTTTTGTTTCGATTTATAAGTTAAAATTTAATTCATTAAAATTAGTACTGTATTCGCAAAGTAAACATTAAATTATTTAAAACATTGTTTCCCTCCTGTTCTGATCGATTGCCGCGAATAATGGATTAAAATTTGGTCATTACAGAAAGGAAGATGCAGAGGAAAATGCGTGGGAGTAGCCCTGCTTTAATTGGTGGTTCAGAGATTCATATAAATCAACGATTCAAGAAAACCTTACTTATTAGTGCCTTCATTGCTATTTGACATATGCCATTTTGTCAGCTTTCTCAAAATGAAACTGAATTTAAGTAGCAAGGATTTATACAACTCCATTGCTTTAAACAACAAATTCTCCTCAATCGAAATATTTTTTGTTCTTTGTACTACAGCTGACAAACACTTAAACAGCTTGATCTTGGATGCCTTAAGGCAAGCGCTGCACAGACGTACTCACTTTGCGTTACCCAGGGGGCTTGTAGATAAGTCAATCGAAATATAAAATGTAGAGAATAATCGGTGAAGTGTAAATTTGTTTTTATTTTATGCTTGAGATTTTTTTCTTCTTTTATTAATTTATTCTTTCAGAAACCTGTTGAAAGTTGATGTCTCTTTAGCGATGGTTAGTCACATGGTTTGTAAGATCACATTTTTGTTTTGTTGTTGTTGTTGCACAAGTAACAGTATCGCATGTTTTCAATTTAAATGTTTGTAATCAGCTAGTTATGATAGATGTACAGGTTTAGCATAATCAATTCATTTGCTTCATAGAGAAAGTTTTGTAAAATATAGGCGTTGAATTACAGTTCGAATTCCACGGTAAACTATAGAAGCAGGTACTATATTCTAAATATACCTGCGCCTACAGTTTTCCGGGGATTCCGAACCACTAACAAACATCCTTGCCACCGCCAGGATTCGAATCTGTAGCATCAAAGATCAGTGTCTATTTATCCATCAGGCTGCATTGGATCGAATGAGATTTTAATGTCAGTATACCAAACACCCACATAAATTATTAAAAATTTATAATAAGTTAGTGGAGACTTTATCATAACAAGTATAATTTTTTCAATTTTTATAGAAAGTCAATAATGGGGGAATTTCAATATACATTAAAAAGAGCTTTTGAAGCAGCTATTAATAAAGTTTTCTTTTAGCAACCAAATACTTAACAAACAACAAATTTGTAATCAATGAATTATTATAGATTTAAAGGTTTAGAAGAATCAATTCATTTTCTTCATAGAAAGACCTTTATCAAAATATAGTTAGGCGTTGAATTGCAGTATGAAATTCAAGCTAAATTGAAAGAGCTGTCTGTTTAGGCAAATTAGACCTGCACTTACAATTTAACCTGGATTCCGTACCACTTACAAACATCTCTGTAGCCGCCATGGACTCGAATCTATAGCCCCAAAGGTCACAGCGCCAGCTATTTGGACATCAGGCAGCATTGGATCAAATGTAATAATGAGAATATACCAAATACCTACATAAGTTATAACAAAGTTATAATAAGTAAATGGAGACTTTATTGTAAGAGTATAATTTCTTCAATTTCTATGGAAAGTCAAAGTCAATAATTTGTAAACTTCAATATACATTAAAAGAACTTTGGAAACATCTGTCCATACGGGTTCATTTCCGCAACCAAGAACATATAAAAAGACATTTGTGAATAACGAGTTATGATAGATTTAAAAATTTAGTAGAATCAATTCATTTGCTTCATAGAAAAACCTTTATCAAAATATATTTAGGCGTTAAATTACAGGTTAAGGTGAAGGAGCGATCAATTTAGGCTAATTAGACCTGCACCTACGACTTAACTCGGATTCCGAACCACCAACATCGTTGCCATCACGATGATACTACTATGCTGCACCAAAGGTCAGCAAGATGGCTATTTCGCCATCAGGCTGCATTGGACGAAATTATATTTAATGATGTTAATTATAATTAATATGTCGGCAACCTCTAATACCTTAATAGAAGACAAAACATGAACCTTAAATTAAAAGAACATGCATATATTTTTGCATATGGTCTTTTGTCTACCTGAAATAAAATCTAGGAACTTATTCTTATCCTCAATCTTTTAAACACAATTTGATAGGCTGCTACCAATTTTCAATTTCAAAATTCCCGGGGATTATGGAATTTCAATTATTATTTTTTTATTTTTTAACTTCCTGCCACTGTCATTGACATCTGTGAGCAATATGACGCTAAAATATTCATTAGTGCATTGGATCAAATGAGAATTTAATGTCATTATACCAATAACCTACATAAGTTTTAATAAATGGAGAATTTATGATTTTTTTTTCGTTCTAATGCAGCTGCAAACCACTTAGACAATTGGCTTTGATGCCTTAAGGCAAGTGTTTGCACAGACATTACTCACTTTGCGTTACCACTGCGCGTGTAACTTAAAAATAAACCACGGATGCAGAACAGCAATGTCCTCGCAAAGCTCTACGACCCTAGTGGGACCGGGACGTACGGTTTTAAGTGGATTCCGAACCTACTGCAAACACACATGGGCAAGCCGGGATTTGAACCCGATACCTATGGTACCGATACAGCGCGCTAGCAACTCGGCCATCAGTTCCCAGAAAATGCCTTATGGCAAGCCCTGCACAGACATACTCACTTTGCATTACCCAGGGGGAGCGTGTAAGTTATAAGCCACAGATGCGGAGTAACAATGCCCCCGCAACGCTCTACGATCCTATTAGACCGGGAACTACAGTTTAAAGTGGATTCTGAACCACTACAAACATCGATGGCATCACCGGAACTCGAACCCGAAACCTGTGGTACCGTGCGCCAGAGCACTAGGCGCTCGGCCATTCACGCCCACATCATAACAAGGCTTTATCATAACAAGTATGATTTCTTCAACTTCTACAAAGAGTCAATAATGAATGAATTTCGGTATACATTTAAAAGAACTGTGGAAACAACTGTATTAAGGGTCCATGTTAGCAATCAAGTACTTAAAATGAAAAAAAAAGAAATTTGTAATCAACGAGTCATAGATTTAAATGTTTAGCAGAATTAATTCGTTTGCTTCATACGTAAAACTTTGTCAAAATATTCATAAGCTATATGTAGACGCTGAGTTACAGTTCGGATTCCCCGATAAACTGTAGAAAGACACTTTATTCTAAATAGACATGCATCTACAGTTTACTGGGGTTTCCCAACCACTGACAAACAAGAGTACCACCACCAGGATTCGAACCTGTAGCACCAAATTCCAGAGCGCTAGCTATTTGGCCATCAGGCTGCAGTGGATTAAATGAGATTTGAATGTCTGTATACCAAATACCTACTTAAGTCATAACAAATGTAGACTTTATGACAAGTTAGTAATATTTCATCTGGTACTTCTATAGAAAATAAATAATGGGTGAATTTCAATATACATTAAAAAGAGTTTTTTAAACAACTGTTCATAAGGGCTCATTTTAGCAGCCAAGTGTTCATAAAAAAAATTTGTACTGTAATGGGTTTAAAAGATAAGTAGAATTATTTC
>BPLQ01005816.1:39474-53201 GCA_021605075.1 Caerostris darwini
GCAATCAACGAATGTATTATCAAAGTAAAATTATTCTAATCTGATTTATTTTTACAAAATTGCGAGCTGCAATTGATTGTAATATTCTAAATATGTAGAACGAATTTTCCGTCAAGAATTTTCTTTTTGCTGAGAACAGATTAATTGCAAAATACAGAAAAGAACATTATACAGAAATGCCAAACATTTTTATGCATATTTAAAAACAAAAAATCTAAAAGATTTTTAAATTCACTCGTAGGGCACTAATAAAGAGAAAGAAGGAAACGAATTTATCATCAACGTAAAATTATTCGAATCTCATTCTCATTTCGTTTTACTAAATTTGAAGACGCAATTGACTGCAATATTCTGAATTCTTATGTAGAACGAATTTTCCCACAAGATTTCTCTATTTGCTGAGAACAGATTAATTGCAAAATAGAGAAAAGAAAATTTTGCAGAAATACACAACATTTTTACGCATTTTTTTAAAAATTAAATCTAAAAGATTTTTAAATTTACTCGTAGGACACTAAAAGAAAGAAAGAAACGAATGTATTATCAATGTAAAATTATTCTAATCTTATTTCTTTTTACTAAATTGCAAGATGCAATTGACTGCAATATTCGCTATGAGCAGTTTGCAAAAGAGAGAAAAGGAAATTTTGAAAGTAAATGCGCAACATTTTTATATCTTTTTCAATATCAAATAAATACATATTCAAAATATTTTTAAAGCAATTAACCTTGTGACACCTCTAACAAGCATTTAATAAAAATAATTACTTGAACAGAACATCCTTCAAAAACCACATACATAGGGGCATTAATATTATCGTTCTTTACTAAAGAATTTGGCTAATTAAAAGCTATGGGGGTGAGGGGTCTGAAGTAGAATGGAAGAAACATGAGATTAGATAATTAACATATTAGAATTAGAACAGATTAAAATAATTATAAAATCAAATATATAGGTAAATATTTCCCCCCTTATCGTTTGTGGCTAACGTTTGTTTTCCGGCTTAACCAGAGAGCTAGCCACTTGGCCATCAGGCCGCAACACTCGTAGTGGAGGGGAAAAAAAATCATTATTATTAGCCAAAACCCTCGTTTTCCAACACGTCACTTTCGGTTCCTGGTAAAGGCTCGGTTTTTGCGGTACATGTCATTTCCGTCATTTTCCATGTCATACATGGCCCGCCCTTATTTATATGCAATATCCTTATTCAGAAACGAATATCATTATTAGAGATGTAAAATTATTCCAATCTTTCTTTTTACTAAATTGCAAGATGCAATTGATTGCAATATTCCTAAGTATTTAGAACAGTATTGAAATTTTCCCTCAAAAAATTCTCTATTTGCTAAGAACAGATAAATTGCAAAATAATAAAAAGAAAAAATTTTGCAGAAATACGCAACATTTTTTTTTTTTTTACCTTATTTTTTAAAAATTAATTCTAAATGATTTTTAAATTCATATGCAATGGATATCAAATAAATATATATTCTAAATATTGCCCACAATATTTTTAAAACTATCCCCCATATGATACCTCTAACGAACAACTAGTAAAAATAATAGTTTAAACAGAACATCATTCAAAACGCATACATCGGACCTTCAATATTAGCCTCATTTAATAAAGAATTTGGCTAATTAAAAGCCACGGGTGGTGGGGGGGGGGAGCGAAAATAGAAGGGAGAAAAGGTAAGATTAGATAATTAACACATTAGAATTAGATTTAAATAGTTTTAAAATAAAAATATGCTATGAAAAAAAACATATAGGTAAATATTTTCCGGCTTAATGTTTGTGGCTCTTTAACTTTTTCTTTGAAATCTCTAGTGGAAGTCGACTTACAAGGTGCGTAGCTTTCCTATCCCTGTAATGCATAATGCAATGAAAAGGAACAGATCATTAGTGAAGTAAAGTTCTAATCTAATAGAGTCCCAAAGGGAGGGAACAGAGATCGAATCAGTTTTCATAAACAAGGGGATGTTCTTTAATGAGTGAGTGAGTGATCTCAAATTTGTCAATACTTAAAAGTTCGTACTTTTTAATCCTTTCCTTCAGCTAGGATAAAATGTTCGGGGAAACTTAATTCGGAGGAAGGGAAGCCTACAGAGTATTTCAACTTGAACTGAAATGTGATAGATATACGTCCCTTAATTAGCGATTATTTTCGGATTTTTATCCGATTCGATGTTCCTGCACCGAATAGAAATCGTTGGGAGATCTAATTAAAACTTAGGAGAAATCATCGAGTTTCATGGTTGTTCTGGATTACGTTTGACTGGTATTTAAGCAGCTCATAGATTTAATGAGTTGTCAAGGATTTAGGGAGAATTATAACCAAAATTTTGAACATATCGGAACCATGAGCTGAGAAAATCCTGGTGTCGTGAATTGTTATCAGCTTCATTTCCAGTTGACAACCTTATAATTATTAGTCTTACAGATAAACTTAAATTAAACTAAAATAAGTTAAATTTTTTTTATGTTAACTTATGTCTACCATCACTATTTTTTATTCATAATAACAGAATAAGGTGCAATTTAACAAGTCTAAATGGTACACTCAACAGCACTATATATATATGTATATATTGTCTCGATAATTAACAAATTCATGAATTTGTATAAGGAAAACAAAATAATGCATTAAAGGAATAAAAAACGAGAATTATGCAGATGAATAAAAATAAATTCTGAAAAGTAATATAAACTTAAATAATACTAGAAAAAAAGGAAGAATGATTTTATTTTATTTTTGGTAATATTAACCTTGATTTAATTATTTTTTTTAGATTTTGCACGATGATAATGTAAAAATTCAAATCAAAATTGATTATTTGACTGATTGCAGAAAAAAAAAATCAATGTTTTAAAAAATAACATTTCAAATAAATTGTTAATTAAATAAAAGTAAATCAGAATACATTTGTATTCAAGATCAAAAAATATTTTATGATCTGCAATTATAATTATTCAACAACTTTAAATCTTCATAATATGAAGTATTTTTTTAGGGAAGATTGCATAAAATGAACAGTTTTAGTTTGTTCTTTTTTACTTTTTTATTTACAGGATTTCATCATGAATAAAAATAACAACTCATAAATATACTTGAACATTTATTAATATCTGTGTTTTGTAAGAAAATTTAATTTCTTATTTTTATATAATTAATGATAAAAAAAATGGAAAACGCAGAAAAAAATCAAACGCTGTGGGAAACTATCCACAGCTATTTTAAAAGAAGTAAAGAAAAAATGTGTTAATTAGTTTACACTGAAATAGAAACTTACTGCTCCTTACCCACATTTTTCCGAAAACAATCCCAAAAAAATTTTAATTACAACTTGATATAATAAAAAAGTCCTTAAGATGTCGTTTTAGCAGTTTCTTATTAACTATCTACGAACATAAAGCGATACATGCCCTTAAAAATAGATGAATTACTCCTTCTTTAAGTATCACTTTATTTTGAGGAGAACAAATATTTCGCTTTAGACTTTTTTTTAATTTAAGAAAGGATTTTAACGTAAGTTTTCTTTTACACTTTACACCAATCAAATTAATTTAATGGGAATATTTCGAAATTTCACATGTTACATGTGCTTTGTTCTTAATTAGAATTTGACATATTATTGTTTCACTTAAAAAGAAACCAAAAACTAAGCTTCAATGCTTCAAATTAAGTAGCATCCAGACATTTTTTAAGTTTCAGAAAAATCACAAATTAAATTAAACGCAATAGTATGCGTTTGATTATTTCTTCATTTAAATACGAAATGTAATGTTGTACACATTTTTTTATTTATTGTATAATGAGTTTTATAAATGAATTTTTATATATATTTTCTTATAAAACTAATAATATGAAATGCATATTGCTCTTCAAGATCTTTTAAATTATAAATTAAGCAAATCTTGATCTTTCAAATCATGTATTAAAGCTGATCTTTCATTTTAATCAGAAAAAGTTAGCATTTTAACTATTACATGTTCTCTTTTAAGTGTTTTAGATAACAAATAATCATCATTGAGAATATAATGAATTCCTTTAAATATATTTTCTTAGTTTATTTCTTAAAACATTTCATCACCTATTTTGTCATCAATTTAATTTTTAAGACTGTAGATGTAGTATCGATCTCAATATATTTAACATAACTACATAATTTTACTCATTTTAATAATTTCTTTTACTCATTGATTCATTTCCAATCATTTTAATCATTTCCATTACACATTCTTACATTTCCAATTATTTTTATCATTTAAGTTACTCATTCATTCATTTCCAATCATTATGATCATTCCAATTTCTCATTCCTTCATTTCCAATCATTGTGATCATTTAAATTACTCTTTCATTCATTTCCAGTCATTTTGTTCATTTCAAGTACTCATTCATTCATTTCCAATTATTCTGATAATTTAAACTGCTCTTTCATTCATTTCCAATCATTTAAATTAATCATTCATTCATCTCCAATAATTTTGATCATTTAAACTGCTCTTTCATTCATTTCCAATCATTTAAATTAATCATTCATTCATTTCCAATAATTTTGATCTTTCCAATTACTCATTCACTCATTTCCAATCATATTGATCAGTTTCACTTTTTCCATTTATCATTCTCAATTTAACAGCAAAATAGATATAATTATTCAAATATAGATTACATTGATAGATAGTGAATTATTCATTAATTGTATTGTCATTTAAATTGTTTATCAATTTTTTTTTTTTTTTTTTTTAACTAAATTTTAACTTATTTTTTTTTAATGAACTTCTAGCAGGATAAATTTTTGATACATTTGAGTTCTTGATATGCACATTATTTGTTAAATGAAATTCATTGAAATATAAACTAATTTTATATACCTTTGCACGCTTTAGTCAAATCTTGTTATTCCTACAAAAATTGTTTCAAAGACACAAAACTGGAAAACATTAGTTGATATTTTCAGTATCAATACATTGCAAATACACATTAATATTATTGCAAGACAACTTTGAATTATTTGAATTATTTTATCATAACTTCAAGTTTTTAAAAAAACAAATTTCAAAGAACATTTTAATGATTTATTAAGTCTCAGAAACTTTTCACAAGTGATTTAGTCAAGCAATAAATATTTTCGTTTCACATTAATTTTCGATTAGATATAAGAAATATTTTTCAAAAACAACTGGATGTATAAAATGAAATTACTTGCTTATAATGTTGATTATGTAATTTGTATTTATATTATTAAAATATCTTCATAGATGCTAAGTCAGGCCAACATATTTAGTTAGAAATTTACATATTAATTATTATTGTGATTTTATAAGAAATTTATACTTTAAAAAAATTCCGTTAACAGTTAGTTTAAGTTATTTCATTTATTGCTGTAAAAATTACAGAAAAATTAAAAGAGAATCATGGAATATGTATATATATAAGCTTTGATCAACAAAATGATTCTAATTTCTGTCGTAACATGTTTAATACATTTGCATTGTATGTTCGATTGTGGATGATTAATAAGTGTAAAGAAGTTATAAAAAGTCATCCTCAGTCACCATAACTTAATCTAATTAATCATATTTCACCATAATTTGAAAACATTACATCATTACATCAAGAATCATTTAAAGACTGTACTGATTGGCACATGAAATGTATTAATATTAGGAAGAGATAATAATAATTATCCAAATTTTGTATTTTGTAATTTGTAAATCAAGAGATAAATTTTGTAAGTCAAGAGACAGTTCAATTCAAATACAGAAAATACAGTTCAGAAAATATACCTAAATTTAAAAATATACTATCTTTCTAACACATTCCACACCAGTTTCATACCAAATCTCAGATATTTATATACTGATATCTTAACATCACCATTAATTTCATTCTGCCAACCTGATGATACTACACCCCATACTATGAAATATTAGATGAATTTTCAAATTTTAATAATTTGAATTATAAATTTTAAAACGAAGCTTAAAATTCTATAAGAAACACCTTGTAGAGACATTCAGGAAAGAAATTTTAAAATGAAGCATAAAAGTATGAAATATTTGTTTCCTTATAAAAATTAAAGACTCAATATTTAACTAAACTAAGCTTAAGCAATTTGTTAATATTACAATTAAATTCCATTGTTAATTTAAATAATAATAAATCGATAACAAATCTCGTAATAAAATATTTTGTGCATCATACCTTTATTTAATTGTAATAAAGAACTGGCATCAATTGGCCCACCACTTGTTGGGTAATTGGCAACGGGCGTACCGGTTACTTGTTACGTCCAAAACCACAGCACAAGTGATCGCCACAATCGTTTTGCTAATCGACAATTCGCCAAATTTCAGCCGCGCATGCGTTATTCAAAAATATCCCACTCAAAAAGGCTTGTTTCCAATCAACCTCATCATTTCGACTCGTATTGTTCTAGAACGGCTTGTAAAGATCCCATTGTAAAGAACCGATTGAATTTTTGAGGTAAACATTTTGATTGTTGTATAATTATTACGTTCATCATTAAGATAGAAATATGTTTTCTATTCTCATTCATTTTTATTTAAATAATAAGCTATAATTAATTTTAAGGTATAATAAAATAAATTATAATTTTCCGAATTCGATAACATAATTACTAATTAGCGAATATTTGTTTGATTTTATTTATGATAGTATTCAATACAGTAACTTCATGATCGTCTAGTTTAAAAAAGAATTCAGACGGTAAAATAATTAAAGATTTATTTAAATTTTAAGAAAACAATTATTACAACATATAATTTTAAAGAAGATATTATTTATTTAAAAGATATTCTTCTTAAAATGTATTCTATTTCATTTCCTAATTTTAAAAATATTATTAATATATTTAATTTAATAATAAAATCATTTCTTTTTTTTTAATAAATATTCATAAATATTACAAAAATAGTTTAATCTTCTTCAAATATTATACATAAATAGATTGTTTCTTCTTAAAATATTATTTTATATAATATATTTAGTTTCAAAAATTTTTTATTTATAAGATTTAAATTGTATTCTTTTATGATTTCTTTAGTTTTTCAAAAATATTCAGATTTAATTTTTTTTTCTTAAAATATTATTTTTATACCAGTTATATTGTCGTTGATATAAAAAAGTAATATTCTTTTATTTATTTTTTTAAAAAATATTCATAAATGTTCTTAAATTATTTTGTTTGTTTATTATAAAATAAATATTATTCATATTAATAGTTATTGCATTCATGATTAAGGTAGGGAAAGTTTTCCATTTCTATTGATTTCTATTAAAACAAATTAAAATAAATTATTATTTTCCGAATTTGATAACTTAAATACAAATTTTTGAATGTTTGTTTGATTTTATTTATAATTGTATTCAATAAAGTAACTTCATGATCGCGTAGTTTAAAAAGAATCCAGAAGGTTAACATAATTAAAGGTTAATCTATTATTCGTGCATAAGTTTTAAAGTATTATTTTAATAATTTCGCTAATTTAAAAAAACAATTATTAAACATATAATTTTTAAAAAAATATTATTCATTTATGAGTTATTCTTCTTAAAGTATATTCTATTTCATTCCTTATTTTAAAAATATTTTTAAAACTTATTTGATAATAAAATCATTTTATTATTTTAGTAAATATTTAAAAATATTATAAAAATAATTTAATTTCTTCAAATATTATTCATAAATAGGTTGTTCAACTTAAAATAAAATTTTATATAATATATTTAGTTTTAAAAAATTTTTATTTATAAGATTTAAATTGTATTATTTTATTATTTCTTCAGTTTTTCAAAAATATTCATATATATATCTTTTTCGTAAACTATTATGCATATATTTGTTAGCCTTCTTAAAATATTATTTTTATAACAAATTACAATATTACAATTAGAATTTTATACAAATTTATATTTTCATTAATATTCTTTTATTTATTTAAAAAAAAATATTCATGTATGTTCTTAAATTATTTTGTTTCTTTATTATAAAATAAATATTATTCATATTAATAGTTATTAGATTCATGATTAAAATGGGAAAAGGTTTTCCGTTTCTAATGGTTTTTATTAAAATAATAAGATAGATGAACTAAAATAAATTATTATTTTCCGAATTTGATAACTTAACTACAAATTTGCGAATATTTGTTTGATTTTATTTATGATTGTATTCAATGTAGTAACTTCATGAATCATGTAGTTTAAGAAGAATCCAGAAAGTTGATCTTTTTTAAATAACCCATAATTTATTTAAAAACATGTCGTATAAATACTTTTAAGAAAAATATTTTCTAAAGTCTAATTTTATGTAATCACTTTTAAAAATTAGCTTTTGTAGCTTATTCATTAATATATATCAACAACCATATCCTAAATTTTTACATATATTTGTAACATATAAATTAATAAACGATATTTTATCTATTAGGTTTGATTAATAAGAAAATCTGCGGTAATTGTTTAATACAATTTTTAACATCATTATTACATTTCCAAAATACTTTTTAAGGATTTATTTTAATTCTTAAGTCGTGAACTTTTTTAATACATATAAAAAAATAATCTTAATAATGTAAGGCATTTATAAGGTATGATTCAAAAATATTTTATATTATTTCTTTAATTAAAAATATTATTCTTTTACATTTAATTAAATAATTCCTCTTACATTTATAAAAGGAAATATTTAAAATATTTTATTTAAATTTTTAATATAATTTTAAAAATTTAATATAAATTTATAATTTATATTAAATATTTAATAGGAATAGGAATTTATAATAAATAAAAATAACTTCTTTAATTTAAAAATAATATTATTAATATTTAATATATTATTAACAATAATTTTTTTAAATGTTTCATTAATTAAAAAATTATTCATATATAAGTTATTTTTCTTAAAATATTTTTGTTTTTTTGAAATTTTTTCTTTAGTTTTAAAAAATAATTCACATTGAAATTGTTCTTAAAGTATGATTTTATTTCTTTAATTGAAAAAAAAAAAGAATAAATTATATAATTTTAAATATTTTTTAATTACTTCTTAAATTCAAACAAAATATTATTCGTATATGATTTCAAATCATTTTTAATATTTTTTATTTGAAATGAAACAAAATTTTATTCATACCTAAGTTGTCCATCTTATTTTTATGTCGTAATTGATCCTTTTATAATTTTTTTATATAATTTTAAAAAATATTAATATATAAGTTATTCTCGTTAAAAATATTTTATACCTTATTTAAATATATATGTGTTATTCATAAGTAAACATTTCTTTTTAAAAGATTATTTTAACATTATTTCAAAAAATAAAATAAAATAAACATACATAAATGTTCCTTCTTATGTTATTTGTAAGTTTCTCATTTTTAAATTTAATATATATATATATATATATATATTATCATTTTAAGTAATACAAATATTTTTATATATTTCTTTAATAATTTTAATCTTAAAATAATTTTTAAATTAATCTAAAAAAATCTTTGATAATTGCATATATAATTTATTGTTCCCAAAATATTACCTTCATAGAATTTCTTAAATTAAAAAGTATTATTCGTACATAAGTTTTAAAATATTTTTTAATACAATTTCGTTAATTTAAAAATTAAAATTATAATTTAAAAATATAAACAAACATATAATTTTAAAAAAAAGTATTATTCATTTATAAGTTATACTTACTTTAAAGAATTAATTATCATTAAAATAATAAAAAATTATTACTTAAAATTTCATTATTTAAAAAAAATATTTTTTAAATATTTAATTTAATAATAATAATAAGTATTAAAAAATATTATAAAAATAATTTATACTTCCTCAAATATTATTTAAAAATAGATTGTTCTTCTTAAAATAATATTTTCATATAATATTTTTAGTTTACAAAATTATTCAATTATAACATTTAAATAGTATTTATTTTATATTTTTAATTTTACAAAAACATTTATCTATAATTTTTTTTCTTAAAATATTATACCTATATTTGTTATGATTCTTAAAATATTATTTTTATATCAGTTATATTTTCATTAATATAAAAAAATAATATTCTTTTATTTTATTTTTTTAAAAATTTATAAATGTTTTTCGTGAATTATTTTGTTTCTTTAATATAAAATAAATATTGTTCATATTAATTGGTCGTCAAATTTATTTCTTTAATTTAAAAATAAATATTTTTATACTAATTACTCTTTTTTTATGTGAAATGAAACGAAACGAAATTTTAGTTAGACTTAATTTTTAGCAATTGCTTTTAATCGGAATATTTCTTTTAATAGTTCTAAATTGTTTCATATCTTTTATTTAATTAAATTACGCAATACTACATAAATTATTCAGGATGTAAAAAAAAATTTAAAATTTTTCGATGTTCATAAGTTTTAAAATTTTAAAATATTTCATTAGCTTTTTTTAGAAATTTTTAATTTACTATTGTGCCCAAAAAGTAAGATAATTGTTTTTCAAACACTCTTTATTTATTCTTCCAGATTTATTTCATCGCCTTCAAAATAATCCCCTCCGGATACAATGCACTTATGCCAACTTTTTTTCCAATTCTCAATTTATGCTAACAACTCATCGGCAGGGATGGCCTTCAAAGCGCGCGCCGATTCACGTTGAATCTCATCAATCGACTGGAAACGGTATTCCCGGAGTGGTGTTTTGAGTTTAGGTAATAGCCAGAAGTCGCACGGTGTGAATACGATGGTTGTGGAACGATATGGGTTTCCTTTTTGGCTAAAAAGTCACGAAGAATCAATGCAGTGTGAGCTGGCGCATGCAGTGTTTTCGGTACCATTCGAGATTTGACGCGTTTGAGGTCCAAAATGGAATTGACTGATCCTTTCGAAATTCCAACATCAGCTGCAAGGTGACTAATTGTAAATCGACGGTTTGCAAGCACCCAATCATTAATTTTTTGGGCGTGAGCTTCGTCGATTGAGATTGATGGTCATCCCGAGGGCTCTTTGTCTTCAACGCGTTCTTTGACTTCTTTGGGCTGTTTATACCACTTCTAAACATTTCTTTCCAATATAGGAATGCTCACCAAATGCCTTCGGCAACATTCTAGACGTTTCCGCAAACAAAATTTATTGTAAGTTCTTTGCTCAATTTATTTAGACATTTTAAAAATCGCCGGAATCAGTTTTAGCGTCTCACAAGCGCCAAGCGTAACTAATACACTAATGAATATTTCGACGTCAAATATCATACATATGTCAAGCACAATGCCAGCAACCTAAAAAAGAAAAACAAATTGAAATTCCATAAATTCCGGGAATTTTAAATTGGAAATTGTTTTTACCTTTTGGACACAGTAGTACATAATATAATTTTGTATTAAATAATAGAAATATTATTTAAAAAATATTTCTTGAAAAATAATAAGAATATATATTAATAAGATATTATTTTGCTTTGAATTAAAGAAATAATATAGAATAAATATTTATGAGCAGCTCATAAGTGAATTAAAATTTTAGTAAAGTAACATAAACATATTTTAAAATATAATTTATAATGAATATTTTTTAAATAAAAAATATTGTTTTAGTGCATTGTTTATAAAATACTGAATCTTAAGGATATTTTTTTTAAATTGGAAGAGCAATATAAAAATAATAATTTATTATCTAATATATATACATAAATAATAATTTTTATCTAAGGAAATAATATAAAAATAGTACGTTAAGAAGATTAACTTGTAAATGATAAAAAATTTTATTTAATTTAACGAAATAATATTTTAAGAATGACATATATGAATACTAAAATAAAGAAATATAATGATAATGTACGAAAATGATTTACATGTTAATTAATATTTTAAAAGAGTTTTAGTTTTAAATATACTGATGAAATTTTGGACAAAAAAAATTATTAAAAAATCTGTAAAAATTATTTAAATTATTGCATTAAAAAAAGTACAGTTACAATATTTTATAAAATAAGTAATAATCATGTTAAAAATGATATTAAGCAATTGCATGAATTAAAAGAATTTTCTTATAAATCAAATGAAACAGAAATTCCTGAAAACATATTTTTTTTTATACGCTTTTTTTTATACGTATGTTTGTATGTATGTATGTAACTGACTCTTTGTGCTCGATATTGCCCTACTTTAAGCGTTCCTATTTAATTTAAACTTTGTAGACTTATCAAGGACCGACGACAATAAAATATTTTGATAACTTTATTATCTCATAATGATTAGGATCACCAGCATTAGTGCTTAAAACACACAAGCTTTGAAAAGTCATCTTGGTCCTCGCATCATTTTTCCCCTGGAGATCTGTTTCTTCTCATACACGCTACATAAGCTGCAAAGAAACATTTACAGACATCTTTCAGATATTCAAACTTCGTGGGACAGCGGCACAACGGATAACGCGCCTGACTACTGATTTGGAGATTCCCTGTTCGAATCCTGGCTAGCTCGACCTGTTCGCATTTAGCCTTTGTTTTACTCACAGATAAATTATTGTAAGAACCAGTCCTCCGTACCTCATTTAAATATTATAGTTTAAAAACACTAAAAAACATGCTTTTAGAGTTAATCAAACTAAAAAGTAAAAAATAAATTAATAGTTTAAAAACACGATTTTCGAGTTAATCAAACAAAAAAGTAAAAAATAATTCTTAACATAAGAATAAAATGACTGACGAGAAAATGAATGTCACTGTTCTAAAAGCGTGGGGTGCATTGTATGACATTTTTAAGCCAACTCTGCATTTCGGAATGAAACTAGTGAAAAATTATAACGATTGATATCGAACACCCCAGCTTTTAGAACAGTGACATTCATTTTCTCGTCAGTAATTTTATTCTTAAGTTAACGATTATTTTTTTACTTTTTAGATTGATTAACTCTAAAAGCGTGTTTTTTAATTTTTTTAAACTATTAATTTATTTTAATATATATGTTATTTAATGTGTACAAATATTAGGATATGTTTGCTCGATAATAAATATATTTATTATAAAAACTGTATTCTAGATGGTAATATAAAACTAGATGGATAAGTATTTATAAAAAAATGTTTTCTAATAAACTATGGATAACATGAGGGAGATTAATTGTGAGATTCTCTGGGTTTTATTGTAACTACATCATTCAAAGAGTTATCAGAACTTCAATAAATCATAAATTTCATTTTCGTTAAATAAATAAAAGATTCACAAGTTAATTAGACAAATTTGTAGTTATTGTAGTAGATAAGAAAACAAATAATTTGTAAGTTACTCTGACTGATTATTTTAATAAAAAAATCATTAGAAACGAAATATTTGAATGAAATTTCAAAGACAAAAAATTGGAAAAATATAGCATTGCAGCATTGAAATTTGTACAAAAACGAATTAATAATTGATGACTAAAAATGTTTGCACACATCATTGAATTTAAAATAGAAGAAAGACCTAGTTTTTATCTATGTATTTTTTAATGTAAATAATTCTTTTTCTTAATCTAAATAATATTTCACTATTTATTTTGTTTAATTTTTTTTAACATAGATATCAGAATTAAAAACATCGATTTATATTGAAAAATGCAGATAATTTTAAGGTACCATGTGCACAAGAGTGACTAAAAAAGTAAAAAAAATGTGCACAAGAGTGACTAAAAAAGTATCTATTTTTTAATGCAAATAAATCTT
>BPLQ01005816.1:63245-128753 GCA_021605075.1 Caerostris darwini
TTTTCCCGAAAATGAAATTGACCTCACACAAAACACGCTCAAACACAACGACTCTAACCTGCAACACTCATTACGATGTGCAAATACCCAAATTGAGATCGACTTGCAAAGCTAAGAGAAAGAGTGGAGAAACAAATATAGCACTAGTAAAATAAAAACAATTTTAATGGTTTCATTTTTTGTTTCATTTATATTTATATATTTTTTATTTCATTTTTAATGTTATATATTTCTTTACAATGTGCGGTTACTACCATTATTTTTACATTATCTATGTCTGCATTTAAGAATAATAGTACACACAATAATAATAACTCATTATGTTTAAATTTGTCATTCTAAAAAATGTCTGTAGTGGGTCTAAATCTAATGTGGGGATATATAATTTTACATTCGACCTGCAGAGTTATGATGCATTTCCAAAGTGGCCGGCAAGATCTTTTGAATTGGCCACCACTGTTTTAAATTGTTTATTTATTTTTGAAATTATTTATTTAGTTTTTTAGAATTTATTTTATTATTTTTTACTTTATCTGCTACGTCGTACATGTCAAGCTAATAGTAAATTGATCATCAGCCTTCGCATAATTCATGACGTCGCCGACGACGTTTTGCACTCGGCTTTCTTCGGAACTCCTCGTTCACCATATAAAGAGCGATCGGATACGAATGCTTTTTAACCAAATTTCTTTAAAGCTTCAAATTTTTTAATCTTTTTATATCTATTTTCTGATGACAAAGTGCAAGATCTAAATCAAGGATGGCCAATCCAAATGATCTTCCGGCCCACTTTGGAAGTGCATCATAACTCCGTGGGCCGCATATAAAATTATATATCCCCACATTAGATTTAAACCCACTACAGATATTTTTGGAGTGAAAAATTGAAACATAATGAGTTATTATTTTTGTGTTTGCTATTATTCTTACATGTAAGCATAGATAATGTAATAATAATGATACTAAACGCACATTGTAAAGAACTATATAACACTAAAAATGAAATATAAAAAATATATAAATATAAATGAAACAAAAAAATGAAATCATTAACATTTTTATTTTTATTTTACTAGTGCGATATGTGTTCTTAAATTCTTCACTATTTTAAAACCGATCTCAATTTGGGTATTTTGCACATCGTAATGGGTATTGCAGGTTAGAAGAGTTTTGTATTTCGTAATTTCATTTTCAACCGATTCGCAGGTGTAAGTTAAACCAAAAGCGCTAGCAACTTGTCTGGTTTAGCTCTGGTTTAGGTCTTAGTCTGGTTTGCTCTCCTATCAATAATCATCTGTACGTATTAAGGAATGGTTACTACATCACTGAGGTCACTTAAAGTGAAACATGCTGTTATATGTTTCACTTTAAGTGACCTCAGTATTAGATGTTCCAAGATGCCCGCGCCAAGAGGAGATGCGTAACTGTAAACTCATAAATAAAACAGGCAATATCGATCATATATTCGAAGTTATCGAAGTTAATTTTTTCTCATAATTTCGACGGTAATTTTTTGAATATATGGATGCACACAAAAATTTTTTTTTTTAATACATTGGTTCTCATTTCTTTGGCCATTATAAAATATATTTTGTAAAAGTGTGATAAATCTCACGGGCCAGAAAAATATTTAAGGCGAGCAGCGGGTGGGCCATCCCTGGTTTAAATATAATATTAACGTAACGGTTAAAATTAGAAAACAATTAGAAAATCATTGAGAATGGAGGAAAATAATATCATCCATTTTACTTTATTCCAAAGATAATAGTTTTCGTTTGTTTACTCTACTCGCTCAATTAACCTCCTGAAATGTACTCTTTTCAATATCTAGACTGTGATTTATTAATAAATCACCCCTAAGTAAATGAATTTTTTTTAAAAAATAATACGATAAACTATTTTGAAAATTAATACTACAAAATGCTTAATTTGCAAGTTAAACAAATCTATGTATTAAGTTAGATAAAAAATCAGAAGTTTTATGTTGTTGTATTTTGTTAATACAATGGTTTTCCCTACTTTGACCGTTATAAAATAAATATATTTTGTTAAAGTGTGATAAATCTCACGGGCCGGATAAACAATCAAGGTGGGCAGCATGTGGCCCGCGGAACGCGGCTTGGACAGCCCTGATCTAAATATAGATATATAGAAGGTCCGGTAAGGCTTAATGAACCTCGTCTCCCTATTAAGCCATTGATTTTTGAGATTCAAAGTGCAAAAGTTGTCTGAATAAAGTCCCGTACCTCCAATTTCTTAGATTAAATTTAATCCGAATTCTACAGTTTACCAGAAAATAAAATAAAAATGCTTAATTAATTAGAGCCGCTTGCTATTAAATTAAAAGAATTTATGGGAGAATATTAAAAATAACATGCCTTTGTGCATTTTATCAAATAAACAAGTATTTGAAAAAAAAAAATTTAATGACAATTCCTACTTTTTTTTCACTCTATTGCGCAACAGTCCTTAATAAATAATTTTCATTCATTTTTTAAGTTTATCTGGTGCCATCTGTTGGTAGATATATGCAACTTAAATCTAAAAAAAACTAAAATTAATTAATTAACTTTAATTACTGAATTAATATTTGAAAAAACTGTATTAATAACATGAAGTGTCATCCACTACAAGTTTAGAAGAATGTATTTGAACTTGAGTGGATGACTAAAATGTATTTTATTAACGATTGAAAATGTCAACAAGATATATATAGGGAGAGTGTGAGCTAATGGAAGGAATTGAAGAAAAAGAGAGAGAGAGAGAGAAGAGAAATGAGATGGCGCAGAGTTCGATGTAAAGATTGGAATCAATACACTGAGGCGGAGATAGTAATGTTTATGTTTGAGCTGTGCTCTCATTGGACGAGCGGGCTTCGGAAAATGTAAACAAACACCCAAATGACGGAGTTAAGAGAATTGACCGGGAAAGATCGACGTGTAAGAAATGAACTGAGTGAACACGTTTTCGCTGTCGCTATGACGTCATAGATCTCTGCCGTTCCAGATTCCCATTGGCTGGCATTATTTGACAATATTCCAAATATGGAGAGCGAGCTCTCTGAGACATTCATTTATGAATTGAGAAGTGCAAAAGTTGAATGATCGTAACATAACCGTAACTGTAAATACAGGATCATAGATAGTGTGAAATGTCATGATTCTTCCAAAGCATTAGTAAACGATTCAGCGTGACTATTTCAAATCATTATCTATCCAGAGTTTTTAACAATGTCATATTATATTTAAAACAATTTAGTTTTTATGGAACCTAGAGCTATCTACGATGCGACGTTTGAGTCCTTCCCACGTCTAAAAATAATTCGTGGGACTCAAAATGACCAAAATAGCTAAATTGCAAATTTGAAGTGTCTATTTGGCTCCTTAAAATTTCATTTATTGCTACTATGTGCAAAACTAACACAAATACTGGCTATCGTAATTTTTTGCACATGACATCTAAAATTCTTAAGAAGTAAATGTTTTCATTTGTAATGTATTTGTTTTAAATTCTTTCTTTCTTTTTTTCTTTTTAATACACTGACTGTCCGCGGGGAAATGTGTTATGGACTCCTAATTGTACCTGAGTAATTTAATTTAACTTACTTCTTTCTTTTATTATTTAACTTACTAGCGTAAAGTTTTCCTTTTTTTTTAATCTAAATTCACGATGTAATTTCAATAATGTAAATTTAACTATATTAATGATTATGTAGAGGTTTTCAGGGTATATTTACCGCATTGGCACTCCGAAACAGGTACTTCCGTTTCCGTTTAGTTTTAAACATTTTTTGATTAACCATTTTTCGATTTTATTATATAAAAATACAATACAAATCATGCATACATTTTCTATTTCCTTATTAAAATATTTCCTTGTTAATATCTATATATATATATAATATTAAAAATTATACAGCATTTAAAAATACCGTCTATACTTTTAAAAAACGTTATAGACGAAATAACAAATTGCAAATTTCAATAAAAAAGTCTTTGTAAGAGTGAATAAATATTTTGGTTTAAAAAATAATTTTTAATGAAAAATTTAAATAAATATTTTAAGTTAAAATATGTTAAATAATTTATATAAGTATAGAAAAAATTTTTTGAATAATATTTTTTATTTAAAAAACAGTACAAAAACTTTTCGAATAATAATTTTAGTTCAATAATGCAATATGTTTTAGAATAACAAACATTTATTTCAAAATTGTTTAATGTATTTTCGAATAATATTTTTTCTTCAAATCATTTTTAAATAATCATTTTTACTTCAAAGAATATACAAAATATGCGAAAAATATTGTTCGAAATATGAACAATTTTCGAAAATTACTGCAAAATATTCATGAACAATAATTTTAATTGAAAAAATGTGTGCAACAAATTTTGAATATCATTTTCTCCTTCAGAAGCATTGCAAAATATATTGTAATAATAATTTTACTTCCAAATAAATGTTCAATTCCATTTTCGAAAAATTTTCTGTTTTAAAAACCTTGAAAAATATTCTCAAATAATAATTTTTCTTTCGAATATTTACACGAAATCTTATTCTCAAAGGTTTTATAAAATTCTTGATCATAAATTTTCCTCAGGAATAATTACTGTTTCTTATTAATTATTTTTGTATATTTTAAAAAAATTAAAAAAACACAAAAAAATATTCAATTACTTATAAAAATTAGTTTATTATAATTTAGTTTATTATTGTTTCCTATAATTATTTCATAATATTAATTATTTCTGAAACATTTATACAAATACAATAATAATACCAGGTAATACTACCAGTAATCAAACCTGATTTTTCTGAATTTGGTTACCACCTTTCATTAAAAAAACTCGCGTGTTTTTAAAAAGGCACGAATGAACATCAAATGAAATGACTTCTGATGCACTACTGTGCCCAATTGTTTCTTTCTTTTTCTTTTTTTTAACTCTTTATTTATACTACCAAATTTATTTAATCCCCTTCAATGTAATTCCCTTCAGGCACAATACACTTACGTCAACTTTTTTTTCCAATCGTCAATGAAAGCTAAAAAGCCATTGGCAGGGATGGCCTTCAAAGCGCGCGGCGATTCACGTTGAATCTTTTCAATCGACTCAAAACGGTGTTCCCGGAGTGGTCTTTTGAGTTAGGGAATAGCCAGAAGTCGCACGGTGTGAATACGTTGGTTGTGGAACAATTTTTGGCAAAAAAGTTACGAAAAATCAATGCAGTGTGAGCTGGCGCATTCGGTGATTTCGCTATCAATCGGGATTTGACGTGCTTGAAGCCCAAAATGAAATTGACTGATCCTTTTGAAATTTTAACATCAGCAGCAAGATCTTTAATTCAAAATCGACGGTTTGCAAGTACCAAACCTGTAATTTTTTTGGACGTGAGATTCGTCGGTTGTAGTTGATAGTCAACCAGAGAGTTCTTCGTCTTCAAAGCATTCTGTACCTTCTTTGAACTGTTTATACTACTTCTAAACATTTCTTTTCGATGTAGGAATGTTCACCGAATGCCTTCTGCTACATTCTAACGTTCCTGCGAACAAAATTTAATGCACGTTCTTTGCTCAATTAATTCAGACATTTAAAAAATCTAAAAAATGTTTTAAAAATGGTATACTTAACTCTTTCTCACCTTAAAGTTCTCCATAAGCTCTGAATAGTATAGATCAACGGTTCCAACGGTTACCGCCCTCTAAGTGCCATACAACGATCAAATATGATCTGTATATATATCTGTAATCTGTATATCGGTATATATATTTGTAAGCGTTTAATAAAAATAAGAGGGTTGTGAAAGTTTAAAAATGGAAAAAAAGGTAAAAATAATTATGTTCGTATTTGTAAATGGATATCAAGGTTATAAATTTTTTAACGAACCAAAAGAAATCCGACTGCAAATAGCGAATAGCTATGATTTAAGAGTGCTACTAAAAAACATAGAGCAATGAATTCTTCACAAAATGTAACCTATTTTATTCATCTTTTCCATGAGGAACATTTTTAAAACCATTCCTCATTTTTATATTCCATTATCTTGATTTTCTGCGAGTAATACGAATGGTTCCAGTGTTGATTTTATTAAATACTTGTATAATTTCAATCTTCAATGCTTTTTATTTGCATCATCATTTACTATTTTTTAAGAAGTAAGTTGACATATAGATAAGTAAAAGAACAGAAATTTTTCTGTTTTCTGGTAGTTGGTAGATTTCCAGAGTGTGCTGAGTTACTTATTTTTATGAAAAGAAGGGGATAGCACAGATCAGTTAGGAAAGTAGTGCTTTAATAACTGAACCGACTTGCATAACGAATTAATGCTGTTCTCAAATGATGAAGATCCCTTCGAAGCAAGGGATATTAACTTGAATGCTCTCAGGGTAGCCGGAGAAGACCACTTCGACTTACCAGAATTATGTTTTTCCACATCGCCTGATTTGGACCAACTTTTATCATGGACTAATTTCCAGCGGCGCCTCGCTAAAGTTAGAGACACGCCTGTAATAGAATCCCCCATTCAAATAGACGCCATAAGCAGCACTTCTGTTATGCCATCCAAATTAGAAAACTATCTTGGGAGTCTTGTGGAAACCACCACCACTCTTGCAGAGGCCAGTTCTGTGCCAGTCCAACCTCTGAAGTGTTTCAACCAGCCCAGGAAAATTTTTGGCCTGGTGGAAATCACCGCCAACCTCACAGAGTCCAGTTCTGTACCAGTCGAGTATCAGAAGTGTTCCAACCAGGCCAGGAAAATTTTTGGCCTGGTGGAAATCACCGCCAACCTCACAGAGTCCAGTTCTGTACCAGTCGAGTATCAGAAGTGTTCCAACCAGGCCAAAAACATTCCTGGCGAGATGGAAACCCCCTCCAACCTTGCAGGCCAGTTCTGTGCCAGTCGAGCATCAGAAGTGTTCCAACCAGGCAAAAAAAAATTCCTGGCGAGATGGAAACCCCCTCCAACCTTGCAGAATCCAGTTCTGTGCCAGTCGAGCATCAGAAGTGTTCCAACCAGGCCAAAAACATTCCTGGCGAGATGGAAACCCTTTCCAACCTTGCAGAGGCCAGTTCTGTGCCAGTCGAGCATCAGAAGTGTTCCAACCAGGCCAAAAACATTCCTGGCGAGATGGAAACCCTTTCCAACCTTGCAGAGTCCAGTTCTGTGGTCGAGCATCAGAAGTGTTCCACCCAGGCCAAAAATATTCCTGGCGAGATGGAAACCCTTTCCAACCTTGCAGAGTCCAGTTCTGTGCCAGTCGAGCATCAGAAGTGTTCCAACCAGGCCAAAAACATTCCTGGCGAGATGGAAATCCTTTCCAACCTTGCAGAGTCCAGTTCTGTGCCAGTCGAGCATCAGAAGTGTTCCAACCAGGCCAAAAACATTCCTGGCGAGATGGAAACCCCCTCCAACCTTGCAGAGTCCAGTTCTGTGCCAATCGGGCCTCAGAAGTGTTCGAACCAGCCCAGTAAAAAGTCTCACTAGGTGGAAATCACCAGCAATCTTGCAAAGTCCAGATCTGTGCCAGTCAGGCGTCGGAGGCGTTCCAACCAGCAAAAAATAAAAAAAAAAAAATAAAGACTTTACTCCTGCCCCATCGATAAATGTGTCAGTAAAAACTGCGATCTGCTTCGCCATTTGAAGAGGCACACTGGACAGAAGCCCTTCAAGTGCAGAGTGTGCTCGAGGGCCTTCTGCCGCTCTGACCACCTGGTCACTCACATTAGGACTCACACCGGAGAAACGCCCTACTTGTGCGACACGTGCGGAAAAGGATTCAAAAGGAGCGATGTGAGGAGTAGCCACGAAAAACTGCACTTGAAGCAGAAGATGACGAAAAAGTATGGGATATCTGCCAATGCCAATAACATGGAAAGTTCAGGCTTACTTCCTTGACCTACTATTTCCGTATCCTTTAATTTATTGGTGTTGTGACTTACAATTTCGTGATGTGATAGTTGTGGAAGTGCTACAAATTTGAAAAATTGAGGAAGCACAACGACAATTGTGAAAGTGCTACATATATGAATAATTGAGGCAGTACTACTACAATAGTGAAAGTGCTACATATATGAATTGTGGGAATATTACTACAATAATGAAAGTGCTACGTGATGAATAATTGAAGAAGTACTATAATAGTGAAAGTGCTACATATATTATAAATAATTAACGCAGTACTACAAATTCATGAAGATAAATTTTGAGAATAAATAATTGATATTTATTGACATTATATGTACACACATACCGGAATACTTTTAAATGTAATCACATGTACCATACACATTAAAATATAATATATAATGTACGTCATATATAATATATAATTGTTAAAGATATGTAGCATGAGTAACAAATATTTTATTTTTGTTGAATTATAAGTGTACTATTGCTTGTTATAATGAATAATTAGAACATAGTTTTATTTAAGAAATGTATTATGCATGCAAAAGTTTCTGTACATAGTTTTGAATTATTATATTTTAAAACACATATTGGTTTATAAAAAAGACATGTTAAAAAAGACATGGTTGTATTAGTCTTGTAAAAATATAAAGAAATTTGCAAATTTAATTTTACTAGACAATTTTCCAAGTTTAATTTATATATTCTTATATACCAACATATACAAGCGGCATTAAAAAATGACTACACAACTTCAAAAATTACTATTTGTGGAATTTACACTATTTGTGAGATCTTTTCTTGGTATTTGTGTAATTCATTCTATTTTGTGATTCACAATTTTATATTATTTCTAGATTTTAATTCTTTTAGTAAATTTTATAAAATTAGTTTTAACTTTTGTATGTGTTTGTTTCTTTTAATGTGTGTTAAATTTTATAAACGTTAGTTTTAACTGTTGTAGCGCACATGTTCAGTTTCCTTGAGCATGCTTTCTCCTACGGTAACTAACTAATGTGTGTTATTGTTGATTAAATTTAACGTTCCTTGAATGTTAACAAATTCTCTCTGAAATGAACAAAATATTTAATGCCATGGGGGAAGAAATTGATTTGAAATTATTGCCAGTGTATTAGAAAATATTATAAACTACAGGTAAAGAGAAAAAGATTAGTTAAACAGTTAAAAATACTTAAATAAACAATTTTTTAGTTTACTACAATGTGTTAACTTAGCACTGTTTCAACTGCAATGCTTCTACTCTGAAACTGCTGGAATTGTAGAGTACCAAACTGTCGCATTTAAACAGAAGATAGAAGTCATTTATGCGCTTTAATCACCTTCCTGCAGCTGAAAGAAGACTTTCGTTTAAACCAATCGTTCGTCTTCTGTCGAAAATATAATGTATATAAATATATGTGTATGTGTGTGTAAATATTTCCGCTAATTTAATTCCGTTAATTTAACTTCGAGAATTTTGGAGAAATTCATAAATAGAAATAATATTTATTTTGGTTTTGTAAAAAATAAAATTAGTTTGAGCTTGTTATATTTATCGTATTTACAACATAAGTATATATGGCTTTATATAATTAAATTTGTGCCATATCACATTAATTTGAAAACTGGTTGATACAGCAAATTTTTTAATGTATATAAATATAAGTGTGTATATATATGTATATATTGCTGTTACTTTAAATTTGAGAAATTTAAGAAAGTTCGTAAATATAAATAATACTTATTGGGGTCTATTAAATGTATATATATATATATGAAATTTGGGCTTGTTATATTGATTATATTCACTACATAAGTATATATGGCTTTATATAATTAAATTTGTGCCATATCACATTAATTTGAAAACTGGTTGATATAGCAAATCTTTTAATGTATATAAATATAAGTGTGTATATTATGTATATATTGCTGTTACTTTAAATTTGTAAAATTTTGGAAAGTTTGTAAATATAAATAGTATTTATTGGCGTTTATTAAAAAAATATATATATGAAATTTGGGCTTGTTATATTGATTATATTCACTACATAAGTATATATGGCTTTATATAATTAAATTTGTGCCATATCACATTAATTTGAAAACTGGTTGATATAGCAAATCTTTTAATGTATATAAATATAAGTGTGTATATTATGTATATATTGCTGTTACTTTAAATTTGTAAAATTTTGGAAAGTTTGTAAATATAAATAGTATTTATTGGCGTTTATTAAAAAATATATATATGAAATTTGGGCTTGTTATATTGATTATATTCACTACATAAGTATATATGGCTTTATATAATTAAATTTGTGCCATATCACATTAATTTGAAAACTGGTTGATATAGCAAATCTTTTAATGTATATAAATATAAGTGTGTATATTATGTATATATTGCTGTTACTTTAAATTTGTAAAATTTTGGAAAGTTTGTAAATATAAATAGTATTTATTGGCGTTTATTAAAAAAATATATATATGAAATTTGGGCTTGTTATATTGATTATATTCACTACATAAGTATATATGGCTTTATATAATTAAATTTGTGCCATATCACATTAATTTGAAAACTGGTTGATATAGCAAATCTTTTAATGTATATAAATATAAGTGTGTATATATATGTATATATTGCTGTTACTTTAAATTTGAAAATTTAAGAAAGTTTTAAATATAAATAGTATTTATTGGCGTTTATTAAAAATATATATATATGAAATTTGGGCTTGCTATATTGATTATATTTACTACATAAGTATATATGGGTTTATATAATTAAATTTGTGCCTATCACATTAATTTGAAATCTGGTTGATACAACAAATTTTTTAATGTATATAAATATAAGTGTGTATATATATGTATATATTGCTGTTACTTTAAATTTGAGAAATTTAAGAAAGTTCTTAAATATAAATAATATTTATTGGGGTCTATTAAAAATATATATACATATGAAATTTGGGCTTGCTATATTGATTATATTTACTACATAAGTATATATGGGTTTATATAATTAAATTTGTGCCTATCACATTAATTTGAAATCTGGTTGATATAGCAAATTTTTTAATGTATATAAATATAAGTGTGTATATTATGTATATATTGCTGTTACTTTAAATTTGTAAAATTTGGAAAGTTTGTAAATATAAATAGTATTTATTGGCGTTTATTAAAAAATATATATATGAAATTTGGGCTTGTTATATTGATTATATTTACTACATAAGTATATATGGCTTTATATAATTAAATTTGTGCCACATCACATTAATTTGAAAACTGGTTGATATAGCAAATTTTTTAATGTATATAAATATAAGTGTGTATATTATGTATATATTGCTGTTACTTTAAATTTGTAAAATTTGGAAAGTTTGTAAATATAAAAATAGTATTTATTGGCGTTTATTAAAAAATATATATATGAAATTTGGGCTTGTTATATTGATTATATTTACTACATAAGTATATATGGGTTTATGTAATTAAATTTGTGCCATAACACATTAATTTGAAGACTGGTCGATATAGCAAATCTTTTAATGTATATAAATATAAGTGTGTATATTATGTATATATTGCTGTTACTTTAAATTTGAAAATTTTTGGAAAGTTTGTAAATATAAATAGTATTTATTGGCGTTTATTAAAAAAATATATGTATGAAATTTGGGCTTGTTATATTAATTATATTTACTGCATGAATATGTGGTATACATAATATATCTTAATAAATTTCTTTAATAGCAAAGCTTTTAAAATTTAGATGTGTAAAATTTTAGCCATGCATTATCTAATTGTATAAACTGAGTAAATAAAATATTAAAAAATGAAATTGTTTTCTTAATATTCTAGTATACTTTTTTTATATTTATATTATATTTATTTATTTTATTATATTATTTTCATTTGCTTTTCTAACTTTATTATATACTGGAAAAAATTTTGATGATTATTAATTTTCTATTTATTGTATTTTAAGGAATTATACAAAATTTCTTTTGCTTTACAATTAATTTCCGTTTTGAAAATTAAAGTAAAATTAAATTTCTGTTAATTTCCGTTTCCGTTTTCCATGAAGAAATAATTTACAACTTCTTAATGCTAAACAAATCGAATGAATTTGTATGGAACAAATAAAAATTACAAAACATACCCATTTAAAATTTTATTGCATAAAAAAAAAAAAAAAAAAAGAAATTAAATGAAATTAGACATTAAAACCGAAAAATTTGAAGTTATAAAATTCATGTTAAGTTGAATAATTAATAAAAATCAAACATAAAATAAAACAAACTGAATCCTAGATAGGAATGAAACCAAATCATTAATAAAAACGAAACGTATATTTCTAAAATTAACATTCTTGCATAAAATTACAAATAATATACAAAACATGATTAAATTAAATTATTATTATACAAAACATAAATAAACAAAATTTATTATTAATAATGAAAATAAATAAATTTGAGATTTCAACATCAGCAGCAAGGTCTCTAATTGTAAATTGACGGTTTGCAAGCACCACACCTGTAATTTTTTGGACGTGAGCTTCGTCGTTTGAAGTTGATGGTGGACCAGAGAGCTCTTCGTCTTTAACACGTTCTCTGCCTTCTTTGGACTGTTTATGCCACCTCTAAACATTTCTTTCCGATATAGAAATGTTCACCGAATGCCTTCTACAACATTCTAATGTTTCCGCAAACAAAATTGAATGCAGTGCTTTGCTCAATTAATTCAGGCATTTAAAAAACTTAAAAAATGTTTTATAGTATACTTACTCTTTCTCACCTTAAAGTTCCCCATAAGCTCTGAAAAGTATAGATCTGTGGTTCCAAATGTGGGTGATACCGCCCGCTAGGTGACAATATAACGATCAAATCTGATCGGTACATATATCTGTAATCTGTATATATATTTGTAAGGGTTTAATAAAAATAAGAGGGTTGGGAAAGCTTAAAGACGGAAAAAAAGGTAAAAATAATTATGTTGGTACTTGTAAATGGATATCAAGGTCATAAATTTTTTAACGAACTAAAAGAAATCCGACTGCAAATAGCGAATAGCTATGATTTAAGAGGGCTACTAAAAAACATAGAGCAATGAATCCTTCACAAAATGTAACCTATTTTATTCATCTTTCCCATGAGGAACATTTTTAAGACCATTCCTCATTTTTATTTTCGTATTATCTTCCATTATCTTCATTTTCTGCGAGTAATGCGAAAGGTTCCAGTGTTTATTTCCTTAAATACTTGTATAATTTCAATCTTCAATGCTTCTTATTTGCATCATCATTTACTATTTTTTAAGAAGTAAGTTGATATATAGATAAGTAAAAGAACACACATTTTTCTATTACAATTTTCTGTTTTCTGGTAGTTGGTAGATTTCCAGAGTGTGCTGAGTCACTTATTTTTATGAAAAGAAGGGGGGGTTGTCAGATAGGACAAATCAGTTAGGAAAGTAGTGCTTTAGATAAATTGTTTCAAATATTTGAAACTATTTGTGTCTTTGTGTTTTCAGGTGACGACTTGCATAACGAAATAAAGATGTCAAATGATGAAGTACGCTTCGGAGCAACGGAGATTAACTTGAATGCGCTCAGGGTTGCCGGAGATGAGCATTTCGACTTACCAGAATCATGTGTTTCCACATCGCCTGATTTGGATCAACTTATAACATGGACCAATTTCCAGCGGCGCCTCACGAATGTTAGAGACACGCCTGTAATAGAATCCCCCCTTCAAATAGACACCATAAGCAGCACTTCTGTTATGACATCCAAATTAGAAAATTGTCTTGGGAGTCTTGTGGAAACCACCACCACTCTTGCAGAGGCCAGTCCTGTGCCAGTCCAGCCTCAGAAGTGTTTCAACCAGCCCAGGAAAATATTTCGTTTGGTGGAAATCACCAACAACCTTACAGAGGCCAGTCCTGTGCCAGTCCAGCCTGAAAACTGTTTCAACCAGCCCAGGAAAATATTTCGCTTGGTGGAAATCACCGCCAACCTTGCAGAGGCCAGTTCTGTGCCATTCCAGCCTGAAAACTGTTGCAACCAGTCCATGAAAATGTTTCACCTGGTGGAAATCACCACCAACCTTGCAGAGGCCAGTTCTGTGCCACTACAGCCTGAAAACTGTTCCAACCAGACCAGGAAAATGTTTCACCTGGTGGAAATCCCCGCCAACCTTGCAGAGGCCAGTTCTTTGCCAGTACAGCCTGAAAACTGTTCCAAAAGGCCATGAAAATGTTTCACCTGGTGGAAATCACCGCCAACCTTGCAGAGGCCAGTTCTGTGCCAATCGGGCCTCAGAAGTGTTCGAACCAGCCCAGTAAAAGTCTCACTGGGTGGAAATCACCAGCAATCTTGCAAAGTCCAGTTCTGTGCCAGACAAGCGTCAGAAGCGTTCCAACCAGCAAAAAAAAAAAAAGGCCCAGCGAGAGACTTTACTCCTGCCCCATCGATAATTGTGTCAGTAGGTTCTTCCGCAACTGCGATCTGCTTCGCCATTTGAAGAGGCACACTGGACAGAAGCCCTTCAAGTGCAGAGTGTGCTCGAGGGCCTTCTGCCGCTCGGACCACCTGATCACTCACATTAGGACTCACACCGTATAAACAGCTTGTCCTATAAAATCTCTTGGCCCAACAACCATCCACTACAGTAAAAGAATAAAATAATTCTGTTTAAGCCAACTTTTTCTCTTTTTAAGACAAGGCTCTTTTCTTACGAATATCATATGTTAAATTTATCTGCTAACAAAATTTTAATTTTTAATCTCTGTTTAATTAAATCTAAATTTTTTATTTTATGTCTAAATTCTACTTCTACGTTTTAATAACTTTCAAAATTATTGCTTTCTTCAAATTCAATTTAAAATGTCAGCAAATTATGCTGGCTTTCTTTAAAATAACGAAGATGTAAGCACCACTTGTGGCGCCATCCTGTGTTCAGTTCCTCTACTATCATTGTAAGCTCCCGCTCCAACATAGTCAGCTATTTTTGTTGTGTTGCTAAGGATACGTAATTCGGACTCCTAATTGAAATTATTTGGTACGTAATTGAACTTGAGCTTTACTTATTTGAATTATTATATTATTAAAGTTGTTAAAAATTCTTCTACATTTGCGAAACATCCAATATTACTTATGATTCTGGAAATGGCAACATTGTTTATTTTCATTAATTTTTTTAATTTTTGTCCGGAGATGAAATTTCAGTCCATAATTTTTTTTGTTCTGCAGAATTATTCAATTTGCATTTTAGACTGATTCGTTTTTAATTTTTTTTATTTCTAAAATTATTTTCATGTTAATAAAGCGGCCTGTTGGTTAATTGGCTAGCGCTGTGGCCATTGGTACCCCAGGCTTCAGGTTCGAATCCTGGCGGTGGCATGGATGTTAATGGTTCGGAATCCACGTTAAACTGTAGGTCGCGGTTTAATTAGTCTAAAGTGTGCACAAAATGACAGTAGAGCGGCAAACCAAAACAATTTTTATGTTAAAAGAGAGAAACAAATGGGATATGAAATTTACTAAAGCATTAATAAAATAATTTATATCAACTATTCTTCGCCAATCCAAAGAGAAGTGAGTATTTGTGATGCATTGTTCAATTACACAGCTGTTGGATTCATAAAGGTATATTGTTGAAGAAATTTCCTCCCGACAGATTTGATTTAATTCTAAAAATAAATCACAACTTTTATAAAAAATAAATAAAAAAAAGGGAATATCGATAAATATAAGATGCTAATTATAAAAAAATATACTCACATTTCCTCAATTCGTAAACACTTTGTTTTCTATTTTTCTTCCTCTTAACTTACCTTTTGAATAATATCGTTATGTTTCATTGTTAAAATATTAGGAAAAACTATGTAGATGAATATCTAAATAAAATTACAATTAGTGTTTATTTTTTTAAATTCATGTTAATGCGATCTCAAATTTGTACTTCAACTTTAACTGCAAAAATCGGATGTGTTCAGTGCCGCCATCTGCAATTTAAAAACAGTACTATATTTTAAGAATGCTCTTAAAGCGTTCCCAGGAATTGTTTCATATTTTTTTGAAAAGTACAATTTGATTTTTCAGACATCAAGTTCTTTTTTTCTTAAATGTTCCTGAATTGAATACTTTATCTTTCATTTTGAATAATTTCATTACATTTTCTTGCTAAAATAGTAGGAAAAACTATGTAGATGTATATAGTTTGCATAAGTTTGTATAAGTGCATACAAAATACTTCGAAAAACAAATACTAATTAAAAATATTGATAGATTAATTATAAAAAATAATATAGAGGAACAAACCTTTTTAATAAGAAGAGAAGGAGAATTTTCCTACGTACGAAAAGAAAAATAATCAGACTGAATTAATTGACTGCGCACAAATAGGCAACAGTAATATAGCTATCTCATTTACCCAAAGGTCATATGAGAGCTAAATCTCCAATGGAAAAGTTTGTCATGTTACAATTTCTCAAAAAATTCAGAATAACAACAATATTTTCTAACCATGAACATTTTCACAAAGCGCTTATCGCAAATGCGAATTTGTTGCTTAGAAAAAAAAATCTAAAGACTCCTAAAATTTTACAACTAATCTTAACTACCTCGTAAAAAATCGTTTAAAAATAGCAACTTATTCATAAAAACAAATAATATAAAAAAAAAATTTGTAAAGTCAATTCCTACTTTTTTTTTCATTATATTGCAGAAAGTCCTTTATAAATAATTTTCATTCATTTGGCGCTATCTATTGGCAGATATATGCAACTTAAATCTAAAAAAAAAACTAAAATTAATTAATTAAATTTAATTACTGAATTAATATTTGAAAAAGCTGTATTAACATCAAATGTCATCCACTACAAGTTAAAAAAATTGTATATGAACTTGAGTGGATGAATAAAAAGTATTTTATTAAAGATTGAAAATTTGAACAAGATATATATAGGAAGAGTGTGAGCTAATAGAAGGAATTGAAATAAATTAAATTATATATTTTCAAATAAAAAAGAATAGTAAATAAATAAATAATAATTTTAAAAAATAGTCTGTTTTCGAAAAAAAAAAAATAACAATAATTTTTTTTCTAAAATAACAATTCGAAAAAATAAATTAATAAATAAAATTGCTCCAAAAATTATTAACAAATGAAGTAGCAAAATGAAAAACGGGGGAAATAGACTACATTATATTTTTAAATTCTGGTAAAACTTATTCATAAAAATAAATGAATTTGTCTATTTCCAAAATAATAATAATAATAAATAAATAAATAAAATTTTTTATAAAATTGTCTATTTTTTAAAAAAGAAAATATGATGATAATAATTTTTTTTTTTATAAAATTATCTGTTTTTTTAAAAAAAATAATTAATAATAATTTTTATGAAATTATTTATCAAAGAGTGTAAAAGTGTTTCGTTACTTGAAACAACAATAGACTGATGCTTCTCATTTAAACGGATATTGGAGTTAAATATATCAAGCAAAATTGGATCAATTCAATAATTCACTATTTGGAAATTTTTTAACCATTTAAAAAGTCTTCTCTACCTGTACACTTATATTTAAAACCTTGAATTTTTCAAACATGCTAACGACGTAACTGAGCCAATTCAAGCCTGTTCATTAATGGATAAACTTGCAAATATTTTTTTCTTAGAAAAAAAAATATTTCACAGGACTTTTGTTACGTGAGAGCCATCTGACTAAGTTATGTAGAAAATAAGCTACGTATTCAGAACCTTTTTCGTTACAGCAATATAGAATGATATCAAGTAATGGTTAAATACTATAAGGGAAGAAATTTTTTTATTAACACTTTTACTCCATTATTACTATCCGCTAATACTTCTGCCACACGATTTGGCCAGGTAAGATTAATTGTTTCAAAATCTCTATAATAATTTCAAAATATTTTATCTCCATTTGTATTTCCTTCCAATATTTTACAACAAAGAAAAACCTTTTGATAAGTTTTCTTTCAAAATTTTCTTTTTAATAAAAATTACAATTAATTTTTATATTTCAAAATTCATCTTACTGCTATCTTTAATTTGAATGTTATCTTTAAAAAAAAAAATTTTTTTTTTTGATTTTATCTTTAAAAACAGGATGTGATTATTGCCGCCATCTACAGTCTTAAAACAGACTATATTCTAAGAATACCAATAAAGAGTTCTCAGAAAATGTGTATTATTTTCAAACGTACAATTTAATTGTTCAGATTTTAAACTCTTTTTTTTTAAATGTTGAGATTTATTTGCTAATTCTTCACATTAGGTTTTTAAATGTCTTTTGAATTTAGCAGGTTTCATTTGCTAAATTATTCATGCAATTTGAAAATAACGAATGTCCATTCTTATTAAAATAGCAATATTTAATTCTCTATTTAATAAATTGCTCTTGGTATTTTCTCAATTTTTTTTTATTCGATAATACATTTCGTTCGATATTTTATAAAATAGAAGGGGAGTCATTTGATACCCGCAGGTTTTCTAAGTTCATTGGATGTTGGTACATCATTTTCATGTGTATAGTCATTCTTTCCATTTTCTGGACGTTGAATACCTATTTTTAGCCATTTATCCATTATGAGAGTATTAAAACTAAATCTAATATTTCTATAATATTTCTATAAATATATAATATTTCTTTGCGTTGTTCATCCATATTCGGCTATCAAATGGAGAAATAAAGGGCAGAACTACTCTGCATAAAACGTAATTATTTGTGGCTTATTCATGAGAGGATTAAATAAAAGAAAACTTAATCACACAATATTAATTACGCTTAATCATTCACATATATTCGATACGTAAAATAAAAAATACTATGTCTCATTAAAAATGATAATTATATCAAGTAAATAACTTGATTGGTGCTGCAAATCTTTTTTATGCACAGATTACATAAAAATTATTAATTAATTATTATTAAAGATAAAAATTTGTATCTTTAAGCCATTTGTAATAAAATGAAATAATAATTATAAAAAATAAACATAATCCTAAAAAAAATAAAATAACTCCTTAATACTTTTCAAGGGATCGTAATGCAGAGCCTTTATAAAACAATGTAATAATTTTGTTAAACAAGCAACTATTCTAAGATTCCAATGTTTGAATAAATTTATTTACTCTCAGATTGGAAACTAACAAGAGAATAATAACATGATTTTCAAAACAACGTAATTCACACATTTAAAACCATATTTAGTATAATTTTTAAAATTCTGTAAGGCATGATGTCATTTGAATTTACCATAATTTAATATATTTTTACGAAACACTTATTGGACATCAATCGAACGTTAAAGTCCCTTGGAAACTTGAAAACGTTGCTTCAGAAAATTCCAAACATGTTCAGTTGAATTTAGTTCGCGAAATTGAATTGGACCCTGTATGCAATGATTTGTTTAATACTGAATATAATTTTCTGTGATACAATGTCTAGTGTAGTATAAACTATCATTCAATGTACTTCGTTCACATTCACTGTACTTCATTCACATTCACAGTAATTATCATTCACTGTACTTCATTCACATTCACTATAATTATTGTTCACTGTACTTGTATAAAGATGAATGCATGAACTAAAGAATGCAATTTTCAAAGAGTTGAGTAGCCATTATTCTTCGCGAAAAAAAAAATTATGTCTACATATAGCCCAAAATGCAACATTTCACACAGTTATTGCCTTTATAATAGGATTCTATTTCAATGATATTCAATGGAAAAAATTTCAAGTTTTATTCAAATCAACAACGGCCACTATTGGTTTACAAACAAATACATGCTTATCAATGAAGAAATTAATAATGGTTTAATATGTAATTTAGAAGACATCATTATAGCAACTGCTTGTCATTTTTAAGATGTTTTACAAGAAGGTTTTGTTTGTCCGTTAAAGTTTTGTTATTGAATTATCTAAAAACAAGCTACTAAAATACATGTATGGATTATTGTTAAAATATAAATGCTTCTTTATTCATACATTAAACAAAACAATAAGAATATAATTTTGCAAAAAATATCCTGTAATTATATTTTAGTAAATTCATTTTAGATTAAATTAAATGTTTTAAAAGCTTTACGACAAATGCTTAAAACTGTTTTTGGAATCACAAGCAGGTAACCAAAATTAAATTTGTTACTTTTCATTTTTGTTTCAAACAAGTGGAATAAAAATAAAAGTACACTCATGTCCATAAATTAAGGATAATGAAGCTCAGTCAAAGAAAGAGACAGAAGCAAAACAAATTTGACTTATTTGTAAAGTCTATTTATTAAACAAAAGGTAAAGAGCAAAAAAGATGCTATATGTTTGACATAATTAATAAAAATTGCGATTTTTACTCCCTGGAACAAATTTCAAAAAAGAACCTATTTACAAAAAACAGTATAACATGGCTAGTATGACGGTTAATATGGAGTATGCCTCAAGGACGATGCTATACAGGCCTTACAACACCTAGGCATGCTGAGTATCAAATTATCAATCTGATCTTGGGGAATATTACACCACTCATCAAGCAATGCCCTCCGAAGTTCCGGTTGACAGGTGGGAGGGGGTTGACGGGCTGCAATTCGTCGGCCAAACATATCCCACGCATGCTCTATTGGATTCAAGTCCGGTGAGTATGCTGGCCAATCCATACGGGTGATATCCTCCAATTGAAGGCATTCGTCTACAATGTTTGCACGGTGAGGATGGGCGTTGTCATCCATAAACAGAAATTCAGCACCCATGGCGCCCGGAAACAAACGTACATGTTGTTCCAGAATGACATAGATGTGGCCTGTCATCGTTACACTTTGAACATGCAGGTCAGTTCTGTAACCAAGAATAATTCTTCCCCAAACGAGCCCTCCTGCACCACCGTAACGGTGTCGTTCAATGGTGTTCTCTTGGTGGTAACGGATACCTGGCGCTCTCCATATGAAAGTCCGGCGAGAATCAGACTGCAAACTAAACCTGGACTCGTCGAAAAACATCACACCAGACCACTGTTGCAGTATCCACAATGCATGCTCTCTACTCCAGGTTAATCGCAGGCGACAGTGAGTTGCGGTAAGTGGAACACATCTGACAGGCCTACGAGCATATAGACCAATGTGCCCTAAGCGTCTGTACACGGTCTGCCTTGAAACTGTCGTACCGGTAGCTGAAGAGAACTGACGAGACAGGTCTGATGCTGTGCTCCGTCTGTTTCTTTTGGCAGTAACTGCTAAATACCGGTTCTCATTCGGCGTTGTAACTCGGGGGCGACCTGTGCTGTAAGATCTGCTCACATTACCATCATCTTGGAATCGTTGCCAAAGCCTGGAGATGACACTGTGGGCGATTCCAAGTTCCTCTGATACTTCCAGCTGGGTACGTCCACATTCCAGCCGTCCGATAATTCTACCACGTAAAAAATCATCCAAATGCTTCCTTTTTGCCATAACTATGTGGTTATTGCACTGAAAGGCTTTTAAAGCGCTTGTGAACAATTTTACTTCTTTGCCACCATTACTTATATACCCCTCTCTTACACTCTCGTCATTGTGACGTTCTATCCGAGCCATCTGGTGGTTTCCTGTAATTTGCATATTCTTCTTCAAGATGTGTGTGATAATTCTACAGGTGAAAATTTTATTTTAGAGTTCAATTTCTATGTGATTCTGAATTATCCTTAATTTATAGACATGAGTGTATTTCTTGTTCCAGAACATTGTTCAGATAGTTGAGGTGATAAAAATTTCTGAATTGATGTGAAGCCAAACGAAAACGGTTCATAAAACATGTCTCAACAAGAATTCTTCAGACTTGGGTAGAAACTCGTATAGCTTTCTTGTTTGGACTTGAAAATTGCTGGATTATAAATACATGTATTTTATTTTCAAGTTTTTTTTACAAAATTATAGTTTCAAATTAATCGCAGAGAATAATAAATGCAAAGAAAAATTGCAAAATAATTGCAGAAAAATTGAAATTCATTTAATTTTGGTTTAATGATCGAATAACTGGTTTATGAAAAGCTTTTAATAATGCCTGAAGAAGTAAATGTTTGTAAACTAGGTGACTTATTACATCTTTTATAAAAATGCTTAGATTAATTGGACATTTTTTAATACACTTGATAGATATACGAATAATTTAATGCCTAAATCATTGGGTTAAACATTTTGGGTTTCTTAATAGGAAAATGTGAACTTAGCAAATAAATTTTCAGATTCAATAATTTTGACATTCAATTACTTTTCTCGAATCGTTTGAATCGTTTCCAGGGACACAAAATTAAATGGAATGAATTGGATACCAAAGATCTAATGAAAATTTTGAAAGGTATTTTGAGTGTCCAATTTGTTTTTTGGTGCTGAACGTACATATAGGTTATTTAACTGATTCCTATAATAAATTTAAATTAAATTTTCAGCAATAAAAAAGTAATAAAGTCTAATTAAATTCAGAAATTCAAATACATTTGTGAGAAATTGGGTTAAATTTTAAGTGGATTCTTTTGAAAAACTTGGACGTTTTTACAGATGTTTTTTGTTAATCTAATTCTATTCCTTTTATTAAGGCTGTTGGTATTTTAATAAATTTAGAAATATAATTTAAATTTCAAGAATAAACTTGATGAATTTGTATCGATCGAAAAATTCATTTATTGGAAGAATAGTTATAAACGTATGTTGAAATAAAGTTAATAAAAACATATGTTGAAATAAGGTTAGTAAAAACATATTTTTAGTAATTTGTAGAGCAAAAATTAATAAATTCAAATCTTTTGATTAAAATTTTATTTTTTCTAAGTTTATTTAATTATACTAACATTTAAGTGTCATACGATGAATTTTTTTGTACTGAGTTTAAATTAATATTTCTATTTCTGAAATTAGTCGATGTTATTTCTTTTTCTATATTTATTTGATTTTACCTTATATTACTTTGTGGAACACAAGCACGGAGAGTTGGTATTTGGATTTTCCAGTCTTCATATATTATTGTACTGTATATTTTAACGAAATCATTTGTATGAACTTTAAGAGAACTCTTATCTAAATAAAATGCATAACTACCATCATAATATTTAGTTAATGAATTGAGAATTATATTAAAAGAATTTACTCATTAAAATTCAAATTTGCCTGAAGTATTGGATTGATGCTGGAAATTAGAGGAGTTTCCACAGTACTTTGGATATCAAGTTTCTGGATTTCAACAGTCTTAGTTATTTTAATCATCAAGGGTGTCTGAAAAATGAGAAAACGAAGTTAATTGCGAATTGGAAAAAATATGTTTGAAATGATACATGCTACTTTGCCCAAAAAGTTAAATTATTTTAATTTTTATTATTTTAAATATCAATTTTTTTTTTCAAAATCTCTTAATTTATTCTTCCAAATTTATTTCATCGCCTTCAAAGTAATCCCTTCCGGACACAATGCACTTACGCCAACTGTTTTTCCAATCCCCAATGCATGCTAAAAAGTCATCGGCAGGGATGGCTTCAAAGCGCTCGGCGATTCATGTTGAATCTCTTCAAATAGACTGAAAACGGTGTACCTGGGGTGGTCCTTTGAGATTAGGGAATAGCCAGAAGTCGCACGGTGTGAATACGATGGTTGTGGAACGATATGGGTTATGAGCTGGCTCATTCAGTGTTTTCGGTGCCAATCGAGATTTGAAGCGTTTGAAAAAATGTATTTGAGCTTGAGTGGAAGAATAAAAAAGTATTTTCTGTATAAAAAATATGTATAGTATAAAAAAGTAATCTTCCCTCTTCACTTGGAGTAAATATGTTTCGCCTCATACTAATGCTCTTACTGACCAGACATAATTTAATGGATTTTAAATCAAAACTCACTGTAATCAACTGTGGGTCATCACGATAATATATTCCACTTCGTAATTCTCTGTACTTTCAACTGCTATCATCGATGGTCAGCGACATATTCACACTTTGATCCACCTCAATCACTTTGAATATGGAATCGGACATATGTGCAATGAATAACATATCCCTCACTTCATTAACAAGATATTGATAAAATCCACTTATATTGAAATTTACTTGAATTACATTGAAAGAAATAATTCTAATTAATGAGAACTAATTATCAAAATAAATTATATTAATAAGAAGATAGATTTAAATTAGCATTTTTGACAGCGTATTCAATCATATCAATTAAGAAATAAAATCTAAAAGAAATATTTGTTATTTTCACTGCATCGTTTATTTTATTTTCAATTATATTTTTATGCATATTCAAATAATTCTTGTTTTCAATTATTATTTTGTAGAAATAACTATAGAAATCTCATTATAAATTCCTCTATTATAATTAAATTTTGTATGATTCGATGAATTTCATGAAAAATTACCATTAGTTGAAATTAATAAATCTTTGTTAAAACTAAAACAGTCAATAAAAAAGCAAATCCCTGTTAATTGATGAAATAAATGCAATTCAAAAATAATTTGAGTTGCTTCTTGATCATGCTCAAAATGTAACAATATATGTGACTTTGTGTAAAACATGAAAGGAATATCTTAGATTTATATTATTACATCTTTTTGGAATTACAATTACAAAGATTTTACACGCTAGTTTAAATTAATCATTTACTTGAACTTTACTGTGTAAAACATTACAAAATAATACTTTTGTAATTATAGTCTTGAATAAATACAAAAAAGAAAGTCATTTAATACAAGAAAAGATGAAATAAAATAATTTATTTTGTATACATGGCCAACATTATATAATGTTAAATATCGTTTTAAAATAAATAAATATATTTTATGAAAACGATTGCTTTCTATACTTTAAAATTCTTTCATCTAGTATAATGTTAATGGATGACTTATATTTGTTTTTCATGTAATTATTTTACAAAACATTATATATTGCATTAATCATGGTAAAAAAATGACATTATAGGCATTCTTTTCCTTGTCGATCTTTTTTAATCTTTACATTTAGTATAATTCATGAAATAACAATTACAGTACAAATTAGATACAATTTTAAGTGTGTTGATACAGTTAGTAAAAAATTAATGAATATTTGATATGAAGTCAAATAAATGATATTGATTTTATTTTACTTTAAAATAATTCATTAAAAATTAATTCATTTTTTCAAAATTATGTTGTTAAAAAAATAGAAAGCATTCATATATATCCCGTTATTATAAAGAAAAATTTGAAATTCCAATTTGTAATTACCATAATATGCTTTTAATTAAAATACTGATTATTAATTTTATAAAAATCTAAAAAACAAATTTAAATTCATAGTACATTACGACAAATGTTTATGGATAATGATTAATTTCGGAAAATATTTTTTTTATGTTTACGTGAATTGGATATTTTAAAAAACACAATAAGACATTAGTTACAAAAAATAAAATTAGTTTCATTATATTTTTAAATATTTTATTTTGTATTCATAATATATTTATCTCAATTGTACTATAATATTCTTAACACGATATGAAAGTTATTTGAGATACTATAGAAATCTCATTACTTTGAGATACTATAGAAATCTCATTTATCGTGCAATTTATAAAAATACAATATTTCTTATGTATTCAATCCAATTCTTTTGTAACATTGAAAAGAATTTAATAAAATTCATACAATTTTACGAAATAACAATTTACGTACAATTCGTAGAATATATTTTTTGTAATATAATTTTAATTAAGAAAACAACGTGATTATCATTTTAATCAACTAAACGCCAAATTAACGTTTAGAAGTAATGATCTAACGCGATTACAAATATGAATAACAACGTAAAACGTTAATAACGACGTATAAAACGACGTAAATATAACGTTTACAAATATGATCTTTCAACTCTTTTTTAAAAAAAATTCAATATTTTACTAGCCAAAACTATTTATTTTGCATTTAAAAAATAAAATTTTTCCCATCAGAAAATAAAGAAATGTATTTGATTTATTTTTTCAAACGTGATTCGAGCCACTTGAATATTGCTTAGTCCTTTTTTAAAAAAGTTAAAAATGCGTATAAAATATTTTTGATTATCTGCTACATCATGCATAACCTTTATAGCAGTGCTCCTCGGGTATGATGCCCGGCTCCATGGTGCTGCCTACGCAGGGCTTTTTGAATCCCTTAGTCATTTGAAGTTCATTTCTTGAATAGCAAAATAAATAAATAAGAATTAAAATAAAAATAATCAGAAAAAAACAGGACAGGAGGTCCCAACGATTGGCCGTCCTTGAGCCACTGCAACTGTACAATTGGTGGATGGGCTTGGCTTATGCATGACAACTGGACGTCCGTACCTTCGAAGACCGGCACTGTCTTATTGATTTTCACTTCAAGTTCGGGCGGAACTGCAGCGAAAAATTATAAAAAAGCAAAATATTTATGTGTATATATATAAATGATTTTAACTTTTAAATTTATTACTCGGGTTTGGCAAAGCTATCGTAGTTTGGGAAGATAAGAGTCAAAATAAAATTCGGTATTATCGTCATTAAAAAAGAGATGCAAATGCAATAATATCCTTTCTAGAAAATGTTTATGTACTTAAAATGTTTACTTTCTTTGATTTTTTTAATGTTTTAATCTTTGTACCATGCATTGTTGGGAATGTAAAAATCTCAAGATGTTTTGATTCTATATCTATTAAAATATAATGCAAATAAAATTTTCCACAATCAAATGTAATTGGAAGAGTTGTATACCTAAGGACATAGGTTGGTTTCTACAAGTCAAGGATTATGTTGCAGGAAGGAAAATCCTTGATTTATGTCACAATTACATCCCATTGAATAGATCAATTGTAGTTTGGGAATTATGTATCGGTGCAATAACTTAAATAGAATTCATAATTAGGATCCTGAAAAAAAATGTTGTTTTCTCGTAGTTTATCAAAGTTCGAGTTACAAGAATTAAAGGTAATAATATGCATTGATATCTTACTCATTGCTTCCTATTCTTATTGAATTTCCATAATTTCAATATTGCTTAAACCACCCAAACTTTTGATTTATTTTGATTTTTTAATTACAGGATTGATGCAAGCTTTTAGAAATGTGATCATACTGTACCACTTCTATATTTAGAATTTTTATTTAATTTAACGGTTTGGATATCGTACACATCTTATTACTTCTTGTTTACATAATTGCATATTTTGTTATTGGACAAATTTTTGTTATTGGTGAGAAAAATAAAATTTTTATTGGAAAAAAAAATGGTGTAATATTTTATGCAAATGAGTTATATAATTCCTTTACATGGAATCTACAGCCCGTTTACTATTATAATTCAACATACTATTTTAATTTACTACTAAATTCAACCTACAGATTATGAATAGTATTAAAAAGCGCATAACATTTTATAAGATGATGACACTTATCATAATCAAATGAAATAGTTTTGAATCTGTTCTGCTTGACAACAGTCTGTTCATTTGCATCTTTAAGTTCTCAATTGGTACCACCACGACGTACACAGACAGAATTTCGTACAGAGTTATGTCCTATTTGTAAGTCTTTTATTTTAATAATAACTCATTTCTTTACAGCAGTTATTTTATTAAAGTGCGTATAGGCCTCTAATACTCTTTCCAAAAAGAAAATGGCAACTATAGAATATCTTCTAGATTCGTAATGTCAAAACACCTTTTTTTAAAAAATATTTTCAATTTGTTGCGAAAAAAATAAAAATATATCCAATAATTCATTCAATACTACACAAAAAAAAATTAAAGGAACAACCATAAAAAAGGCGCTTTATGTTACATATATTATTTAAACTGCAATGAAAGGTGATTGGTTGGTAACTCAATGTAAGTGTTATCACATAATCCAATGGGATTCACCTTCGTTACAGAAAAATAGGCAAATTTTTGAGCCGGTGAAGCAGTGAAAAGTAATGCTCATCGGTGATTTGAAGTTAAATTGTAAGAATTTTATGAATCGTTGGATAAAAGTTTTGCTTGTAATATGTGGAGTATGTTGTCCGAAATACGTTTGATGGATTGTGAAAATGGCGTGCGATAAAGAGAATGGAAGTAGGGGAGACACAGACAGGAATCTGTAAAGACAAAAAAAAAATAGCCAGAATCTGCATGTTGAGAATATGAAAAGGCTTAAAGGCATGTCAAAGTCGAAAGCGTGCCACAATTGACTTTAAGGGCCGCTATTCGGCAACGATTTCTAAAAGAGAAAGGTAATTGTCGTCAATTCAAATTGCAAGGGAGTTCGCTGCAGCATCAAGAGCTTGACTACCCAGATTTACTATAAGTGACAAGCTGCATGAAAGAGGACTGTATGCAAGGAAGCCCATGATATGTATTACACTAACTCCGACAACATATTGTATAACATGTAACATATTTCTTTGTCCATACAAAGATTCCGAAAGATTCTGTGAAAAGCATACACACCAAAGCATAACCACATACATTATTGATTTTTCCTGTTATCTCTAAAAACACAACAATAACAATAACATTTCCTTTCCTTCCTTATATCACACACACATATATATATATATATATATATATATATATGTTTTTATTTAAACTTATTTTTTTGCAGAGATAGGCAGTTCTACATTTTGAATTATGCATATGTAAGGCATTCCCTTGAAAAGGCTTGATTTTGTAAATGTTTCTTCTTTTTATCTGTTTATTTATTCAAGATAGATGAGTTTTTATAAACGTTCCTTTAATTTTTCTCGCCAGTGTATTTTATAATATTAAATAGCTGTATTCCCTATCTCATTTACAGCACAATACAATGTAATTTCTTTGAATTTTTAAAAATTTAGCTAATTAAAAATTCCATTTAGGAATCATGTACAGTGTAATTTAACATTATATGGAGCAATGATAAAGGTTTAGGTGTGTTATTGAACTCTCAATGAACAAGTACGTTCGAAGAATATGCACAGTGATTCAATTTATCGACTCACAATGGACGTCTAGTACCCAAGTGTCCTCCAGGACACTGTCCAGCAGCTGTGGGTTGTCAGCCCTACAGGACAGGTTCCTCTGGTTGTCGTGTTTACTGGAATTGAAAACAAGACTGCTGGAAGTGAGGTTCTCCTCCCGCGAAGTGCTCTCTGTGATGCGGGAGGTGAGCTTTTCGCCATCCAGCCACCAGGACACTTGTGCGGGTGGTCTGGCCCCCTTCGCCACGTAAACGATTTCGAAGGGTTGTCTCTCTCAAATGTCTCGACACGTGGTGGTGATGTGAACATCTGTAGGCTTCACTGTAGGCTTAAATAAGAAAATATTTTTACTGAAACATTTGAAATTCAAAAGAAATTCTTTATTCCAACCATATATTTTAATGCAAATCCAATCAACGTGTGTTACCATTAATATGATAATGAGTGAAGATTACTAATATATTAGTAATTACTTAATTAACTAGATATCTATTAAGTTTTTCCAAAATATTTGTTCTTATGATGTTCGCAGTTTTCATTTAAAAGTTTATTGAGTTTATTGTCTTTTATTTTTTATTTTATTTATATTTTAAATTTAGTTTTGATTAAGTATTTATTTATTTTATGTTTATGTAATATTTACGTCATATTCAACTTTTCGTAATTCTGAACTAAATGATGTTCTTACTTTGTGTAGTATGGAAATTAGAAAATAAACCATTTTTTTTTTTCAAATTTTAGCGTCCGTGGTTGTATGAGAAAAACAAATCCAGTTAAATTAGATACTATAATAAGTTTTCTTTTGAATCTTTCTAAATTTGAATTATGTAACGTTTTCAACCTTACCTGCTAAAATCATATTTTATAATTATTTTTTTGGTGAATATCGGTGGGTTAATTAAAAAACTTTTATCTATACAGAGAGAGCGTTTGTAGATAATCAAAAAGCAGATTAAAAATTAGTTAAGCAATTAAAAATTTTAATTTTAAATTCAAAGTATTACATTTGAAATTATTAAATTTGATCGGATTAAAACAGTATTAATTAACAATTTCCTAGAAGAATTTATGGTAAGAAATTTAATTAATTAAAAAAACAGTTTTTATAAATGATTTAAATTTAAATACATCTCTAATATTAAAGGACATTGTATAAGAAGGCTGTTCAGTTGTAGAATACCAAAAAAATAATAATAATAATATAGTACTTTTACGACTCGATTAAATTAAAAGAAAGAAATTATAAAACAGTTAACCGGAAAGAAAAATGACTAATTCTGAAATTCAATTCTTGTTTTATAATTCTCATAGATTCATTTATTGCCAATATCTTGAAATAAAAATTACAAAATAGATCTATTGATATTAAGAAGTTAACTGAAACCTTAATGCTATCATTGATAATTTACATTACCACAGAGCCATATTTGGGGGGAAAATCTGGAAACCCCCAGTAGCAAATAATTGTTGTGTGCGTGCACCGCCGATAAGGCTCCTATACTGTATGTGTGTCATCAAGGATCAACAGTGCAATTGCAATACACATCGCAAAAAAACAAATCTACATCTAATCAAACGTTAATATGCAAACAATACCTTTGAACTATTAGTTATATGTTTTATTTTAACTTTATCGTTAGCCTAATTTGAATAATAATTGACTGGATAATACTCACGGTTCGTGTCTATGACGACGGTGCTGGTGACGGGTGCGGACGGATTTGAGTTGGACACCTGACAGGTGAGACTGGACATGAGGTCGGTTCTCTTGAGGCTGGATAGTAGCAGTTCGTTACGGGAGAATCCTTGAGGAGTGATGTAGTAGGAGTCGTCTAACAATTCAGCATTCCGCAACCAACGAACGGCAGGGGATGGGTCGCCTGGAAATATAAAAAATATTTAATAATATTTAAATAATATAAAATTCAGCACAAATATATATTGAAACTATTAACGATTGGGTTTAATACAAACAGATTGGGGTTTCGATACGCAAAAACTGTTTATTTTATTATCAGTTATTCAGATGACGTTAACAATAAAATAAAACAAAATATTATTTATTTTAAAATCCACAAATCTGATAAATTAACCAATATCCATTCATATCTTTAAACTGTTAATTTTATTATCAGTTATCCAGATGACGTTAACAATAAAATAAAAAGAATATTATTTCTTTTAAAATCCACTATTTTTAATTCACTATTTTTAAAATGCAATTGCAAAATAATTTAACATTTAAATGATACAATGGAACTAACTATTAGAAACATTCAAGAATAATTTTTACACTCCATAGTTGTTCCATGTTAAAAAACAATTTTTTTATTCAAATTTCGAAGGAAACGAAAGAGCAATAAAATTGATGAACTAAATTAAAAACGTAGAGTAACTACGCTTCCTTTAATGTTCAACATTTATGTAATACGTAATTAAAGTGTAGAAGAACGAATTAGCATTGCTTCTAACAAATTGCTATCTCAATTACTTTACTTAATCTTCAAATATCTGTGTAAATGAGTATTTTAATTAATACATGAACATTTGTATCTAATAGATTATAAAAATGTTGACATATTATATTTTAATTAATTAACAGTGTAAAAGGAAGTTTTTTTAATGTTAACTAAAAGAAAAGGCCTTAAATATGTACATTTACACATTTTTTTTTATTCGTGTTAATCCAAAATTTGCATGAAGATCAATTTTTCGTTAGAGCGTACTTTTGTTAAATGAATTTCATTTACATATTAAAAGAGATAAAGCAAATTGAGTTGTAAAGTCGTAATTATTTTTACATTTTGCTTTCTTGAAAGAGTTGAAAGAATTTTTTATCAACAGAATCTATTTGTTTCCAAAAATCAAAAGAATTTTACAAAAGGATATAGTTCAGGTCTAAGAATATAAAGTGATACGGGATTTGTTGAAATATTTAATCAAAAGATTTTGCTCTCATTCATATCGTATATTCTCGAAAATTATGAAAAGATTAATTTAATGTAAACTTTATAAAATATCATAATTTTCAGAATGTCATGAATTTTATTAGTAATTTAGTACTCTATTTACTCTATTATTTGCTCCTTATTCATTACTGAATGAAAAATTATTTACTCTATTCCTTACTCTATTATTTTCTCATTATTTACTCTATTCCTTACTTTATTATTTACTCTATTGATTGCTATATTCATTACACTATTACTTACTCATTAATTACTTTATTATGTATTTATTATGTCTGTCTTTATTATGTAATGTAATTTCAAAACTGCTTCTCATTGCTATATATTTGAACATGATATAATACCATTTTGTTAATCTCTTTCTCTTCTTAAAAATCAAATTAATTCTATTGATGAACAAAGGTCTTGTTGTAAAAATAATCTCCAGGGAAAAAAGAGCAAATTCACTAACCGATGAAAGAAGAAAAGCAGTTAGATAAGGATTTAAGAAGCTTAGTTTAATTTCGTGCTATTCAATTCATTTCTTTAATCTTCCGGTTTTTGGTCTTTTGATTTGAATCTAATCCAATGCGAAATTTAATGTTTTTGTTTGCAGTCCTGTTCAATATAAATTTAAAAATTATCAGCATCTTCAGAAAATATCCGCCATGTAAAATCGACAAATTATCAATGAATTTTTATATTGCGCTTGTTTTATAACTTTTTATTTGAAAGTTTGAACAGTTAAAAATTAAAACTTTTAAATATTGATAATGATTACATTTAAAATTAAAACTATTTAAAAAATATGTAAGTAAGTAACATGTAATATGTAAGTGTAGTAAAATACTATTTAAAATAAAAATTTTGATGTTTAAATAATAGGCAATAATGTATAGTGTTCAGAGGTAACGGTTCTAATTGATGTATGTTATTTATGAAAAAAATCATATTTGTTATCTATCATCATACATTCATCATAGTATGAAATATTTATGAATTCATTGAACAACGTAATATAATTTCATAAAAATATTTTACCTTTAACTGTATTAATATTTGATTGTTTTTTCATTAGACCACAATTTATTTAAACTGAGCCCAAATAATTTAATTTTTATTAAAAATTTAAAATAAATAAGTAAAATAAACTAAAATTACAATTATAACCCAGTTTACAGTAAGAATAAATAAAAAAAAACATATTTTAATACATCCAAAGTATATGTGTGTTTCTCCGGTATTGAAAACTATTCGTTATCATGATAATACTTTAACAGAGTTGAAACAAATATTTTAGTAAATATGTTTTTAATTGCTTCTATATGTAAAAATTTACGTATGGGTGAAATATTTTCTAATAAATAATTTGTCATAGAAATTATTCTAGTAAATAATTTCTATGGCTGGTGTTAAAACCTAGAAATATTTTCAGATTAAACTAGAATCTTAACTGTTAAAGTATTAAGCAAAAGTATAAGCACCTCTCACAATTCTTTGTTTTATTTTGTTTTAAACAATTTCAAAATAAAATAAAACAAAGCTTTTTATTATTAATATTATGTTTAATATTAAGCAGGGCATTCATATTTGGTAAACTTGTCTTTAAGCTTTATAGACTGGATTAACTATACTAAATAATAATTTGCACTTGCTGTCAAATTTACACCACTCCAATATTCTAGGAGATGGTTTAATGATAATAATAGGACATAATTGGAAGAGTAAGTAGTTCTACCCATTAATTCTCGTGACTAGTGATTCTACCCATATTAGGATGCATTATTCTGCCGAAATTTAATCAACAGAAATTTGGGATATCATGGATAATGTTACTAATTTAAGATCCCAGTGATTTTATAATACAACTAAATTGTGATCTTCTAAATTAAATTTTTTTCGTGTGACAGTAGATCACCATCGATCATTCTTCTTCCTTTTCTATGTTTCGCAGATGTAAATACACATTCTGAACTTTGTAGGGTATTATGTTAATATCAAATAAAGTATATAGGGTGGAAATCTTTGTTCGAAGTACATAAAAATGAATCATGCTACCACAGTATTTTTTACACATGGGTTTTGAGAAAATTGCGAACTAAAAATATGATATCCCATCCAATATACAGAAAATAGGCTTTAATGGAGTCTACTTCCAAATATATTATGAAATGGAGAAACTTCTAAATATATTAATGAAAAAAAAACATTTTAAACAATAAAAACTTTAAATGAAATTACATCATTAGTTTTGGTGAAAGTGGTGATCATCTTTTTTCTGTTATAGGAAGATAAATTATGTGTGAGTGTCATGCGAATGAACATCAATCATTTCTCTCCTGTTGATTCACGAATATTGCATCGTGCTATTCGTGAATATTGCTACTTATATAACATCTACAGTCAGTGTAGTGTCAAGGCATTACATATTGTGGTGATTCATACATATCAATATCCGTCTACCTGTCATTCCTGTTCCAATTTAATCGCCAAGTTGAATGGCAAAGGTCCTGTAGAATTGCCTCCCCCATCAGTAAATCTGATTCTTTTGAGAATAACTGATCATCTATAATACTATCTGAATAAATCGGTATAAGCATAATAGTTAATTAGATTTAGTTGTTCAGCTTCTTACAACCTTCATTTTCGGGCATATTTTGTGCTGTTTTAACGCAAGTATGCCTCTAGATGTTATTTTTAACACCTTTCTATTTATGCACGATGCCATCTGCTATCATTTATGTTTTTTCATCAATAAATATTATTTTTTATCCCCAATGGGATTTATTCTTTACTTATTTTGAGGAATTATTCCACCCTTGTACACTTTATTCGATATTGACACATACCTTAAAAATTCCACCTTAATTTAATTATACCTGTTTTACCAAAAACGAATGATATCCATAAAAGAAACGAATGATATTCATAAAAGGCTGTTTTCGTACTAAAACGTTTTACTTTGATGTATTATGAAAATGTATATACTGGAATGCTGGAAAAATTTAATTATTAGATTTTTTTGTGTGCAATATTTCAGTGTTAAATGGAAAACTGTCATTGAAAGATTAGAGTTATTGTTTATTTGAACCTTAAAAAGAGACAGAGACCAAACACATTTATCTGGTTTTAATGTATTTCAGAATAGCCTTTCTTCATACGGTTATTGCACTTAATAGGTGACCAATTTTCTTACATAAATCATTACTCAACTATAAAGAACTTTTTGTAAATTACTGATAAAAAAAAAATAATGATCAGATACTTATCTATATGTGTATTTGTATTACTAAATTTTGCTCATTCCAACAGAAACATTTTAATTCAAAAGTGGTTGAGGCCATTATTAGTTCTCAAAAACTAAAAGAAAATCTTTAAATAAATACTAAATTTTTCAAACAAAAGTTGTAATTTCGAAGACATTGTCAAATTTTTAAAAAACCACAATAAAGAATAAATTAAACTAAATGTTTTGCTAATTAAAAATAAATTAGTTCTGTGAAGAAAAGGGGAAAAAAATTAAAAAAAAAAACTTTTTTTTTATAAAGTTTTAAAATTATAATAAAAACGTTATTTTATACACATATACCATTTTTTTTAGGTAACAGGTTTTCTCTACCTATTTATACACGTATAGAGAACTAATGGTGGACAAGGCGATGGATAGTGCTTTCCTAGAGATCTTTTAGAGATAACTATCCCATATCGGTGTATCATATGCTAAAAATCTACAACATATACAATATTCAAAATATACGAGATGTTCTACACACATTGTAACAAATACGATCAAATTTCTTTATTTGAAAGCAGTGACTACAGCAATATTACCAGCGGATACAAACGACAGTCCTCTTGCACGCTAGCTGCGTACATTGCCACTCGCCTATGTACTGGGCTAAAATGTAACATTATTTTTTTTGTTCTAGATTAATTTTAGAAAAGTAGTATATGCATGTTGGCAGCTGGATCACATGAATGGTTAACTCGTCGTATTTTAACTGAAAGTATCTTCAATCGAAAGCTTCGATCGAGTGTGCACTTTCATGGTGACGCTAGAAAACGAATAGATCTGTATTCTATAACTTTTCCTTTTTGTATTGTTATAATTTTAAATCAATATAAACTAGAAAAGTATAGTATACGGAGCTAAATATTACAATCGAAAGCAGCTTCAATCAGAGACTTCAATCGAGCGTGTATTTTCATGGAGTGGTCAGTAAGTTGTTTTTCTCGACTGTATTATTATAATTTCAAAATAGATAGAAATATTATTATAATTTCCCACTGATCGCCTGCTATTTTCATTGTTCGCAGCAATACCTTCTCTCTCACAGCTACCAACCCACCATTTGAGTGATCCAACTACCAACACACCATTCGAGTGATACCGTTGCCAACATACTATTCGAGTGATCCAGCTAGCAAAACATCATACGAGTGATCCAGCTCCAATACACAATTCGAGTGATCCAGCTACCAGGACACAATTCGAGTGATCCAGCTACCAGGACACCATACGAGTGATCCAGTTACCAACACTCCATACGAGTGAGCCATTACCAACACACATGTACTACTTAGAAATAAACAAGTTTAGGTAGGATTTTTACATTTGAGAACATAAAAGTTAGAATATGAGCTTGTAATAATAAGCATATTAATAAGACCAACATTATAATTTGTATTCTTTGAACAATCTTTAAAATATTAGCATATGACTTAGAAATATATATTTCAAAAGTAATATAATAATTTATTAAAGTTTACAACTTCGCTTAAAGTTTGAAATTCATTTAAAAAACGAATGTTAGATGAATTTAAAATAAATTAATTATAACATAATATTTAACGAATGTCCTTGTTGGAAAATTACTTTGAGTGATCATTAATCTTAAATTTTCTGTCAGCTCAGCTTATTTAAAACGTAGACGCATTTTATTGAAGACTATTGGTCTTAAATTTTATTAAAGGTCATTAGCTTCCCTAAGAAAATTCGTCTTATTAGAAATCGTATTCATGAAGATAAGACGAAATTCAGCCATGATCTAGAACTATATTTTTAGTTCCCTGCAAAAAGTAATACCAATGCAATCATATTTAAAATAAAATATGAGTTTACTAAAAAAGTCTAAATGCACCAAATATGCAATAGCTAGCAAAAATTATTAAAAATATTTAAAAACAACTTAGTTTTTGTTTTAAATATTGATAACAAGAAAAATATCTTGTATACTAATTTTATAGCAAAAAGAATCTTATATTCATGTAACGCGCTAAAACTGGAGAAAATATCTTTCTTTTGGAGGAATGTAATACTGCATTTCATTTTCACTTTACGGTATCCAAGGGTATCGTACAAATTGTTATACTGTTGGTCTTATGTTAAAAAGTAATTACAAGATTATTTTATAATTTTTATGTTCTGAAATTCGTGTTTTTTTTTTTTTTTTTTTTTGTAATTTTGATTAATGTATAACTATTACATTTATAGATTCAAGTATTTCAAATACAAAACAAATAACAGTTTTCTTTTCATTACCTTATAAACTATATACAGATGGGTAAGTCAATTGAAAGTTTATAAATTAATAAAAATTTAAATGGCTTCCACAAGTTTTATTTAATATACAAGTAATTTATCATAAATACAGTTCAACAAGATATTCAAAAAAAATTATACCTTCTTAGTTCAACTAATATTCTTCACAGAGCCAATTTAAGAGCTATGCGAAGAATTAAAAGAAATATTTGCTCCTTAATGAAGGTAAATAATAAGTAATTAGAAAACAAAAGATTATCATAAATGTATTAAGTATTTAACTAAGAATAATCGTTTATTAAATCGATTAATGAAGCAATAACTTAGTATAATGAAATTCAAAAGCATTGCCATGATTTAAAGGAATTTTTTTTTAACAAATTAGGCTTTTGATTTCCAACTATCGCTTTTGTCTTAGATTTTATTTTAAAAGAATTCAAAATTTAGCTGTAAAATTTCTATTGCTTTTTAAATTTACAATATATTTTTAAACAAAAAAAAAATTATTAAAACTTCGATTATGTACACTTAAAAAATAAACTTCATAAAGTTTATAACTAACATTTCTGTCACATTTTGAATGTTTTTTAACAATTTTTTATTCACAATTAATTATTATTTCTTAAATATTTATTATATCCTTATAATCCTTAAATGTTTTTTTCCTAATTTTTATGAAAAATAGAAATATTACTAAAATTCTTTAAAATTCTGAAAAAAAAAACACAACATTTCCTTGACTTTCGGTAATAACCACGATGTTTATTATTTCTTTTAAATAATTTGATGTTGTAAAAAGTTGAAAAATTGTCAATTTCATAAAGTTTTGGCTGTCCGAGAGCAATAAAATAAATATCAAGCTAAATTAATAAAATTAATTTAAGCCCGAATAAAATTTTAACTATCTTTTTTTTTTTTTTTTTTTTTTTGTCAAATCAACGTTTAAAATAACAAAAAAAAAAAAAAAAAAAAAAATAATAAAAAAAAAAAAAAAGGAAAATTGCTTGTTATATTTTCTGCAGTATTTTTAATGAGATATTACATTTCAGTGTTGCTTACTGATTGTTAATAATTTCAACACAAAAATATGTTATTCCATTTGAGTCGTATTTATTCAAGGGATTTTACTAGAAACAAAATTTTAATTTAATATAAAATAGTTAATCATGATGAATTTCTTAAAAAAATGAATAAAATTATTAAATTTTTTTCAATAATTATTTATATTTTAATATGCATGCATACTTACAAGTAACATTATATAATTTTCTGATATTTCTTGCGTAGCCTATTTTATTAAAAATATATCCTTGAAAGCAAAATATTCATAATTCTAAAAGAAACAATATTGTTTTACTACCATTGAAACTGCCACAGTATATACTGAATATATTAAAAATATTAATGTAAAAAATTCTAAACAAATTTAACCCTGTTCTCATATTAGCTTAAATGTATTCCAATTATAGGTAATAATTACGAAACATTGAATTAATAATATTTGAATTTAAATATTAGAAAAATGTAATTAAAGAAACAAAAAAAAAAAATAATAAATAAAAAAAAAAAAAAAAAAAAAAAAAAAAAAAAAAGGCAACGTATTCCGATCAAAATTTCATTTAATTTTCGTCACAACCTAATAATATTAAATTGCAATCCTTAAAACCTTTTACCAAATGACACTTTGATTTGATGACCTTTTAATATTCTCCTAAAGAGGGTAATTTCAATATACAGTGTAATTAAAGCGTTATTAAACCTAATAAATCTATTAGACAAAATAATAAATAAAACGCCTTAATTTTTGCAGAAAGCAACAACTTATATTTTCTCCTACAATACAACTATAATAATCGTTTTGTTTTGTACATAAATGTTTCTTATTAAATGATTTAAAATAAAAAAAAAAAAATCCTAAATAAAAAAGTAAAATAAATCTCAAATAAAAAAAATTAAAAGAAATTCCTAAAAAATTAAACTTCTTAATGTTTAGACTATTTTTTATGATAAAACATATTTTAAATAAATTCTAGTTTAGTACACAATGTAAAATATTATCAAATGTATCAAACAAAGTTTTTTAAAGGCTTTTTTACAAAAGGATAGATTTTTATTATTATTATTATTTCATTTAATTTCTAATTAAACACAACTCTTTTGAAACATAGCAAAAATAATTAAAACTAGTATTTAATTTATTCTGATTAGCAAAATAAATTTATAAAAATGTATAATTAAAAGAACTTAAAATTTTGAAGATAATTTTTAAGAGCAATAGTTTAAACGAAAGAAACAATACAATGATAAAGAATAAAATTTGATGCGAACAAAAATCAATGAACAAATTTTAAAAAGCGTTTAATACTTTCACCAAAATATTTACGATGATGAATGACATAAAATTAACTTGACAGCAAAAACAATCACATAGATGTTAAAATAATAAATTAAGACGGTGATAAAACATAAATTATAATAATAAATAAAACATTATTTAAAGCAAAAATCTAATATATTAATAGAGGAAGCTTTCAAAAACTTCGTATATTTAGCATTTACTTCATTATAATATTATTAGTTCAATATTTATTTCTTATTTATTACAATATTAATTTAATTTTTTACATTATAGATTAATGCAATTTAAGCAAAATAAAAGAACCCTTCCAAATATTTTTAACTCAAATGCTTATGAATCATTTATTAAAATGTAACAATTAGCCAAACTTCTAGTTGAACAATAATAATATTTTAAATACTTATTTTAAAACACATTAATAACAACTCATTAAAAGATACATCATTCTTTTCCAATCAAATTATTTTCCAGCTGAGCCATTAAAAACAATCGGTACATACAATAAAAAAAGGTAAATTTTATTTAAAAAATGTATTTAAATATATTTATCCATTTTGTAATGAAAATGAAGAATATGTAGGTGAGGCAGAGGTTTATTAAATTAAAATGATAAGTACACAATTTTACTATGAAATAACACATTATAGAATTGGTTTCTCATAAATCTTTTCTTTCAACTAGATAAAAAAATAAGAATAAATAAAATGCTTCGTTTTTAAATATAGTTTTAAAATAATAAGGAATACCAAGATAAATCTCTGGGTTTATTTATAGAAATATCACTTAGTATAAATTTTTGAAGTGGTTGCAATATTTTAAAATATTTATGTGATCTCATGAAAATAAGATTGAAGATAATTGTTGTATCTATACAACAATTTATGTATATAAAAGATAATTGTTGCTAATAATTGAAAATATATATATTAATGTATATAATTCTCCTAAAGAACTTAATTTCGATGTACAACAAAATTAAAGCATAATTAGAACGTAATAAATATATAATTGGTAAAGTAGGAAATAAAATGCCTTCCTTTGTAAAGCCAGCAAATTATTTTTTTTCTTAACAAATTGTATTTTTGCCAATTAAGTGTTTTACCGATGAAACACTAAATTGACTAAAAAAGTAAATAAATATTTTAAGTAACTCATATGACATTTTTAAGAAAGAACTAAAATAAAAATATTTTTCATCCTATTTACACTATTCTTTTCTACAAAATATTATAAATATAACTCACCTATTGTGCCAACTTATAGAAACAAACAACCAGAGTCAATACTTTAAAATAAATCCGATAGTTGTACCTTCTTACTTCAGATTCTCCACACATTGTCTTAAATCGGTTGTCGACGTTAGTTAAGAAATAATCAGTTTGTGATTTTGAAATTGTTGCAATTTCCGCACAAAGAGCACAAATTGCAATGAAGCACGATCTGCAACTATTGTGTTTCTGTGTTTTGCCAACTTCACGCAAATATTTTCTTTTCCTTGAAGTAATTCTGAAGATCTTAGTATTCCGTCTGTCCGACCTGGAATCTACACAGCTTGTGGAAAAGAGACTTCAGCCGGAGTTTCTCCAGGATCAGGGGGGTCGGAGAGTAGGTGGAAGGGTTACGGATGATTGGATGCTTTGGTGCCGGTTTTCACCACCAGACTTCTTTCGAACATTTTGAAAGGCTTTTGTTACATATTTTGATCTATTGAATTTCTAAACTTACTGTACTTAATTTCTTGTCTTGAAGATCGAATTATCTAATGGATATTTAGGATCACTGAGTTTTGCTTCGAATTTTTTTCTATACTGGATAATGAGGATAGTAGTTTATAATTGAAATATATCTTAACCTTCATCCATGAATAGACTGAAAATCCTTGAAGAAATGAATGGATTGAATAATAGATAAAACTTAAACAATAACTGAAATATTTCAACGTTTAAATTTCATAAATCGGGACATACAAAAAATCACTACATTTCATGGCGTTTTTGTGATTCGATAATTTTTATTTACCAAATTACAGTTCATTGCTGTCCACAATTTATGATAAATATTTTTGTGTGCGTGTGTCCCTATCGAACTTTTTAAACTTACTGTACTTAATTTCTTGTCTTGAAGACCGAACTATGTAATGGATATTTCGGATCATTGAGTTTTGATTATAATTTTCTCTATCCTTCATCCAGATAAGAAACGAATGGATTGAATGATAGATAGGATGAAGGTGAAGATGAAAGATAAAACTTAAAAATAACTGAAATATTTCAACGTTTAAATTTCATAAATCGGGACATACAAAAAATCTCTACATTACATGCCGTTTTTGTGATCTATCCAATAATTTTTATTTAATAAATTACAGTTCATTGCGGTCTAACAGTTTATGATAGATATTTTTGTGTGCGTGTATTCCACAATCACCTTTTAACACAAGTGAATATGGTCTTGTCTTGAAGACCGAATTATTTAATAGATATTTCGGATCATTGAATTTTGCTTATCATTTTTTCTATACGGGATAATGTGGATAGTAGTTTATAATTGGAATATATTTTAAATTCATCCAGACAAGAAATGTATGGACTGAATGATAGATAAAACTTAAAAAAAAACTGAAACATTTCAACGTCTACATTTTATAAAAAGGGCATAGAAAAAAATCGCTACATTTCACGCCGTTTTTGTGATCCGATAGTTTTATTTACCAAATTACAGTTCATTGCTGCCGAAGATAACAATTTATGATAAACATTTTTTGTGTTCCAAAGTCACACTTTAACACACATGAATATCGTAATCACTCATCTATTCAATCAAGTAAGCAACTTAATAATCTTATGTCACACGGTCTAATTGCTTGTAACTTACTTGGCTCGTAACATAGACTTTAATTAAAATTAATTAATTTACTGGTGAGTGAGGTAATTCGAGTTCAATGGTTGTAGGAATTTCGTTTCTGTGATGCTTTTAAAAATAAATAGATTTGGTAGTGATGTATAGAGAGAATTATGCTTCAATTTGGGTTTCTCTATTTAGTTCCATAAGACCAGCAGGTATGCCGTAAAACCTGTATCATGATATAATTTTAAAATGTTTAATAACATTAAAATTCATTGAATATATATATATATAATATCTTATACTTTTAATATATACAGATATAATGTATATATTGTATTGCATTTTAATTTTAAATGAGCATGGTTGTGAAATGTTGGTTTCATATAAATTGTTAAAATATTTATTATTCAAATTAAATGCATATTAAGGAATTATATTTAACTTCATAGTAAACAGATCAAACAATAACAGATCATAATAAATTATCCTTTCCTAAGCATTTACAGTTTTCTTTTTAAATATTTTTCATTATCAGTGTAAAATTGGAAGACATTAATAAAAAAACGCTTCACATCAAATTTGTTATGACATGTCAATTAATGTTTCATAAGCGCGTTTGATTAAATCGATATAAATTAAAGAGACTTAACTAGAGAGAATGTATCAACAAAAGCTTGTTTCTCCCCTTCATTCGATTATTCAAGACAATTTTCTCACTTTAATGTGAAACAAATTTTTGCTTTCTATATTTTCATGTTTAAAATTAAATAAAGTTTACTTTTACATTTAATAAAAAGCTTCATTTCTCTCAGTCGATTTTAAGCTGTAAACATAATCAATAATTGATATTCGGTACTCAACCCTTTTAAGCACTTAGCTTAATTCTGATGAAATTTCGTTGCTTATTAAATTACTAAAAAAAAAAGTTGAGTCTTTTATGCAAGAGTAAATAACTTATAACACCTGGTTTATTTGGCAATATAGGAAGAGAAATTTTGAATATATCAAAATATAAGGAAAGATTCAACAGATAAAACATTTTGTACTAAAACAGTTATATTTTTTAAACTCATCGTATACTGTATTAAAATAGGACAACATGTTATAAAAATTTTAAACTAAGGTTTAATATTCTTATATTAATACATTTAAAACTGGAGGAAAATTGAAAGGAAATTCTGAGAATAATTTTTATTTTATAATTAATTCAATTTTTTTCTGTTTATTTTGAATGTAAATAATAAAATAAAATTCATTTATATTAAGTAAAAGAGTTTTATTCTATAAAATGCAGAACATGATAACAGGAGCTACTTTAAGGGCTGTCTTTTCAGGGCTACAACTTGTCATAGCCCTGAAAAGAAAAATGATTATTAAATCTTACCTTAAAAAGCAATGCAATTGAAGAAATGTTTACCTTTGAAAAGAAAACGATTGGAGTGAAAACTTAGTTCTTATACGATTTCAGAATTATTCAATGGTAATTTCAGTATTTGTATTCGTGTTGATATCACGTTATTATATACGTATTCGTGTTGATATCATGTTATTATATGCATATTCGTGTTGTTATTATGTTACTTACTGTGTAATCATGTTAAAAACATTAAACAGATCATTTAGCAAAATCTTAATTCTGATGAAATGCTGGCCTTTTGCACTGAATTAATTTGTAAATTCCTATCAATATGATCAAAGCATACCTCTAAATTTACTATGTAATATTAGTAGTGCATTATCATTCTTTAAATTAATATTTTTTTAATATTTGTCGCTATAATTTTTTTCATATTTTATTATGAGGATTATTTTCTTTTCCTTATTTATTATTTTTCTCATTTATATTTTCTTTTCCTTATCTCTTTTGTACATAAATGTTTTGTGAACTGTAAGTCTCATTTTAGTGTTTTGTCATGCAAAAGGTGATTGTATGTGGATAAATATAAAAAAGGGACGAAGGCGAAGAACAAAAGCAGAAATTTAATAAACAATACAAGAATAGAGAAAAAAAATAATTAGCTAACGTAAATAATAATTTTAATTAATACAAGAAATAGATATGGGACTCTTGTGATTAAGAGGAAGTCGGTTTCGTGAAGTCGAATTACCATCTATTCTATCATTCTTCAAAACTTTATAAATACATCAATTGACTAAATTTTTAGAAAATCGTAAATCTATGAAATTTTTAATCACATTTTGTCCAGCGTATAGAATAATGTTAAAAGTAAGAATTTTTTTTTCCTGAGGATTTTTTCTTCTTTTATTCACTTAATAATATGTATATATATATATATATATATATATTTGCATATTAACTATATATTCTAGTTTTATTATGTGCTCATTTTTATTTGTTATATTAATTCATTTTATTATGGTTATTATAGTTCCTTTTATTTATTTTATTTTTTCCCTTTTTGTATTATATTTCCCATTCATTATATCTTTAGTATATAAAAGTTTTATGAATTTTAAGCCTCGTTTTATAGCTTTGTGTTGTATGAGATGATTGTATGTGGTTAAATATGAAAAAAGGGGGATACGAAGAAAAAAAAAGCAGACATTCAATGAACAATGCATGAATCGAGAAAAAAGTTTATTAATACCGTAAGTAATAATTTTATTAAACAAACAAAAAAAGAAAAAAAAAGTATCTGAGACTCTTGGTATTAAGCAAAAGTCAGTTTTGTGAATTCAAATTATCATCTATAAGATCATACATCAAAAACTTTATAAATACATACATTCTAATGTGAATATTTTAATTAATTAAATTTACGGGAAACCGTAAATCTATGAAATTTTTTTATCAAATTTTGTTCAACGTATAAAATAAATTTAAAAATTGGGATTTTTCGTCTTTTCTTAATTTTTTACATTTGCAAGTGCAGTGCAAGTTGCAGAATTGTTCTTCTTTGATCTAGGGAATTTTACGTCTTATCCTATAAAATTGAAATTTTGTATTAATTTAAGAAATATGCTTTCAAATTAACTATTTTTTCGGCATTTTAATTTAACAATATTAATTTTAGATTTATTATTTTTAAACGTCTAAGGATTTTGAAATTAAAATAATATTTCATGAGACATCAATAAAAAATATATATATATATATATATAATCAGACTTACAGTTTTAGTAATTTAATGTCCTTTTTTAAAATTTTTACAAGTAATGCGAGCAAATTAAATTTTTTTTTGTATAAAAAAAGTAGATAATTTTACTTCGCTCGCCAACTACTGCGGTTTTTGTTTATTAAAACTTTTTAGAGAATCGTATTATAGTAAAATTCCGGTGAATAACGGTATTGAATTAAGTGCTGATCTGAAAAAAGATTTCAGTTGTAGAAGAGATTAACTCAGTTTTAAAATTATTGTTATCGTTTAAACAATTGTATCAGAGGAAGTTTTTCCTTGATTTCATATTCAAATATTTCATATTTCTGCGAAATACTGTTATTTGCTTACAAATAAATTGTATTCTTATTATTTTACATTTTATCATGTTTTTGCCTTTTAGAAGTTTGCAATGGAAAATTTCTACATTAAATATGAATTAAAATGTTTATTCCTTATGAACCTATATCAAACTGGTTTTGAATCCGTTAATACATCGTGCTAATTATCATTTTCCTCTTTCAATTGTTTCATGGGAATCTACTGCCATTTTTTGGTTCTAATTGTGAAAATATTTTACAAAATATCGTATAATTTGTTTGATAAAAGTAGCATAGCTCATTTCGTAACAATAACATCAACCAAATATTGTCAATAAGAAATAAACAATATGATAAAACAGATATAAATTTCATTGTCCATTTATTTATATAACATATATGGTCTTCTCCCTTTGGGTGGCCCATGTCTTTGTGCCGCAAGGTCAAGGACAAAAAGAAACTGTACTTTTTACTCTTTATCATGACTCTTCGGTTTAAATATACGGTTCAAGGACTTCGTCGAGATGTTGCTGTCGACCAAGTGGGATAAAAAGCAACAACACAAATATACTAAAGACAAAAACAAAAGTGTGAATATTTTTAGTTTAAAATAATATTAACTTCACAACAATAACTATTTTAAAAAAGGATATTTAAACGAATTTGTTTTTATCATTTAAAAGTACGTAATATAGTAAAAACGTTTTTTTGTTGTTGTTGTTATTTTCAAGTAAGCATAGATGATATCTGTTGGACTGAATAGTTAATATAAAAGTTCGTCTAGTCAAAATATTTTCTTTCTAAGCGACAAATTTTAGAATATGATTTTTATTATTTTCGAATTTTCATAATGATGTGTAAGTGGCCAAATAAAAGAATTCGGCTTATTGATCCATCATGATTACAATCCGTCACGCGATGACAAAATAGTGAATAACGATAGTGAAAATCGATCACAAAATTGTGAAGAATTACGTGTTACTAGGAAATTGAAAGTTTAGCAGAGTTGCATCTCAATAAAGACATAGAAGGCCTAAATTCTTCAGTAGTACTGAAGAATTTAGGCCTTTAATTTTTATTTGAATTTTAATTTCAATTAAATTTTTTTATATAAGCAGTCAATTGTTGTTAATTAAAAACTTGAGTGACAAATATGCAGTCTCCACTGTGGTTTAAAGATTATATGGTTTACAGATACTAAAATTATTAACAAAAAATAGTTTTTCTTTTATAAAATCTCTATAATTCAAACTTAAAAAACTGAAAATACGAAAAACATGTTTACAATATTATAAAAAAATCTCCCTACGTCTTGTTGAAAATACGAGAAATACATGTTTACAACTATCTTTTTAGAAAAATATATTATTTGATTTAAAATATCTAAAATAAAAGAAACTTTCATAATAAGAATGTCTCCTTTTCATAATTTTACAGATGGAAAAAATGCATTATTAATTATTAAAATTATGTTCAAAAATATATATTTTAATTATTAATTTAACTTAATTTTTATTCATTATTAATGAAATCAGATAAAAAAATCTTTTAAGTTTTGATGAACTTAAATTAAATGCCTTTTTACGATATTATAAAAATATAATGTTCCACTAGGCGCAATATATCTAATGAAAAGATAAAATTAATTTAAATTTCCTAAAGCATGTTATGGATTGGTGTTTATTATAAAAATATTTTATATTATTTAGGAAATTTTGAATTATTAGGGAAATTTCAGAGACTCAGCATTATCTTTTTAAATAAAAAAAAACTTCTATTATTTTCTATAAAATATAAAAAATAAAGTAAAGATTCATAATAAGAATGACTGCTTTTTATAATTTTACAGTTGGAAAAAAAATGCAGGACTTTTTAACTTTAATAGTTTCAAGATATTTTATTGAACAAAATGTTTACTTAATAGCAATCTATTAAATATCAGTATCAATAACTTTTATTAATTTTTATAGTTAAAATATTATCAATATTTTTTATTAACGGCATTTTTAAGAAAAAAATATATATATTGTTTTTAATACCTCCCTTCTGTTATCATCTATCCATCTAAAAATAAGACACGGACATTTATACTTTACCTGAATCCAAAACCTTTTAAATAATCCTAGATTCTAAATTATGCGGGACTATGGAGGACAGAAACTATAGTTAAAACTTTAGCGCTTTTACCAAACTTAACCTAAAAGCCCAACATGCACAGATGCGTGCAATTATGTAGGAATTCAATTATTACTGTTGGGAACAATGCTAGCCATTAAATAGTCAGGCTACTTCAGGAATATTTTCTTCACTTTGACTTATATCAAGTTTAAATACCATGAAAGAGCTGTCCCTCCTTAAAATATTAATAAAATATAGCATTTCCTATCTTTCTCAATCTTATGATAAACAGTAAAAATGCATCAAAACAAAGCTTTAATTGGGTATCAAAATAAAGCTTCTTGCCTGGGGAAATTGTTAATAAATTCCAGAAAAGCATTTGCCTTTCGTATAGGCATTTTTAAGGAATTTTGGAAATAATTGGTTCCATGAAATATATCATAAATTCTTTAAAAAACTAGCTAACTGCTATTTTGTATTTTATCACTGAAGTGGATAAAGAATGATTCACCATTGGCTAACTAAGCTGACTGAAAAGAAAAATTATGTAAGTTTATTTTATAATGCAATATTTAGTTATAGAACCCTTTAGTCCTGGCAAGAATTCTATTCTAGAGTCAAAAAATAATAATAGAAAAAGCTTAAAATTATTTATTTAAGATGAAAAAATAACAGGAATACATTCACGTTAAAAAAAAATAATTTATTAAGTTAAAATTATCAGTGGAAAGATTTAGAATTATTTATTGAACCATTATTTATAGTATATTAACTTAATTTTATGTTTAGATAATAAGTTTTTAATAAGTAAGTTAAGCTATTTTTTTTTAAATTATTGATTTTACTTCAACAACTCCTATTAGAATAAAAAAAAATTATTATCAATCTAAATAAAATTTAAATAAACCTATATGTAGTATAATGTTTATTTAATGTTTAATTCTGATCATTGTTTTATGTACATTTTTGGACATAAATATACTATATTAACTTCTTTACATTATCAGATGAATTTATATTTAAATAGTAAGTTGGTTTCAGTCTGTGTGCAAATATATTTTATAAAATTTTAGTTTGCATGAGTAAGTTTAGAAAGATCCGAACAATTATATTACTATGGAAGGAACTTGAAAAATTATATAATTTCGATTAAATATTTTTATATAAGAAAAAAATTGTTGCTAATTTAAAACTTGAATAATAAATATACAGTTCCCACTGGGATTTAAAGATTTTCTAACACATAATAATTGTGAGAAAATTGTTAAATTATAAATAAACTATGAAATGACTGATTGTTGAAACATTAATATGATTGTTAACACCTAAATGGGATGGGATGTAGATAATGTAGTATTTTTTTTTTCCTCCCGTGAAGATTCATCTCCAGGAGAAAGGAATGTGTGTTATTTGTTAACTGAGACAAACCCGGTTATAATTGGTTACCGAAAGTGATTCGCTTGTTCTCGTATGGACACCTCTAAAGGGATTTCTCGTGAAGTCCATTTTCGACCAGCGGTAACTCACAGAGGTAACTTGACTTATTTCTCACTGTCATTAGAAGACATGCTGAGTGAGATCGACCAATCGTTTCGTTTCTTTTGTATGGACGAAGATAATATGAGATAGATTTGATTTCAAATCCAGTATTTTTTCACATTGGCTTATGAATCCGCTATACTTTTTGAACAATTAATAATTAGGAAAGGAATCATGCATTGGAATGTCAAAAAACGATATCCAGGTAAGCTTTTAGGAGTAATTGTGGCTCATTTATGCATGGCATGAAAAAAAGAATAAATCAACAAATAAATGTAAAAACATTTAAAGAGCAGATATTTAGTGTGACTGTAAGAGGAAGGACACGACAATATACTCTAAGTCATATTTCTTCTAAAGATCAAAATACTTCATACCATCAATACTGATTAAAATCTTACTATTTTACATATTACATAGCATTCACTACCACTCAGTCATAATTCTAGAAATGCTCCTAAATTAGTTAATCAGGACCATTAACTAATTTAGGTTAATGCTCCCCATTAACTAATTTAAAATTAGTTTATTATATAAATTCCGAATGAAAATTCATAACTTAAGAAATTCTTACGTCAAAAACCTGTACTAAAATCTAATAGTGTAATATATGTATCATACTCTATAAAATACAGGAAATGCAAAAAAAATATTTAAAGAGTGATTATCAAAATATAACTATGTTTTATAAAGTTTCTTGATTTATTTATTGTTTGCTCAATAATATTATTTATCTTAATTAAAATTTAGGAAACTCTGAAAAATTTTAAAACAATTAGAATTCATCTTTGAAAAACTTCTTTTCTCATTTATATTATATTTTTAAACCATTGGTTTTTAAATTATTTTCTAAATATTGTTTTTTGTTTCTTATTTATTATTATTTATTTAATTTATTAGTTTCAAGATACTGATTTTTTAATTATTGGTTTTTAATTAATGTTAGTATATCCCTTAAATTAAATTCAGTTTCCTGCAATTGTAAATAATTAATCTCTAAGTAATGCCTTTAAGTGTTATATTTTTTTAATGATTAGCTTTTAAGAAATGTGTATAATTTTTTTTAAATATTACACTAGCTTACAAAACATTTTTATTCTGTGTTGACAATCCTAGAAAAAAAAAAAAATAATCAATAACACAAAAAAAAACGATTTAAAATTCGTGTTATTTTGCATGAGTTCACTTTGCAAAAAACGTTAAAACTATAGATTTTTTTTTTTATTCTTAGAAATTTGATCATGTGAAATGAAAAAAAATTTATGTAAGGAACACCAGCAGAAAATATTAAACTCCTGAAGTAGTGAAAAGAGTTCTGTTCTCAGAACTAATATATATTAAGATTTTATTTTATTTTATTTATTTTTTTATGAAAAAAAATGCATATTACTCGTATTTCATTTCAATCAAATTCACAATTGTAACATAAGACTTTCACAGTATTACATAGTTTACTTCAAATGTATTAAAAAAAAAAAAAAACCCCCACCCTATTATTTTAGAATTAGTTCATAAAAAATTCATGACATAGATTCTTCTTTATTTACTCATTTTGCATAAAAATCTGGAAATCAAAAATGTCAAGCATGGAGGTTTTAACTTTCATCGATTTCTTAATATTTTCCCATGGAAGAAAACTGAAGAAGTTTTGAGGAGTTCTTTTAAATATGAAAAAATTTTCTAACCTGTAATGAAAATATTTAAAAATAAATTTCAACTTTTTTAGATAGTTTTTAAACAAATACAAAGAAAATGTCTTGCTCTAAATAAAAGATGTTAGTGATGAATTTTTTTTTTTTAATTACGATTTTTTTTTTTTTTCAATTTAGGTACATCAACGCAATTTCATCCTAGTTATTTTATTATAAATCAAAAAAATTTTTAGTTTATTTATTTTAATGTTTTCATAAATGATTATCATCTTATACAATTTAATGTATATATAAGCATTAAATTTCTATGATTGATTATCAACCTTAATAAACATTCATTTAGACTTTATATATTATCACCGTTTTAAAATTAGTTCTAAATATTTCACATAAATAAAAATAAATAAAATATATAATTCATTATATTTTCTTCTTTCTTATTAGGGCTTAGACGAAAAAAAATTATAGAATTTACATTTTTCTAATTAATTAAAAAAAATTTAAAATATATTTTCTGATATTTATCAATTTTTGTTTCAAATTTTTTGTAAGCTGCTTATTATTATTTTATCATCAATAATGATATCTAAAATCATTATTAAGTAATCGGAATAATATTTCAATAGTTAATTTGAACAGTATACTAAATACTTATTCATAATAATGTTTGGGTGTTGGAGATATACATAGTAAAAACAATTTGCAGTAAATTGAACTATCCCATGTTAATAACTATCTTTGTGTTTCTAGTAAAAAAAACCCACTTAAATTGAACTTGTGTTACTGTAATATGCAATTGATATACATGGGACAGTAAATTTTGGTTTCAACTAATCTTATTCACGACTTTATTCAAATCTGTCATTTCACTGCCTCGATTTGCCTGTATGACTTAGTAATATGAGGATCATTTATGTTTGAAGGACACACATAAGTAACTCATTTTAAGTTATGCATAACCACAATCATACATATTAGATATAATTTTCACAAATCCATAATTTTCTAAAATGGACGAATTCATTTATATTGTTGTTAATTCTTTCATATATTTTATTACAATCCGATCATTTAAATAGTTTAAAATAAAAATGAACAGTAAGTTAACAATTTTTATTTGCATCATATGATGATTCTGGATATCTTGGATAAATTTAGTATTTTTATTTTAATATTTTCATAATTATGCTTCATATTTGAAATTTTTCTTAATATATACTAAATTAATAAAGTAAACTAACTAAAGGTATTTAATTAAAGCATTTTATAAGGATATTAGGAAAACAAAAACCTGACTTGTACACTATAATGAGAAATGTTTATACTTATGATACACATTGAAATCATTCGTAAATGAAAATGATTGTTACTGTTGGAGGTATTCTATTATAAATGAGATAGTTTAATAGAATGTATACGCAACAGAGATTCAGTTACCGACAGACTTAAAGAATTCTTAAGAAAGGTCAGATATACATCCGAACTGGAAGCATTGACTGAATAAGAGAGTTTGGAATGTGTAAGAGAAAATCCACTACATTGGTAACTGTTTAATATAAAAAAAATCATATAAATAGCCGTTTATTTACTATTATAACTGATTGATTATTAATTATTGAACTGAATTAAAAAATAATGAAATTTATGCCTAAAAATCAGAATTTTGATGAATAATAAGAATATGTATTTATTCACCCAGCGTTTCTCAACATTTCAGTATTTGCTACCCAATTTTCAATCCTAATTTTTATCGTTCTTCCAAGCAATAACAATGTATAGAAAACAAAAATATTTTTAGTATTAGTACCACCATTTCAGACATTGTCGCGGTTCTCGAACTCTCGCATCTCGAACATTCTGGAACGTCTGCAAGACGTGTGTGCAAACGTGTATAAATGGTGTACTCTAGCAGTTATATACGATCTCCAGCCTCGAATACCAGCCGATCTCAGTCGAATCAATCCTTCTATCGTGGAAGTGTAAATCATAATTTACGCTGCAATGTCATAATTTACGCTACAATTCAAGGTATTAAATAATCATAGCAATAGATTACAGAATCATGGATAAAATTTAAGTTGGCATAGGTGAGCATTAGATAATAGAAGATCTTCAACAAGTGCTCAGATTTATGTGGTTTCGAAAACAAAATCAAGAAAATATTCTGAAGAATAATACATTTTTTTGATTGATCAGTATTGAATTACATGAAGAAGAAAGGCTACTGTGGGTCATTTACTATAAATTTTTGTAGCAGACAGACAGCAAGTAAATAAAATTCAATGACATTTGAAGAATATCACATAATGAATACGTTAATAAAGCCCAAGGATTCTTCGAATTGAAATTAAAATCAAATGAAAAGCGAAAATCATCGCATATCGTGTAATCTCTTACAAATTGTCATATGAAATAGCCAGACGTAAAGTGTTTCCAAACTGCAGTGAAGAGCTTGTTTTTCTAGCTTGAATTAGTAGAAACTATGTTTGGAGATCATAATGCCAAACAATTTCACTTCATACCTCTATCAAATAAGGCTGTCACCCCTTGAATTATTGATAAACTGAAAATGTTATAGCATCAATTTTTCGGGAAAATTAAACGACATGTTGTTTTCAATACAGCTTGATTAGGCAACAGATTTCAATAAAGATGCTCATTTCATTGCCAATTTCGGGATGGAATGTCAGCAATACAAGAACTACTTTTCTGTAAGCCAGCAATACTCAAAGCAACAGCACTCGCATTATTTTATATCTTAAATAGTTTTATAAACAAGACATTGCAATTTTATAACGCAAATTGCGTCGGTACAAGGCCTGGTAGAGCTCTTTCAATGTCTGGAAGTTTTCAAAGTATTAAAGCACTGAAATAAAATTCTCCACAGTGTGTCTGGACACATTGTTTGATCCACAGAGAAGCATTATCTTCGAAAAAATCGTGTCAAGGTTTGTGTAGTAAATTTTATAAAAATGAGACCAATCAAATCAAGAATATTTTCTGCACTGTGGAAAGAACATGGGCAGTAATTTCAGTGTTACTATTTTTTGCGAGGAAAGATCACTATCACGTGGGAATTTTTGCAACGTGTTTGTAAATTAACAAATAAAATAAAATAAAATTCTAAAACAGGAAAGCCGAGAAGTTTCGATATGATTTATTTCTTATGAAATTGCACATATTCGAGAAATTATGTACATTGATTCTTCAACACCAAGAGCAAATATCTATATCTTAAATACGAATGATAAATTTAAAGTTTTCTGCAGAAAATTTGAATTGGGGAAGCAGAAATTTAAAGTAAAATAAGAAAATAAAATTTTTTTTACAAATGTGGATGAATGTATTAATACTTAAAAGACTGAAGAACAACGTTGTAAAATTGTTTGTATAACCATTGAAAATCATTATCCATTAAAAAGCATTTTCTACAGCTTGGTAGCAAATCACGAATGGGTTAGGGATCCATTTCAAAATATTCCAAACCGATATTCCGTGCCGAAGAAGAAATCTTCCTAGACTGCAAGGCAAGTGGAGAAATCAAAAGATAATTTAAGAATAAATAGCTCTTTGAATTTTGAGCAGGGGTGGATGATGAGTTTTCTGCTCTGAAAAAAAGAGAAAAATATCATTTCGTACAGTAATTTTATTTTATCAACCTTTGCAAAACCAGATTTTCTTCATAATAAAATAGGTTCTATTTTATTATGATTATAATAACGTATATTAAGCAGAATTGATGCAATTCTAATTATAAATATATTATATCTTTGTAGATGCACATTATTTATTTTGCTTTCCTTTCAATAAATAATAAATTTTAAACAATATTTTTTCTTTTCTACATTCTCGAGCCCCATTTATCACGTACCTCTCAAGGTACGCACCCCAAAGTTTGTGGTATGCCGAATTAACCAATAATGACGATATTTTCTTTTTACCTTAAAATAAATTATTTACTTATAATATCTTATTTTCTTTTATCAAAGGATCCTACGATTAAAAATATAAAGACTGTTTCATTTAATCTAGAATTAATATTTATTCAAATAAGTAAAAGAATATTTTGATGTTGTAAAAAACTTTAGAGGCTTTAATACTTAGTTAATAACGAACTGATATCGGACTGAAGTGTACATTTGATAATAACTAATTCTCTCTTCCATGCCAAATTCACTACTATTGAGTCTTCCATTTTAGTACTTTAATCCTTTAAATTAACGCATCCTTTATCGCTGTAGGCGCATTACTTGATTACTTGCGGTTGAAATATCTTCCCCAAAGAGGCTTTAGATCAGTGATTCTCAAAGGATGCTTCAGGGCAGAATGGTGGGCCCTAGAAGATATTCTGATGCACCAAGGTTTTTCCAGAAAAATATGTGTCCAGATAGAAAAATAAAGATAATTACTCTTTTATAAATTTCGAGTTTAAAGACAACTTTCATTGCAAACAACTAACTTTTCTGGTTGTAATTTTTCTTCTTTCTTCACATACAAAAATCATCCGACAACAATAATGCGCGAAATTAGGAGCTTTAACTTCCATGTTTGACAAATAGGAGTACTAGCGTATATGTGATTTTCAATGTTAAAACGTTGGTAGTGGATGTGGTATTCTTTATATCATGTATTTTAAAAGTGTTGAAAGTGGATTTTATGTATATATTATTTATTTTCAAACAAATAGACTCAAGTAAAATGGATAGATTTCTCAAAAAGACACTTGATATTGAAAAATCAGAATCTGAAAGTGAACAAAAGCTGAGTGAAAAGTAAAAAAGCAAATCGCGGTCTACTTGGAAATGTAATAGAAGTTATTTAAGCTTGGAACGCAAATAAAGGTAATCTTTTGTCGCTATGGTTAGCATGCTGATGTAAAATGATTAATGAATCGTTACTTCCCAGAAAATTAAGTAAACATTTTAAAACTCTAAGCTATAATTTAAGATAAAATTCTAAATCTTCTCAAGAGAATATCTGAATAACAAATTCTTTTACAAGTATAATAATTTGATAAAGCTTAAATCTCTTTTTATTAAGTCTCAAAACTGACAGTAAAAAATACAAAAGCTCATACTTTTGGCGAGTCACATACTTTGCCTGATGCAGAAAAATGGCAAAGCTAGGAAATGAAGCGGCAATGGAAATAAGCAGGATTCCCCTGTCGATCGATAGAGTTAACAGGCGTGTTATAGAAATGTCTTCTTATACAGAGAAAAATGTATGCAGAAAATAAACTTTAGTATACAAATTTTACTTTACAAATTAATGAGTCAACATAAATTACTAACAAGAAGTATCTCAGCATTCATCTTTTTTGTTAATGAAGATCAAATAGAAAATAAAGGTTTTTTTGCAAAGAATAAATTGTGTCTACAAAAGATGAAAATGTTTTTAACATTTTGGATAATCACCTTGATAAATGACTCTTAACATAGCAGTGGCGTGTAAGTATTTGTAGAGGTGCACCTTCTTAAATAATAAGTTGTGTTCGGAGACTTGCATCTTTAGTACAAAAAGAAAACGAGAATGCTATCGTAACTCTTCTTAAGGAGTTAACTATCGTAACTCTTCTTAAGGAGTTAAACATCGTAACTCTTCATGCTTTCATCATAAGGAGGTACCATTGATGGTAAAAACATTGAGAGAAAAATTAAGATTTTAAAACACTAAATTACTCCATTTTTTTAATGAAGAAATTTAGACGATAACTTGATTAAAACGAAACCCTTCAAATTGCGTTCATTCGAAAAGTTTTGTGCTATATGGATTCTCAATAGACAGCTGCTTTTACACACTCAGATTACTGTCAAGGGGAAAAGATCTTACCCGTGAACACGAACAAAGACAAGAACTTATTGCGGTTTTTGAAGAAATTAATTCATTTTTTGAACTTCTGTGAGGATTTTAGATTGTCTAGTTACACTATTTAGTCTACATATTTCTGCATTTCCTTGTTTTGAATACTAACAAGTAAGGGAAAGAAGAAAATATTCTCACATCCACTGACAAAATGAAAGCGTTTCATAGAAAGTATAGGTTTAGAAAAAAAATTTTAGAAAAATCTTCCATTACATAATGCTTCCATTGGTAAGGGACACTTGCATAAAAGAAACGCTTCAAATAATAGTTGAATATCTAGCAAGTTCAGAAGAAAAATTGACTTCTTATTTTCTACCACATAATACTAAATAATACGAATGGATAGAAACCCTTTCATAGAACATTTAAGTAAATTCATTTTATCATTAATAACAGTAGAAGAGCTGACAGCTATAACCATTGATCATAGATTGATGATTAAACATAAAGAATAGCCTCGTGAAACATTTTTGGATTTCTATAAAAGAAAATATGATTCAAAATATAAGAAAAGTTGTTAACATTAACATAACAAAATTATAATTAGTTTTAAACATCATACTTAATCTAATTAAAATTTTCATCACAATTAAACGCAAAAAATGGAAAAAAATCTTCAATGTATTGACGAATAAATGATAATGACGAATATAATTTGCCTTTCAAATATATACTCAATAAGGAAGAAATCTCTAGGTCACATCATATTTTACATATTTTATATGTAAAATATGAAATATTCCATTTATATTCATTTTACATATTTCATATTTTCTTTAATATGTACATATATATACGAGTATATATATATAGATATATATGTATATATATATATATATATATATATATATTAGCATATTAATATTTAACATTGTATATATTATTATAACATATTACCCAGAAATTGGTATATAGTGTTCCTATAATCATTTATATGATTTTCAAGTGTACTTTGAACTTCAAAAGTTTAGGATTCACTGCTTTAGACAATTTTACATAAATATTGTTATATTTTTCAGAATAAATAATGATTTTTTTTTTTTTTTTTTTTTTTTTGTAAAAATTATAACATAAAAGTTTTTATCTGTCTAAAACATACATACTGAACATAACTAAGCATACACTTACGACGAAGTAAAATAAAAGTATTTAGTAACATTTTTATTTTTGTAATGATTAATGGTTTTCTAGCATCATAAATTACATATAATTTTGTTAAAGGTATTTTCGTTTACTGTTGTAAACCAATGACAAAATACTAAAAAATATGAAAACATTGTTAATATGTCATACATTTTCTTTTAATGATAAATGGTTCCAACTATGATTCAAAAATAAATTTTGCATATTTACTTGTTTAACTTGCATATCCATTGTATGAAATATTTACAAATTACCAAAACTATATTCTTTAATCTCAACAATGATTATTTTGAACTATTAAAAAATAATAACAGATTATAAATTATTTAAAGTTAAGTATAAATACTTTAAACATTCATTTACAAATAAATAATAGTTAACAAAATATTTAACCATTATTATACTACAAAAACTAGCACACTTTAATTTAAAAAAGTATAATTATTAATAATTACCTAAAACCATTTTTACCAGTTTCGTTTCAATTCTAATTTTACTTGCATTTGTAATATAAAGAAAAATAAAAATATTATTTCATTTTCGAAACTTGACACTTTTGAAAAGTGTAGTACATAAAAACAAAATACAAGATAAACAAAAGCTACATTCCGTTTACCATTATTTTTTTATTTCAAAATGTAATATTTGTGAAGAACCATATTTCGTCCTGTTTGTTTCGAGTATGAATTGAATAAAATATTTTTTTTTTCTGAGAATAAAGATAGAAGAAATACTAGAAAATGGAATTTTTCCATTTCTTTTCTGCTTCAACGTTGCAAATGTTTTCTAGTGAATTTTCAAAAGCGATCTCTTTTCTCTATGTATTACAGTATTTCATATCTGAAGTATTACATCTCGAAACAGATTTGAACTGAACAAAACAAAATAAGAAGTATGATCAGAATGATTTAATAATTTCCGAGAATCCATAAATATTCTAAAGAAACATAAGCAGATTTATTTGACAACTTTATTTTTAAAAATCTTCTTTTTCTTCTTTAAATAATTCCTAGATGGCAATGATTCGTAAAATTGTGAGTACGACACCCAATTGACGCGAAAATAAATAAATAAATAATAAAATAGTGTACCATATTTTATCCAGAAAGGCAAACTACTTTCCTTTGAATATTAACAAGAAAGTTTTTTTCGATCAATGCAAGTTTTATTTATCCTAATAAATATATTAATATTTTTCTCGATTTGAAATTTTATTATCGATTTCAGATAATCAATTTGAAATTCATGTATGATGACTGTTTTGACAATAACAGGATTTGACTTTTTGCACTACGGTCATTTTTTGCACACTCTAGGCTAATTAGACATACGCAGTTTAACGTCGATTCAGAACCATTAACAAGCATCCATGCCAATTCATAATTTGTACCTGAAGCCTGTAGTACCAAAGGCCAGAGCGCTAGCTAATTGGCCATCAGGCCGCAACAACTACACTCAAGAGCCAAAAACATTATGACCACCCCTAAATTTTGCAATGAACTCGCCTGGATGACGTGAAAGGCACGTGATCAGGTGGAAGTGGTATTTAACTGGTATTAAGTGGTGTTATTAATCCATGCCAAGGCGGGTTGAAACTGTGTTGCTCGCCAAAGGTGGGCCAACTTGTAATTGACAGGTGGTCATAATGTTTTGGCTCTTGAGTGTACATAATGGAAGGACTTTATTTTATTTGAATGAAAGTTACAGATTTACAAATTAATTGTTTACAAAGGTCTTTTTGACAATATATAATGAATTATACTATTATAAAAATTGGATTCATTATATTAATTAGCCATTACATATATGTTAAATAAATTTATCCTTAATTATGTGCTAATAGAAATTTAAGATTTGGTATTTAGGAATTTGCTATTTGGAATTAAATATTTGAAATTTAGTTTTCATTTCATTATAATGCAAAAAAGTATTTGTATATTTCATTTTTATGATTTTTTTAATTTCCGAATAAAAGGAAAGCGTGATATCTATCGATTGCTTTTAAAAAACACGTAAAAAGACACTAAAATAATGGATAAAATATTGTAAAAAATTCTGAATGTCATTGTGTTTGTCCTGAAAAGAAGAAGCACGAAAATGAAAAAACCCTACCTTATGAGCATAGTGTGAAATAGGGATGCACAGACTGATGAATGCCACTAATTGTATGAAGGACTGTACATCCCACAAGATAGGACTTGTATATGTCTAGCTTAAAAAGTCAAATCGTATAATTTTCTTCTTCATTGGTGTAACGACCCCATGTTGGGTCAAGACCGTCTGCCTATGGGCAGATTTCGAGACAGGAGATGTTTAATTTTTATCGGGTAGGATTGTCAGCCATACACACTACACTCTACAGTCATATTAGACTGCGACCTACGGTTAAAAGTGGATGCTGAACCACTACAAATATCCAGGACATGGCCAGAACTCGAACCCGAAACCTGTGGCACTGAGCTCCAGACAAATCGTATAATCATTCGATTTAATATAATGATCCATTATTCTCACATTTTTTAAGATGCGATACATTTTTTTTTAAATTTCCAAAATAAATTAGTGCAAATAAGTACATTAACTACTCTATAAAACGACTTTAATTCAACTGAAAATAATAAAATTCTGGTATGTTTAACTCCAACGTTTTAAAGGGATAAACAAAATAAAATCCTAATTTATAATTTAAAAAAGATTTCTAGTTCCTGCTCAGTGAAACTGAAAATGTAAATGCAACATAAATACTATGAAAGGAAGCTTCATCAATACTTTTATAGTTTATTTACTACAATATAATATAGTTTACTTACTACAAAATATTATAGTTTACTCACAACAATATATTTTAGTTTACTTAGTGTATTATAGTAAGTATTAAAATTACTATAGCATAAAATATACTATACTATTTACTTACTACAATATTTTTACAGTTTAATTACTACAATATACTATAGTTTACTTGATACAATATTTTTATTGTTTACCTTCAGGAAATTATAAGACATAGTGTTAAAAAAGGGTAAAAATAAGTACAATACATTTTGAATTAATACTTCCATAATTTTATGTGAAATTAATTTAATTTATAGAATACTTGATGAAATGTAAATTTAAACAACAAATATTGAAAATCAGTAAGTAATATGTATTATTATTAGAAGAAAAAATTATAACAATATCAAGATATGTTTATAAACTATTTAATGAAAAACAAAACAAAAAGCGTAAAAAAACGTTTTAATTTTTTTTTGTATTTTATAAATGGTAATTGATATACACTGAGAAAGAATCATTAAAATATACTATAATCGTAAGAAATGTATGTATTTTACTGTCGAAAAATCATTTTTCAAAATAGAAAAAATTAGATCTTCATTTATCGCAACATATAGATGTTTCATCACAAAACGTGTTATTTCTACTTTATTATGAATAATCCATGCACCTCGTAGGAGATGCTCCAGTGAAAATTTGCTGATTGAGATACGAGGTTGTAGCAAGCTGAAGCATGAGCGAGCTCCGATAAGGTGCGACAGGGAAATCAATCACGAGTTTCAAGAGGCGCCAACATCTCTGTGTGAGCTAAAACTTTTGTCTAGGGTAGGAAAAAAAATTCAAAGTGATAATTTTCTGTCGTCTGCGCTGCTTCAGATGGGCCATTAATCACCGGAAAAATTGAATTTTCAATTGTTGAAAAGATTAATTATTATCTTTTTTTTTTTTTTTTTTTCCTTTTATGATAAATAAGCACATATTTACAACAATTTGAATACAATTATAACATTTGATAATATAAATTATACAAAATTTGGAAATTTTTCGTATTGAATTGCAAGCATAATCATTTAGTTTGTAGAATTTTGGATAAAAAATATCATCTCAGTATTGTTATTCTTTGAAAAAACATACATCCTTGAAAATAAACTCATCTTCGTTCATTTTGTGCATGATTAAAACTACAGAGAGTTCTTTTCGATACAGCTTAAAGTCTGTATCACCCTTTTAAAGAAGGCTTGTTCTCTTCTGTTAGCTAAAATATTTAATAAGAAATAATTTATAACTATTTAATCATAAAATAATTTAAAATTATTTAATAATAAAATGAATTACCTTCCTTCCTGAAGGATGTAGAGTGAGCTAAAAAATAAACACAATATGTTATAATTATGATTGTTTTAATTTGTATTAAAAACATATGAAAGTAAATATGTTAATATATAAACTCGTAACAAAATGTATATTATTTAGTAAATATATTAAAAAAATAATTTCTGCGTTGTATAACGTAACATAATGGTTTTTAGATATATTAACGATATATTTAGTAAAGTTATTAAAAATAATTTCGAGACTATTCTTCTAAAGGACAGACACAATGTCATAATAGTCTGCTTATAAAACTGTACCGCTGAAGGTTAGACATGACATATGTCTGTTTATAAAACTGTACACGTTCATTTGCAAGTAAAAGCTGCTTTCTTCAACATTTTAAGGTAAGTGAAATTAAAGGTAAGATTATTTAATTTAAATTTAATAAAAGATTATTGCTTGTTTTACTTAATGTCGTATAAGTTTAGACAAATTTATTAAAAAAATCTTTTTATAAATTAGGTAGGTAAGATTTTTTTAATACTACTTTTCATAAAATTTTGCAAAAGTTTTGTTAAATTATGTTGACTACTTTCATTTTATAACTTTACGTTAAATAAATTGGGAGCGCTTCAAATTTGAAACTGCTTCCCCGATTTGGTATTTTTATATTTGTTAAAAGAACAAAAAATCATTTTAATTGATTTTTTTTATAATAAATCAAATTGTATTTATTTAGTTTTACATTATGTGATATTTTATTTTATTTCTTTATATAAGTACTTATTTACATTAATATATATATTCTTATTAAATTATTTAAAGGTAAACAATTTTCAATCAAAATATTAATTTTACATTTTTGTAAAGCTTGTATTTTAAATTTTTATCTTTCTATCTTTTTAAATCTTTTGAAGACAAAAATTTTTGTCTTCAAATGATATGATAGCCGGAAATGATAGTTTCAGTATATTTATTTTAAATATTAACTGTAAAACTTATTCTAATATAAAACATTTATTTATATCAGAATAAGTTTATTATAATTTTTTTTTAAATTGTTGGTATTACTTGATCTGGTTGTATAAGAATTTTATTTCAATAATATAGAATTTTAATATTTTTGAAAATAAAGAATAATATTTTTATGTATGTTTTCATTTACATATAAAAGTTTGTTTCTTATTTGAAATGTGTGTTCTTTTAAAAATGAAAATGTATATAATAATGTTTATAAAGAAATATTTGTTCTTCCGTTTTTTTATTTATATTTAAAGAATAGGTAAAATTAATGTGAAATTTTGAGTATATAGAATATTTACCAGTAGAAATTTTAATTTCTTCACCGATTTAAAAATAATATTAGGTACTTTAAAAATTGAATTTGTATGTTTTACTCCATAATTTTGATCCAAACTCGATATATGGTAAATAAATCTTGAAAATCCTTTTGTCTATTAACTGCATTAAATTTTTGAGAGAATGACAATAATAAATGTATTATATAATGTTAATATAAACAAACACAAATTTTAAAAAGCATATCAAATTTTGGTTGTATAATGAAATTTTTTATGTTGTTAGTAAGTATTACTCCTGTGTTTGTTTGTTTGCCTACAGTCATCTTCTGCACACAAGGGCTTAACAGACCGTGACCTACAGTTTAAAGTGGATTTCGAACCACTACAAACATCCATGGCACCGAGTGCCAGAGCACTAGACAATCAGGCCCCCTAGTATATGATAATAATATAATAAATAAATAATAAAATATAATAGAATAAAATAAAATATAATATAGATAATAATAATAAAAATATTTCTGTCATGTATTTGAAAAAGTGATATATGTATATAGTAATATTCATAATATAAATAAATTTGCATTTTTAATTGAAATTCTTTCTTACAATTCAATTTAAAATTAGTTTAAGAATAATCTTTTTAAAAATAGGTTTAAAATAAAAGTAAAAAGTTTTAAAAAATTATATTGGTTTGTTTTAATCATTAACTTTTGTTTTTTAATAATTCAATAAAAGATAAGTAATTTTAATATTCTTCATTTTAAATGTAGTATTTGATTGAAATCAAGGATAATATTGTTATAATCAATAACATAAAATTTAAATTTGTCAAATAAAGCTGTTTTCATTTACATTTAAAAATTGGTTTTAACTATTTGATGCATGTATGAAAAAAATTGTGTGTTTAATGTAGGAGAAATTCTAATACTTACAACTTTGTTTTTAATTAAGACACATTTATGCTTTAGTATGATAGCACACTTTTTATCCAAATGTTGCAAAACTTTCTATAAATGTTTACATTAAATAAACCTTAGAAAGATTTTAATTGTTAAACTATGTGTAAATCAATAATAAATTTAACAGAAGTCCTGTAGAATGTTGATACAAAAAGTTAAAAAAAAATTATTAACTTTTGTCATTAAGATTAACCAAGAATTTTTAATAATTCAACAAAAAATAAGTAATTTTTAATATTTTTCATTTTAAATGTATTATTTGATTAAAATTAAGGATAATATTGTTACAATCAATAACATAAAATTGAATTGAAAACAAATTTAATAATAAGTTTTATTTGCCGAAGGTAACTTTAAAGTTGTTTTCATTTACATTTCAAAGTTGATTTTAATTATTTGATCCAAATGCTTCATGTAAAAGTTGTATGAAAGAAATGTAATTGTTAAAATATATATATATTTTTTTTAAATGTTGTATTTAATCCTAATATTTACAATTTTGTTTTTATTCTGCAGTAAGAGGAAATAAATTTTCATAACTCAGAAATTTTTTTTAAATAAATATATTATAAATTTAACCTCAGAATGAATTTTTACGCTTTAATGTGATAACACAATTTTTATCTAAATGCTGCAAAAACTTGTTTAAAAATAAATAGATTTTAGAAAGCTATTTTTTATTTTAATTTTCAAACTATATGCAAATTAACAACATTTAAATTAATAATAGTTATATACAAATCAAACATTTAAATCAATAATAATTGTTAAATTATATACAAATCAATACTAAAATGAAATCCCTAAAA
>BPLQ01005818.1:0-202446 GCA_021605075.1 Caerostris darwini
ATGTTTGATGTTCTAATCAGATGTTTTTCTATAATCAAATTCAAGCTCAACTTCGCAGGCAATTCAAAATCTATAATGATAACACTTGGGAAAACAAACTAGCATCTCTCACTACTGAAGACAATTCTCTCTGGATCACCGCAACTCGATTCAATAAAAAACGTACTGAAATCCCCGCTTTAACTAATACTAACCTTCCTCTTAATAAAGCACTCACTGATGAACAAAAAGCCGATGCTATTGCAAACTCATATGAAACCCAATTTTCTGAAAAAATATAAATGATCCGATTACTACTAACATTGTTGATGCTACCATAAATGATTTCACTAATAACCCTGCTCCGATTAAACCTTTCTCTACTACCCCCTCTGTCATTATTAACTACATCTCTAATACTAAAATCAAAAAAGCTCCTGGTAATGATAAAATCACCAATAAAATGTTGAAAAATCTTCCTCTCAAAATTATCTTTCATATTACTAAAATTATTAATTCTGCTTTAACCCTCTCTTACTTCCCTACTGCTTGGAAAACAGCTAATATTATCCCGATTCTTAAAACCCGGTAAAGACTCCAGTAATCCAGCCAACTATCGACACATTTCTCTCTTACCTACCCTTGGAAAACTCACCGAATCTATCATTCTTCAGGAATACCTTTCTCATATTCGCGACAACAATGTAATTATTTCACATCAATTTGGATTCACTAATCAACTTTCGACTACTCATCAGCTGCTCAGGGTCACCGAAATTATTCATGAAGGGTTCCAAAATAAATCTATCACCGCAATTCTCTATCTCGATATCGCCAAAGCATTTGATAAAGTATGGATTAAAGGACTCATTTACAAACTCATTGTTAACAAATTCCCGTCTAATCTGATTCACATCCTCATCTCCTATCTTACTAATCGTAATTTTTTGTGTCTCTATTAATAATACTAATTCAACTACTAAACCTATGCATGCAGGCATCCCACAAGGCTCTGTTATTGCACATCACCTTTTTAAACTTTTCATGAATGATATCCCACAAGACAATAATATCACTCTCAGCTTATTCGCGGATGACACTGCCATCATAGTTCAAAACAGGAATATTAATTACCTTCGCTCTCGACTTCAAAAATACATCACTAAACTTGAAAATTGGCTCACACAATGGCGAATTAAACTAAATGTGGACAAGACTGAAGCAGTTCTTTACACTTACCGACGGCCTAAACCACCTGTCATCACTATCTATAATAAACAAATTTCATTGAGTAAAGAAGCCAAATATCTCGGAGTTGTTCTGGATAAACACCTCACCTTTAAATCACACACTGATTTTATTAAAGAAAAATTCATTAAAGCTCTTCGCGCCCTTTATCCACACTCATTGCTCGTAATTCCAAAACTTCAGTTCACACCAAAACTCTGATCTACTTAGCCTACAATAAAGACCTAACTATTCACTAGTTGTTAAGATAGGATTGTGCATTATAACTTATGCGAGTCCTGTCTGGGGTTCTCTCACAAAAACAAATCTGAATAGCATTCAACGACTTGAGAATAAAATTCTACGCATGGCAATTAACGCTCCTTGGTTCTTCCGCAACTCCGATATCCAAAATACCCTTAATATCCCATTTGTAAAAACCTTCGAATCCTCTTTTAAAACGCTTGCCTGAATACGATCTACATAACCCCCAAAACGCTAAAAGACCGCGAAATAGCATAAACATCACCGATTCATGACCTTTTTTTATTACCTACCGCTACTGTATTTTTCGACTAGCCATCGGCAACCCGTTTCCTTCCCCTTTTTCTCCCCTGTCTGGCGTTTGCTACGCGATTTTGATATCAGTGATCTCAATTTACAATAGTATCACCTACATCTATTCATCATCATCATCAGTGGCGCAACAGCCCTTCGGAGGGCCAAGGCCGTCTGCCTGCTGGCAAATTTCTAGACAGATGTTTTATTTTTACGGGGTAGGGTTGTCAGCACTACGCCCAACGCTCTACAGTCTAGACCGGGACACGGTTTAAAGTGGATTCCGAACCACTACAAACATACATGGCACCACCGGGACTCGAACCCGAAACCTGTGGCACCGAGCGCCAGCCTACATCTATTATTAGAGCTGTATAAAGAATAAAAAAATTTCCTTTTTTGAAGAATTATAATTGCATTTGATACAAAATTTTATGACAAAATGGTACTTATAAAAATCATTCATATTTAATGTCTTTGTTAAGTGCTTATTTTTAAGACGATTTACTCTTTTATAAGGGAACAATATTTAAAACAGATGAAAATTTAATCTCTTTTTGTTAAACATATTTAATGAAAAATGTATTCTAATATAATTTTGCAACGTTAAAAAAATATACTGAAAAATTCTGTTTCAAAGAATTTGTTTACAGTGTTTATTGACGAGTTCAATTGCACCGCATAAGACGAACAATGAAATATTAAAAATGTGTAAATTTCTACTTTAGTTATATGAATAAAATTTAAATTTCTTATATGCCATTTATAACTTAATGTATTGATATGTATATATATATTCTTCAATTCATTTTTCTAGAAATAATTTAATTTTTTATTAGTTGTTTAACTTTTATTTGATTTGCTTTAGCCTTATTTTTTATTTAATTTCATTTTTAGTATATATATTTTCTTGTATGATGGAATTTTAAGTGTGGTTATTTTTTGTTACATTATGTAAAAATATAAAATATGGAACATGTTGAATTTTTTTTTATTTTTCTTAGTTTTGAAATATTTTTTAATATTCCATTTTGAAAGCAAAACTTGTTTAAATCAGTCCATATTTACTACCATATAATGAAAGATTTAGTACAGTAAAAATTATTTTGATTTGTTAATTTATTCATAATTGTTAAATCATCATCAAATGTAGATGTAAATTTGAATTTTTATGTTAGCAAATCACATACAAAGAATGAAACTCCTGTCATAACAATAATGAAACAGAACAGAATTCAATGAAATGTTTAAGCAAATGCAGATACCTTTCCCATATTAAGTATCTGTCTTACGCCAGATATTCCAAGTATGTTAAATATAGATGAGATATCATCAAAAAAAGTAAACAGAATGAGCATGGACATGTAAACATTTTCCATAGCCACAATGAGCACTCATTTTGATAACAGATTTTCCTGATTTCATACAATTTAAGAGAAATTTTTATTACAGAAATAATTCCTGTTTTTGTACATATTGATTTTTTAGTAACTTTATAAAATATTTTTATTTTTAATATCAGGATAACAATTATTTACAGCCATTTTAAGAATACTGAAATGTGAACTACTTTTAAATTAATATAAACATCATAGAAATTACGGTAGTTAAAATAAATGTATAATTTACAACAAATTATATGACAAGATATACTCACCAAGAATACTTATATATGAAAAAAGTATGAATTCAAATCTTCTTTTAATAAGTGTTTTACAGCTTAAAACATAATGAATCAAAAAGTAAGTTTAAGAAAATGAAAGAAACATAAATGATTGATGTAATAATATCAAAGTTTTGTTCCACCTTTACATTTGTACAAATTGATCAACTACATATATTTTGTTTATAAAAGTGTTTTAAATTATTTAGAAATTGGAATTAAGCATAGCATGAAAAAAAGTATAAAATACAAGACTTAATAAAACTAATTTTGTTAAACATTACAAATTATTCTTGCCAGAGCTACGGTGATTTTAACGATGCTCTAAATTTCCATTGAACTCTTTCGGTTATGCATAACACATTTTTTTTATTTTTCTTAAATATAAAATTAAATTTCTGTTTTATTAATTGATATAATTATTTCAAAATTGAGTTGCAGTGATTTAATTACAAAGGAATCAGCAATTTATTTGATAGAATTGATAACCATGCCTTAAAGCAAACGTCACAACTAAGCAAGCAAATCTTTTTTTTTTTTTTTAGGTATAATGTATTTCTTGAACGGTATGATTATTACTATTATTTTGTTTTGTACAATAAAATTCAATAGACAACTTACAAATAGTAACTTCATGTTCCTCTGTATTCAATGCATTTTCTCCACAAAAAGTCAAAACACAAGTCAGAATCTAAAAGAGGTAAAAAGAATATGGAAAAAAGGGCTGAATAAAAAAAAAACAAACAGTTGTTCCAATAAATAACATTTTAATAATTGTAAAAAAAAAAGCACAAGTGCACTTCACTGGAATTGTGAACATATAAAAATTTCATTAAACCTTCTAGGGAGGTTTAGTATATGAAAACAAGTCATCAAAACTTTTCTGTATATAGATGTTCTCAATCGAAATGATGGCGGGAGCAGACAGAGAGGACATTTGAGAACCAATTTTGTCAGATTCATTTCCTCATTACCAATAAAAATTTATAATAAAATAAATGTCATTTTGCATTACATTGCTGGGAAACAAATTATTTTAAAATACTGATAATAAAATGAAAAATCCGGTGGAGATATATAAATAAAAAAAAAAAAAAAAAAATGCACTCTGTCGAAATATATCACGCCTGAATCACTTGTTTTCAATATAAAGCTCAGGATTTCATAAAATACACTTCAGTTTCTCTTATTATAGATAAAACAAATTTAAAATTACATAAAAAGCAATGATATACATTAGACTAATTGATAGAATTACTCAGAATTTATAGCTCCACAAGATACTCAAAACATCAGATTTCACTTATAATTACGCTACAAATAAAAATAAAATATTTTACATTTGCCAGAAGATATATAAAACCTTGGGCAAGAGGTTATTGTTGCGAAACATTTTGCATGATTTGATGCTTTAACAACATCTTTTGTAATTAACACCAAGTTAGCAAAAATTGACATCTATTAAAGAAAATTAACCATTCTTATTGAGAATTTAATATTATTTAAATTGAAAGAAATTAAACACATTACACAAAACTACACATTTCATTTAAATCGCTGAATTGGAAAGGTCAATGACAGAAAAATCCAATATAAATTTTTATATTTTGCATTATAACACATAATTATCATTTAAATTTAAAAAAATCTCAGAGTATTAAGAAAAACAAATTATGAGAAGATAATTAAAAAATTACACATCAATACATAAAGATATATTTAACAGGGAAATTTAAAAAATATTTTCATTATTTATATCATATTTCAAGAAGAACAAGCCACAACTATTTTATAAAACATGAAATTAATTAGTATTATTGCATTCATGTGTGACTGTATTTAACAAAGAATTTCTCCTTCGGTCAAGAAATATGCATGAAATTCACCCGCATAATGGTTAAATGCAATATTAAAATTTCTAAAAATTTGGAAAATATTTCAATGATAGTAAATCACCATTATATTACAGCAAAATTGATCTACTTCTTAGGATATATTCTGGGATAGTTAATATAATTAAAAAAAGGAGGGCAAAAGAAAAATTACTCTAATAACCACACTTCACGAACACATTAGTAACATTAAATGAAAATATTCAATAGAAACCTAGGAATTTTTCCAACTAAAAAAAGTGTTTTACAGCTTAAAACAAAATGAATCAAAAAGAAAGTTTAAGAAAATGAAAGAAACATAAATGATTGACGTAATAATATCAAAGTTTTGTTCCACCTTTACATTTGTACAAATTGATCAACTACATATATTTTGTTTGTAAAAGTGTTTTAAATTATTTAGAAATTGGAATTAAGCATAGCATGAACAAAAAGTATAAAATACAAGACTTAATAAAACTAATTTTGTTAAACATTACAAATTATTCTTGCCAGAGCTACGGTGATTTTAACGATGCTCTAAATTTCCATTGAACTCTTTCGGTTATGCATAACACATTTTTTTTATTTTTCTTAAATATAAAATTAAATTTCTGTTTTATTAATTGATATAATTATTTCAAAATTGAGTTGCAGTGATTTAATTACAAAGGAATCAGCAATTTATTTGATAGAATTGATAACCATGCCTTAAAGCAAACGTCACAACTAAGCAAATCTCTTTTTTTTTAGGTATAATGTATTTCTTGAACGGTATGATTATTACTATTATTTTGTTTTGTACAATAAAATTCAATAGACAACTTACAAATAGTAACTTCATGTTCCTCTGTATTCAATGCATTTTCTCCACAAAAAGTCAAAACACAAGTCAGAATCTAAAAGAGGTAAAAAGAATATGGAAAAAAGGGCTGAATAAAAAAACAAACAGTTGTTCCAATAAATAACATTTTAATAATTTGTAAAAAAGCACAAGTGCACTTCACTGGAATTGTGAACATATAAAAATTTCATTAAACCTTCTAGGGAGGTTTAGTATATGAAAACAAGTCATCAAAACTTTTCTGTATATAGATGTTCTCAATCGAAATGATGGCGGGAGCAGACAGAGAGGACATTTGAGAACCAATTTTGTCAGATTTATTTCCTCATTACCAATAAAAATTTATAATAAAATAAATGTCATTTTGCATTACATTGCTGGGAAACAAAAAATTATTTTAAAATACTGATAATAAAATGAAAAATCCGGTGGAGATATAGAAAAAAAAAAAAAAAAAAAAAAAAAAAATGCACTCTGTCGAAATATATCACGCCTGAATCACTTGTTTTCAATATAAAGCTCAGGATTTCATAAAATACACTTCAGTTTCTCTTATTATAGATAAAACAAATTTAAAATTACATAAAAAGCAATGATATACATTAGACTAATTGATAGAATTACTCAGAATTTATAGCTCCACAAGATACTCAAAACATCAGATTTCACTTATAATTACGCTACAAATAAAAATAAAATATTTTACATTTGCCAGAAGATATATAAAACCTTGGGCAAGAGGTTATTGTTGCGAAACATTTTGCATGATTTGATGCTTTAACAACATCTTTTGTAATTAACACCAAGTTAGCAAAAATTGACATCTATTAAAGAAAATTAACCATTCTTATTGAGAATTTAATATTATTTAAATTGAAAGAAATTAAACACATTACACAAAACTACACATTTCATTTAAATCGCTGAATTGGAAAGGTCAATGACAGAAAAATCCAATATAAATTTTTATATTTTGCATTATAACACATAATTATCATTTAAATTTAAAAAACTCTCAGAGTATTAAGAAAAACAAATTATGAGAAGATAATTAAAAAAATTACACATCAATACATAAAGATATATTTAACAGGGAAATTTTAAAAATATTTTCATTATTTATATCATATTTCAAGAAGAACAAGCCACAACTATTTTATAAAACATGAAATTAATTAGTATTATTGCATTCATGTGTGACTGTATTTAACAAAGAATTTCTCCTTCGGTCAAGAAATATGCATGAAATTCACCCGCATAATGGTTAAATGCAATATTAAAATTTCTAAAAATTTGGAAAATATTTCAATGATAGTAAATCACCATTATATTACAGCAAAATTGATCTACTTCTTAGGATATATTCTGGGATAGTTAATATAATTAAAAAAAGGAGGGCAAAAGAAAAATTACTCTAATAACCACACTTCACGAACACATTAGTAACATTAAATGAAAATATTCAATAGAAACCTAGGAATTTTTCCAACTAAAAAAAGTGTTTTACAGCTTAAAACAAAATGAATCAAAAAGAAAGTTTAAGAAAATGAAAGAAACATAAATGATTGGACGTAATAATATCAAAGTTTTGTTCCACCTTTACATTTGTACAAATTGATCAACTACATATATTTTGTTTGTAAAAGTGTTTTAAATTATTTAGAAATTGGAATTAAGCATAGCATGAACAAAAAGTATAAAATACAAGGGGTAAATTGTTAACTTTTCAGAGAAATTTCAAAAAAAACAAATCTAAAATAGAATTCTTGCCTTTTTGTGTTGGTTTTTTCATAAGTTATAAGGGAGTAAAATTCTTGAATTTGTGTTAATTAAAACACAATGCAGCAAATGTAATACATATAAAACATATATAAATATAGTAGAAGTTGATTAAACACTAGCATAAAAATGAATTCACAATCAATAATCATAACATTCTTTCAAACAGCAAAATGGAATAAATTAAGATATATATACTATATAACAAGACAACTCCTATATCTAGGAAAAGTAAGACTGTAACTATTTTTCGTAGGAAACATAATAAATAAATTACTTGTAATAATTTTAACATGAGAATTGATTATGACAACTGACGCAATATTTATTTTCATGATCAATTTATTTTAATTATTCTTAAATATATTTTGGGTTGACAATTTCAGAGTTTATATTCCCTTATAATTCAGTGTTTGATCATATATTTTTAATTTGTGGCTTTCATTATATTTCAAGTTAAACACTGTTAATTAAATTACTTTTAAAAAAAAGTATGAAAGAACTGAAAGGAAATAGTTCAAAAATGATATATCTATTTTTTTTTCTTTCGGAATTAATAAATTCAGCACACTGTAGCATATTTAAAAGCTGTAGTATTACATAACATTACTAGAATAAATAAAAAACAATCAGAATATCGAAAATAAAAAAAAATCAATCAATAACCAAGAAATGCCACAAGAGAAAATTAAAGCTCACTATAAGAATGAAATTCTTTTTAGGTTCTATTTTTATAGGACCCATTATTTTTAACATTTACATTAATGACATACCTCAAACTAATCATATTATATTAGGAATTTATGCAGATGATACAGCCATTATAGCAACCTCTAAAACAACTCATGATTTACAAATAACTTGCTCAAATTATTTTAAAAATCTCGAAATTTGGCTCACTAGGTGGAAAATAAAAATTAATGTAGATAAAACAGAAGCTGTACTCTTCATGGGGAAAAAAGTTCTTGCTCCTAATATTTATTTATTTAGTCAACTAATTAACTGGACTAACCATGCTAAGTATCTGGGATTCTATCTTGATAGTAAACTAACTTATGCTAAACATAAAAACCATGTTAAAACCAAATATAATGTTTGTTTGTGCTGCTATATCCTTTTATAAACAAAAATTTCTCCCTTTCACTTGAAAATAAACTAATAATTTACATGTACTACATGCGGCCCATTATTACTTATGCTTGCCCGGTTTGTGGTTCTGCTGCAAAGTACCACATTAATTATATCAATAGATAAAATAAACTTCTCAGAATGATCACCAATTCTCCATGGTACTTTAGAATTGATGATATTCGTTACAGTCTTGACCTCCCTTCTATTCAAATTTTATGTTCAAACATGCCAGCAATTTTTATGCAAATCTTGAACATGTTCCGAATAAGGAAATTCGTAATCTTTCGAGATACGATTTCACTCTACCGGAAAACGCCCCAGGGGCATTCTTAAAAATCTTCATTTGTCCTGGACGAACTGGCTCAGTTGTCATGCACGTTGTTCTTACTGTTGTTCAGGCAGAGAGTTCGACTGTGACCTGATCCCTGAGTCATCATTTCTAGCAGCGGTTTCTTCATTTTGCAGTGGTTTCTTTTTAACTTCATTTATTTAATTCTTTTTATATTTTTAATTTCTTACTACTTAATTTTGATTGTTTCTAACTTTTAAAATTTTTTGTTTATTTTAACTCTTAACTTATTTTAACTTTGGGGACTTAAACTTTAATGCTCTTAATCAATGTATTATACCCAATAAGCCAGGTGTTTTAGGCCCTACTGGGGCCAAGGAGCACCGAAAACCAAGGATTGACTGACTCTGACTTAATTTTCTGTAAATGTGAGCATTAATTATTTTAATTATTCTTATAAATACGTATGAGATTCATTTTGAACAGAGTGTTAATAATTAATGAATAGACGGAATTGCATAATTTGGTTGACAATTAAACAAAAGAATTATTTATCAGAGAATGATAAGATACAAATTTTTCATCCACAAATAGTAAATATATATAAACTTTTAAATGGAGAAATGTAACTATGCAAGTACTAAAAAAATATAGATAATTTACAAAAATTGTTACTTGATTACTACAATACAATACCAATATAAATGAATTGTACTTCAATGTCTTTAAATATAGCAAAGCATAAAGTGATGAACATACAAAAATAAATGTAGAAACAATAATTGTTTTTAAACTTCAACATCACAAATGGAGATTGATTCAATATTTAAATATGTGAAGAAGCAGATAAAAAAACATGAAATTATTTCAAACACCTTTGTAATTTACAACTTAAAATCCAGAATCTGTAGTTTGGATAGTGCAACTTAAAAAAAAATCCTTTATAACTCTGGTATAAATTGGGGCATTTATTTGGCATACCTTGTAAAAAACTAGTTCTACTTTTTTTTTAACTGCGCTGGAGACTATCCCCTGCCAACATTTGTTCATTGCAAAAGGGTGGTTTTGGTTCTATAACAATAAAAAATTAACAGATTATGCATTGAAAAGATAAAATATAGAAAAAAATGTTGTAAATTTTTTTCTATATTTTATCATTATAAGGATCATTCAAAAACAGTGTAAAGACATTTACTAGATTAAATCCACAAAATTAGGGGGTAAAATAAATACATTGAACAATTTATGAAAAATTTACTAATATAAAAAAGAATGATAAATTACATGAAGCTGAATATTTAAAAAAATTTCTATTTTTTATAATCTTCAATATTTGAGAAATGAGAAATCAGGAATAGTATAACAAACAATTAATTTTGTCTTTTATAAAAAATCTTAACTTTTTAAGTCTTAACTATATACTATATAACTTATTTCTTTTCTCTTTAATTTTTAATTTTCTTTTTTTTAATCTATTCTTGTAAGAAAAAAACAATTGTCTATTATTTACAGATGAAATTATACTAAAACTTCCGAGAGAATAATATAACTACAAATTTCAAGCAGAACACCATGTGGCAGAACAAGAAATTCAATGTGTATTTTATATACAACCTATATTATAGAGTGCTGGAATGAGGTGAAAAGAAGTTACACGAATGTTACACAAATTTAGTGATTGCATTCTTAAAATATACTGAAAGACTATAAATACAAGATTTATTATTACAGAAATTCAAACAATAAATGTTTACAGATCAGTAAAAATGATCTTGCACTTAGTATTCAAAATATATAAATGGTGGAATATTTATATATAAAGGAAGAATAAGGAAAAATTAAACAAAATTAACTTCAGTAGAATTTTTTTAACCTTTACATAATATATGAATATTAGGATTTGGAAGTCACAACATTGAAATTGCATTTTGAAAAGACTGATTTCAAAATATTTTGCACACAGAAAACATTTGTATTCCTTAATAATATTCCAAGAAATTTTTTTTAATTCAAATTTCGCTCAAAATAAAGAGAAAGGTGTAAAAAATAAAATTATAAAAAAAAATGCTACATTTTAAACATGAGCCAAATAATTATAAAATTTGAATACACACTAAAGTTTATCAACAGTTTTGTTAAAAAAATATTTTGATACATAAAAGGAAAGATAATATTCATGTTTTTTAATATTGCTAAATAACTTACATGATCGGATCCTTGAACTTTAGCAGATGAGGGCAATTTATTAGATATATTTTAAAACATCAAATAAAATCTGAAATAGATAAAAATATTAGTATTTAATATGAATAATTAATACAAAAAAAATTTGCAATTAATGTAATTTGCAAAAACACAACTGCAATTGGGTAATTTACTATAAAGCAGATCATAAATTTAATATTCAAGCTCAAATGAGTATTACAGTCTTATAAACTTGATGTCAAAAAAGGTACAATACAGTTATTGACACCAAATTAATAGTAAACATATAACAAGACCATGAATTCAAATTTTAAATACTGCAACTTTGTATCCAACACCTGTACATTGAATTTTTTACAATAGTCAATTGATAAATACAGAAAGTTTATTTATCTAACATCTCATGAACATTCTATTTCATTTTATTGCAGTTGTGTGGGAATAATAACTTTATTTCATTAATGATATGTAATTTTTTATATTAATGTCCTATTTTAATAATTAAGTTAAAATTATTAATTTCGTTTTTTAAACAATTTTTCTTCTGTGCATTTCCTTATGCTTAAAAAATTAAGATGTTTATTACAATATCGAGGAAAAAAAATGTTTTACGCCATTTAAGGACGTTACGTATTTCAATAATAACATAAACCAAGTGTAGTCATGTCGGAATGAAATATACATAATAATGATGTAAATAAATTCATACTATTTTAATAACATTAACGTTTACAATAGTAATAAAAATTATAAAATACTTAGATATAAACGAATAATACAAGTATGTTACACTTAAAACAGCAACCATTGTTTCGAAAGTTGTTTACAATTTGACTGCCGCGCTCCAATTGACGCGGAGAGTTTTGCTGTTTCCCCCCTTCTGTATTCCTCCGCGTAGCGATGTATCACACAGCCTTTTGTATGCATCCACTTTGTTTACATTTCAGGTTGGGATCGCTACACAAAGACTTCACGTAATTATTATAAACAAACATAAAAAAGACTATATTAAACAGAATAGAAAGTAATCGAAATTACGAAAAACATTTTTTGATATACTAAATCAATATACATTTATATCCTGATGTTTTATCACACTTTAATGTAACACGGTAAACTAACTTACATAATAAAAACTTCTAATTAATATATTCAATAATATGTCATTAATTACGTAAGAATATTTGACAGCATAAAGTGACTAATTTTAAATGTTATATTGCAGGCCATACATCAAATGAAATTTTGTACACTTTTTTTAACGTGTGAATTATTTTTATCCTTTATTTCTATTCTTCTTTGAAAGTATCATTTTCATTGAATAAATTATAAAATAATTGGCATGTCACTCAACAAAATTTTCTCAGTATTTTCTGGTATAAGAAAAGTTACTTCAAAAAAATTAAATCAAAATTTGTTTTCAGTTATTTTGGGAGTTGGGTTGTTCTCTAACTGCTTCTACTTCCTGCTGCAACACTTAGAAACAAATTTAAAAAATCATCCAAATGCTTCCTTTGTGCCATAACTATGCGGTTATGGCACTGAAAGGCTTTTAAAGCGCTTGTGAACAATTTTACTTCTTTGCCACCATTCCTTATATACCCCTCTCTTACACTCTCGTCATTGTGACGTACTATCCGCGCCATCTGGTGGTTTCCTGTAATTTGCATATTCTTCTTCAAGATGTGTGTGATAATTCTACAGGTGAAATTTTTATTTTAGAGTTCAATTTCTGTGTGATTCTGAATTATCCTTAATTTATGGACATGAGTGTACTTATAGCTGTGTAAAATAGCTAAATAGTTTTAAAGATCATTCACATATAATATATATATATGACTTAAAAATTTTTTTATTATTTTCTAACATATTTTTTTTAATAATGCAGTTGCAAATACTTAGACAGTTGTCTTTTATGCCATAAGCAAGGGCTGCACCGACTTTACTCACCCAAGGGGTGCGTGTAGCTTGAAGATAAGCTACGGACACGGAGTAACAATAAACCCGTAACGCTCTATGATCGTGTTAGACCGGGACCTACGGTTTAAAGTGGATTACAAACCATTACAAACATCCATATCACCGTCGGGACTCGAACCCGAAGCCTGTGTCACCGAGTGCCGTAGCGCTAGCCAATCGGTCATCAGCAGGCCCCATTATTTTCTAATATAAGTGCAACAAATTGTATTCTAAATCAAAGTTCAACACAGATTTTGATTTAAAGAAAATTACTCCAATAGTTTTAGTAAAGCAGATGATTGATCAATATTTCATTTAAAGCATAAATGTGCACATCAAAAATTATTTATGTTTTTTAAGTTTTAGTTATTAATATTTTATGAAGTCAAATATGATAATTTTCAAAAAATATATAATTAATATTTTATTAAAAAATATAATAAATATGTTTAAAATGGAAAAATCTATTTGAATGCATACAAAATGTTATTAAAAATATTAAAAACTTAAAAATTAAATGAATTAAATTATTTTTTTACAAGTTTTCACTTTCCGTTATTATTTCGTTTGTGCAAAAACAGATCTATAATAATTGTTTTTTTAAATTTGGAAATGGGTAGCTAATTAACATTTTCTTGAATATCTCTTAAAATTTTCATAATAATTTTTTAAAAAATTCTATCTTAAGAGTTGACAATGCTAGAAAGCCAACGGCACAAAAATTTTAATGTGTTATAATTCATTTTTTTTTTCATAACGGTATTTAATATTTAATGTTTTTAAAAATATTTCCAAAAATTTATACTAGAATTTTTTTTTTTTAACTTTGGAAAAAAAATTTCTTTCCATTGGTACGAAAATTTAAAATAAATATTATTTATAAAGCAAGATATTGTTTATTAAGTGAAACTTTATTTAACATTGGGAAAGTCAACTTTTGAACCCCTATATCTCCAAAACTTTTAATCAGATCAACAAAAAACATCAGATCATCATCAGATTACAAAAAAAAATCATCATTTACTAATTTATCATGTTGAGTCGATTGCGTTAAAAATCTTGGGTTCCGTAATGAAAAAATTTCGAGTTAACGGTAGATGAACCATGTTAATTAAATTTGCTAATCAACTGCATTGCACCAATTCACTGTTAGTTTACTTTGAGCCATTTCTAATGATACTACTTATGAGAAGATCTCATGATAATTACGGAAGTTATAAAGAGTGTCCCATTTTTTTGGCCGACTGTAGATACTAACATGCGTGCGTGATTGTATTTTTCCTTATATTCATGCCTCATTTTTTACATGCATGATTACATATGTTTGTGCATTTCTATAAACAAGTGTATCTATACAAAATCATGTTCATGTTAACATAGTGACTATACACTTGTAGCTGAGTGTGCATATATAATCATGTTTGGTGAAACAGAAGCGGACTAACATATATATACTTTCCTGTATATTTATGTATGCATGTTTACTCATACTAGTGAATGGCTACTCATGTAGACATGCACATTCAGACATGCACATGCTTTTATATTTCCACAAACGTACATATGTACAAATATTCGCATATAAATAAAAAAATAATTTTTTGAGAGATAAATTTGAAATGCAAAAATGTGAGTTGGTTTCACTACTTATTACTACTTACTACTTAATTTTTTTTTTTTTTTTTTTCTGAAGTTCGGTGAGAAAATTACATTTTTCAATTTCAGTATTCTAAATCAATTCAAATTTGCCATAATTTTTTTTTGATGAATGATCCGTAAGAATATCTCCATCAGCAATATTCATATTTTTATTAATATATTGTGAAATGATTCTTTATACTCGAGGGCAACCTAAATCGATAATGTACAGTACGCTACAAATAAATAAAAAAGTTCATGAGTCAATATGTGACGCATGAATTCGCCAAGAATGAATTCATACGTTGTGTACTCCACTTCAAGAGATACTAATAGCGTGACAATTAAGGTTATATTTTTTGACACACTTTTCTCTTAAAACTCTCATAAGCTCGTCAAAAAGAGAGTTCTTTCTCGGGGAGAGGTGGGTAATACTGAAATTCTCTGAACCTCTGGCATCAGTTTTTTAAAAATTACCGGAAATTTCGGTATGTGATCACCCCTGCCGACCTTCCATTATGAGAGGGAAACTAGTCATTAAACGTAGTGGGAATGACTACTACTAATTAGAGACAACGAACTTCTCATAATTAATTCGATTAAAATGTATAATACTTATGGATTATGATTAGCTTTTATTAAATATTCGTATACAAATTAGTTTTTATGTGTGTAATCTTTTTTCAATATGTCAACTGGAAAACAGGACTACGTACATATTTAAAAACCTGTGCTCTACTATTTTTTAGCCATGGATGATCATTTAAAATTGTATGTTTTTAACTGTGATGTTTCTATTCTTTACTTTCTGTCTTTCTTGTTTATTTATTCTTTTTATATTTAAAAACCTGTACATATTTAAAAACCTGTGCTCTACTATTTTTTAGCCATGGATGATCATTTAAAATTGTATGTTTTTAACTGTGATGTTTCTATTCTTTACTTTCTGTCTTTCTTGTTTATTTATTCTTTTTTATATTTAAAAACCTGTACATATTTAAAAACCTGTGCTCTACTATTTTTTAGCCATGGATGATCATTTAAAATTGTATGTTTTTAACTGTGATGTTTCTATTCTTTACTTTCTGTTTTTCTTGTTTATTTATTTATTATTTTTTTTACTCAAAAAAGTTGTTTCCCTCAAGTGAAAAAATTCCAATGATAATGATAGGTTTTTTTTCCTGTTTCGATTCAAGTTTTTTTGTTTTAATTATGTTTTGTTCCCATTGCTACAATGTTGAATAATTATTCAGATATATATGTATATAAAAAATAACATTCAATAACAGTGAAAAATTATTATTTAAAAGAAAATTATGCTTTTTCTCACGGTAAAATAAAAGAAAATAATTAAACGACAGATATAAATATGTTTCTAATAAAAATACTAGAAATTAGTTTTTAAGTTAATTAATTTTAATTTCTAGTAGCTTATTTTGCTTTTAAAAATATTTATATAGATGATAGAAGTATCATAAGTTATTAAAAGGACAGGATATAAAAATTGTTTTCAATTCTAAGAAGAAAGTATTGAGAAATACAGTGATTTGAAAAAAATAATTTTTTAATTTAAACCAATTATTTCTGTAGTACAGCGATAAGCCTCGGACTCCATTTATGTACATCATGAATAGCTCACGATAGGCAAAGAAGGAATGAATTTTTGCAGTTATTGTAGCATATTTGCATATCATATGAGAGAAAACACAGAAATATTCCGTCAGATAAGTTAATTGTCTACGCGAGATGTATAATCTTTATTTTCAGCAATAAAAAAAAAGTTTAGTTTTTTATTTGGGCTATGTAAAAATGCAAATCAAATACACTACTTATTTTCTACAGTGGATATTTTTTTTTCATAATTTTTGTTAAGTTCATACTCATTTAAAATTAAAGGAATATGGTTATGGAAAGTTTGATTTTAATATTACACATTTTCTATTGTATTTTAAATTTTGTTCATTAAAAATTGGTTTGCATTTGTAATTGGGTGCATTTAATTGAATTTTAATTATGCATGCGTTATAAAATAGATAAAAATATAAAAAAATTTTATGTTGATTTCTAAATTACTATTTCATCTATAACACTTTCTGAATTTGGAGTTTCTGTAGATTCAGTATTCAAATTGTCAATTCTCTCCCACGGCTTTCATCTTTAATAATCTATTTTGTTTTCGGAGATCAAGATATTCTTTATTTATTCATTCATTAATCTTCTAATTATTTTGATGTTTAAATCAGGTAGTTCTTTATCCTCATGCAAACCTTTCATTATTTCAGTAGCTGTTAGTATCTCATTTCGTTTATGGAAATGGTGAACTTTTCTTTTTAAAGCCGAAAGAGTGAAGGCATTATTCTTGTTAAATCTCGTTTCCTTTTCATTTTTTAAAGGTGTGTTATTTTTTAGGAGTTGCTATACAAGAAATTCATTCTGCATTTGTATTATACTGGCGATATAAACACCAATTAAATTTTATACAATGCAGGACTTTTCAGTATGTGACTTTTCTGGATGCTCTATTCGATATAATGACTTTTGTAAAATTTTGAAGAGGTTTTCCTTTTTTTTTATAAAGTTGATATTTATATTTATTTGGCATACTTAATGCCATTAAATCAGTGAATTTAAAATAAATTTCGTAAAGAATTCAGAGGTTCTATGAGCAACAAGAAATGTAAATGTAAATAATAAATGAATAAACATTCAAAGAGAAGCGGATGTGATTGAATGGAAAGCACAAAAATTAAATGCCATGGTTATACTTCTATCCCTCTCTCGTATTTAAGGTTGTTGTCCAAATGTAAAAGATAGCCTTGCAAGCATGTTATTCGTTCTAGCCCTAAATGACTTAAAATTTGAGTAAAATTAAAAAATACGACAAAATGAGAACTGGAAAATTAATTAAATTTACATTAAATAGTTGAATAATTTATTCATTTTGAAAATTTATTCAACATGCTTTATTTTCTAATATACTAGCGTTGTCTGAAAAATTAAATTTTTCTGCCGAAGAATCATTCTTATAGTGTAATGAACACAATCAACTTATGTTATTCCCAATATTGTTACAGATAAGTTGGAGGGAGAAAAGCAATAGATCGCTTCCCACATGTTCGCTCTCAGCAACGCTCACATCGATATCGGCAATCTGACGTCTGGCTATAGCCGAATTTTAATTCTTTTCAGAAGAATTCATGGCCCACCTCTTCAGTCCATAATATAGAAATTATACCAGAAGTTTTCTTTGAAAGCCAAATCTTCTGGAAAGCCAAATCTTCGATCCAGAAAGTATTATACATTTGGATGTAGGAAATTAACTGGATAAAACTTCCAACAAGTGTCAAACTTCGGCTTCAGATGGTTTTGTACCAAAAACAAGAAAGAAAAGAAGACATACAAAAAAGAGTAAATTGCTTTCAAGATTCATCACAACAATAAATTTGTAGCTATCTCGAATTCTAATATTAAACTGCATGAAAAATTCCAATTTGTTTTTTTTTCTCCCTATCTCTTTTTAAGTTCTTCGGTCATTGCAGATGATTTTTTTTATATACACTCCCTTGCTGTTTGATTTATATTTTTCTGCTTTTTGCTCCATTGATCTGTGCTCTTTACTGATCATAAATTTCTTGTTACGTTTTCATCACCGATGTTTTACATTTTTCTTACTTTCTTCTTTTTTTCTCTCAATTCTTACGATTACTATTATCTATTTATCATGACTTTTCTTTCCTACGGCCATCACATACCATTGAGTAGAGGAACGCTTCGCATTCAGGCACTCGACATCTTTTTTCAACTTAGTAGTAGAGGAATAATTCACCCAGAATAATTCCAAGCCTTCTCTCATCATGCTTGTTTTGTTCAAAAATTACAACCTGGCTCTGTAGGAGATTCAAGGAAGATTCCTGGATGCTAACAACAAACTGGCCAAAAACTACTTCAGAATTTTCCCACAAAAGGAAGATGATCCTCGAAACATTATTGCATTAGCCATTGAACGAAATTTCGGATCCTACCTCATAAGAGAAATGAGAGATTTCTAAATGTAGTCTTAAAGTATTTTTTTTGGATACGAAAGTAGAGGACATTAAGTCCGAACTAACTAACCTTGGTATCTAAGAAACACAACTCAGAAAAAAATATTCACAATACTTAGAAAACGCAAGACGAAAGATCCTCTACCCGTTTTCTTGATTGGACCCGAAAAAATACATAATATCATGGCAATGTTCAAGATTGAACACAGGGTTTATCTAACCACTAGAAGAAACGTCTAAGTCCAGTTGTTAATTGCAATTTTTCCACCCTGCAAGTAACAACTGCAGAAGAACAAAAACATGCGGCGAAGCTCACAAAACTGATGAATGGCGGTTCAAGGAAAGTTTAGTTTAATTTGTCACTCTACAGTCTTTTTATGAGCACTTTGGGCTAATTAGACAGGGACCTGGAGTTTAACATGGATTTAGAACCACTAACAAACATCCATGCCACAGCCAGGATTCGAACTTGAAACCTATGGTACCTACGGCCAGAGTGCTAGCCAATTGGACATCCAGCTGCAGGCTGTTCAAGGAGAGAATGGCCAGATCAATCTGTATCATTTGTATCAATCTGTAACAGAAAAAGACCACGCAGCCACTTGGAGATACTGCAAAGCTTTTCCTAAGTCCGAACTTAAAAATGGATGACCCACCCGTCAACATCAAGCCTAAAATATCTTCAGTAGTATCTAAATAAATCAAAACATTTCATCTCTTCAGGCTTGCTGCAACTTTAGTTCAAGATTTAGACTTCTCAAATGGCCCATCACATTAAATTCCAGATTATTCATTTATTATCTACACACTTGCTCATCTACAATGACTTAAAGAGTTAAAATGGATTTCACAATTTCCTTTCATCTCTGAAAAAGCTACGAAAAACAGGTACACCAATAGACCGATTTGCCATCTGATATAGGTTTTATCTTGCACGATTGTTTAAATTCCCCAAGAGTCATTTCAAAATTTTAAGTAAAAAATTATTTCAATCTATAAAACCGGAGATGTGGTCTCTACTGGACCAGTGACCTACAAGAACATCTAATTATCTGGATCAATTGTCTCCAAGTGCAAGATAAATCAAGTTACTTTGTTGTGCAATGAATTACTTTCTAGTATATCTTTGCTCAATCTTTGGAAATGTTGATACCGTTATGTCCATGCTTCTTACCTTGCTGTTCATAGAAAATTCAAAATGCCGCCGTGTTGTTCATGTTCCATCAAATCACGTTTACCATCACCAAAGCATTGAATTGAACTGGACTTACAATTAATTCTACTCATAATGCCACATACAGTCGAGGCCGAATACCATCGTTAAAATTTACAACTAATATCAATGCTTTCCTTTTCAAAACTTTGAATCAAAAGTTAAAATAAATGTTATTTCTATCGCCGAGATCTCGAGTATTATTGTTAGCATTAACCTTTATTTATTTTTTTTTTTTCGTTAACTAGGCTAGTAATTCTCGTCAAAATTAAATTAGCCAGACCTCTTTGACTAACGAAAAAAGCTGTAGTCTTGTGGCTACGGTGAGTGTCTCCTAGAACATCATCTGATTAGGAGAGCGATTGCGAAATACAACATGACATTCATCTTTGTTTTGTTTGAACTGTGAGCGAATATGTTCCGTTTCGTTCATCCTTCAAAAGTAGAAGAAATGAAACTATAATTTAAGATGAATTTTTCCTGTAGGAAATATACCCATATTTATCTCCAGTCACTCTATCAACTATACATATATTTTCTTTTATGCTTATAATTTATTAATTTTTGAGAACATAAAAATTTAAGTAGTTACATCATCTCCTGATAATTTGATAGTGTAAACGTTTAAAGGTAAATTTCTTAACTTTTGATATTGATCATTGATAGTTTGATTAAATTTATGCTTGAAAGACGCGTCTTTACATAAATATTTCAGTATAAAATTAATTGAAATTTAATATGTATCGCCATTGAAGGCAAAATTAAGGCTTTATAAGTAATAACGTAACTTCAAAAATATTTTTAGCCGAACATTATTTTTACATGTTTAATATATGATTACCAAGTTCATAAATAACTTGATACGAAATGAAATTAAACTTTATAATCACAATTAATATATGAATGATATATGAATAATATCTTAATTTATAATAATGAACTTTATAATATACATTTCAGTAATTTTAAATAGGTTTATAACTTTTATTTGGAGAATTTAACGAAAGTTGTCTAGGATATTAATTGTTTGCTGTTTCCTTATTTTTCAATTTTGTAGCAGATTATTGTGAATAATATTTTATGAGAAATATATAAATTTATTTTGATTTTTGTTATACAATTTATTTTAAGTAATAAAGAATATCTATTGTGTGTGGCCCTGTGATTTTCATTTAAAAGATGATTTTAAGTAATAGAGGATTCACCAAATATTTCATCTGTATTAATTTATTTAATGTTTAAATCTATATAAATTGTGACATTTAAATATATATTTTTTTTTTATATTTGTTTAATAATTACTCTTAAAATAGAAATAATAGAAATAAACAAATGAGCTAATTTTTAAACAATACTGACTATTCTGATATCATCTACTACTGATAAAAAAAATAAAACGATTAGTTATAATTCTGATTTTTTTTTTTTTAGATAAATCAGTATTAAAAATGTTATGATGTTTGCACAGTTTTGATAAATGGTGTTATTAAAGGTTATTTTTTCCTCCTTAGTTTGTTTTCATCTTTATCAAATTTTTTGATTTATATTTTATAAAACTCACTTGAGGGGAAAATTATTTATATATTTTACATGCTTTTTTCTTCTTTATACACAATATTTATGCTAAGTTAGAGTTTTTAAAAATTGGTATATATATATATATATTTAATACTTGCTTTTACATTCATCGCTTAAAAAGGATACTTTTCAATATTTTATCCTGTTGAAATTCTAGACAGTTTTTTTAGTGATTTTAAATCGGAAAAAAAAAAGGAAGAAAATTCAATCATTTATTATAATTTATAATTACTAAATCCTGTTTGGTTGATATAGAACCATAATTTATTTTCAACTATAAAATCTGGATGAAAAAATTCATAAAAGAAGAATTTTGTGTGATTGAAATGATAAATAAGGATTGTAATACATCATCAAAGTATTTCAATGAAGGTATAAATAATAAAACATTTTTGTCTGGTTCTGGTACTAGACAAAAGAACTTAACATTTGTTAAAGATGAAATAAAATAGAACTAAAATGGCTATGCAGGCGGAGAGAAGTTTCTTTAATTAGTTAAAAGTAAAAATAAGTTGTGAAATGCTATTTCAGAAAACTAGTGATAGATTTGTTGAATCTCCAATAATGCATAATGTGTATTTTATTCAAATAGCTTCCATTTTTCAGTAAAAGAAATCTTAATATGTTGATATTGAATTGAAAAAAAAAAAAGCATGACAATTAGAAAAGTCTTTTTAATTAAAAAAAAAAAATTTAAAGATTTACTTTCTTGATCTAGGACATTGTAGTCTTTTTTTTTCATTGAAACTTACAGCAATTATTTTTTATTTTAATTGTTTTTTTTCAGTTGATAAGAAAGTTGAGATTTTTTCTATTTTTTTTACAATTATATTTATTTAAAATCCCTTAATGAATGAACCTGTTTAAAATTTGTATTAAATAGATATTTGACGAGAATAATCCTAAGCTACAAAATTTGCATAAAAAAGTTTGTCTCCTTCGTTTTTGAAAGAATTACCTCTGTATCAGAATGTATATTGTGTGAATATCCTTTTTTTAAAAATTCCCAAATATTTTTTGTATTTAATCTTTAAATAAAATAAAGTTATACAAATCATTAGTTTTAATGTTTTTTTCTTTTTTTACTATTAATTTTTTTTTTAAATTTTTATCTTATGCCCCTCCAAGAAAAATAAAATATATTCTTGCAAAAAACCTAAACAAATAAGATAGAAAAATGTCCTTTAATTGAAAGAACTGAACTTTTTTTAGATAAAAATATACAAAAAAGAAAATGTTACCTCTGTCAAAAATGATCCTCATGCATTTGTATTAAAAAAAATAAAAGTCATCTGAATTATTTTTAAAAGTATCTGAAGTATTGGTTAAAATTTTGATGAATGATTAAGTACTCCTATTAGAGGCTGTTTTAAGTGATTCTAAAAATTGAGCATATACTTCAGTATTTTAAAACATTTCATGCTTATTGCAATTTTTTGAAATTGTTATAAATTAATAAAATTTAAAGATTTTGAATAAATGTACAAATGATATTTTATGGACATCAAAATCAAAATTAATAATTTAAATTGAGATGCTAATATTCTGAAACATATTCTCATAAATTTTAATGTAAGAAAATCCCAGAGATTACTTATAAAAAAATTGATAACCTGCATATTTATTAAACTTTTTAATTTAATAGGAATTATCAGCCTTTAGAAATGATTGTTTAGCTTTTAAAATATTTTCTTAAAGATAGAAATCTAATATCAATGTAAAGAAGTTTATTTAGATTGTAGTTTGTTTTGTTAGAAGTTAGTTATTATCAAGGAAGAATGAATATTTTTCCAAAATTGCTGTGTTAAAGGATAAAGTAATGCATGTATCCAAAACATAGTTTGAAAATTTAGAATGAAGCGACTGTATAAGAATAAAGAATGTGTGTTGTAAAATAAAGGAGGAGCAGGAGATCACCCTTAAAATTACATTAAGCAGTATAAACATAATTTTTTATTGAAGAACTCAAATTATTATTTTATTTAATGATAGTAATAATAAAAATATTTCTATAGATATTTAAAAAGTCTTTTCTTTTTAAATTGTGAATTAACTTAGCATGCAATGAGTTAAATATTTCAGTTTTGACAGCAATAATTTAATACAAGAAATGAGTAAATTAAGAAAACATTCATTTAAATTTCTATGAAACAGGCTCAAATTGTATGGTTTGAAGTTAGTGGCTCTAGAAAAAAATTTTTTTTTGATGATCTAAGAATTAAGTTTTTCATTGTTTCTTGAGTCCTTTAACCATCCTACCCCAATTTGTTTTTCTTCGTATCTATTATATAAAGTTACATTTTACTATCAGTATTAATATTATAAAATAATGCTTTCTAATGCTATTTATGCTTGTTATTTCATTATTAAGATGTTTAGTAATGTATAAGATTATATGAAATATTCAAGTTATTTTCAAGAAACTTCTATCTTCCTAGAATTAAAGTGAATAGGTGTCCATTACCTACTTAATAGAATAAGTAATTATTTTGTTATCTATCATTAAGGTACTAAAATTTAGGTATATCATGGTAAAAACAAATAATTTTTCATGTACTATAAGAGGAAAAAATCACCTTAATTTCCAATAAAAGCTTGCATTTAATAAAATGATTAGTATATCTCAAAGAGTTTTTTTTTTTAATTATATATGTTCTTATCTATATTGTATACTATAAAGTTAAAAGACAGAAAATAATGGGTTATAATTTTTCATTTTCCTGTGCAATATATTATTTAAGATATATCTTGGTTTGTTGTACTAATTTTTATTCTTTCTCAAATTGGTATTAAATACTTTAGTTATTATATTTTACAGTTAACACTAATTTTACCAATTTAAATAAATAATATGAGCTTTTAACTCTAAATCAATTACATAAAAGTGAGTCTCTTGACTTTTTTTGCTAAATTTAGTGTTAATTTTTTTTGATTAATATATCATGTTGAAAAAAATATGCATCAATGGCAAGTCAATAAAAAAAATTGCAATTTTTGAAAGGTAGTCTGTGTTATTAATGCTTATTGAAAATATTTATGCAATAATGAATTTAAATACTTATTAAAATATTCTTATATTGAAATCCTATTTTCCATTTAATTCTTATAACATTTAAAATAGGTTTCAGAGAGCAAAATGTTAAAATTTTGTTGTTTTAAATTAGTTGTTATAGAATTAAGTTTAATTAATGTAAAGAAAGTTTTTTTTAAAAAGGAAAAAATTAACTTTTATTTATTTTTGAACCTGAAAGTGACAAGCAAGAAATTTTGGAAATTGTTTCAAAAATATTCTTTAATGATAGTATTTATTTGGCTTTTAATTCCTTAAATTTAATACTCATACATCTAAGCAAATGAATTGATTTTCAAAATTGATTTATAGTCTAAACTAAATAAATGTAAAAAAAAAATTGTTTTTCAAATTTTTTTTTACTAAAATAAATTATGTATTCTGGCTTATGAATTATGAATTGGCTAGTTTCATACTAAAGGAATTTAATTTTTTCTAGGTTATTTTATCAGTGCTTAAAAAGCATGTCTGAAAATAAAAAAGAGTAAGTATGGAAAAATATGAAATTTTATTGTATAAAATTTAACATAATATGTACAAAAACATATTTTCAAATGGATGTTAATTTAATTTTAAACAATAATTTTATAGGCAATATAAACTGAATTGGCAAAAAAAAAAAAAAAAAAATACTTGATATATATTGCTGCATTAATCATGGGATTACTTACTTGATATCTTATAATTATGAATAATTTTTATCACCATTATAATGATGTTTCCCATCTTAGATTTATTCCAAGTTTCTGATAATGCAGTTTCAATCAGTGTACATATTGTATTAACTGGTGTTCAATAATAGTTATTTACGTACTTACTTTATAATTAATTTAAAATTACAAAATACCTTTCTCACTTTAACTTTTTTTTTTTGTACCATAAACCTCATTGCATACAAATTGAAGGCCATGGATGTTTAAATGTATAAAATAGCAGAGTGAACCAGCTATCCAAAAATACAGCTAATAAAATAAAAATAATATGATACAAATGTTTATTTAAGACTGGGTCACTTATAAGTAATGCAAATTACTGGCTGACTAGTAGGAATGCAACATTAAAATGCTGAATTAGTACTACTCATGAGTTATCAGAGTTTAGAAGATACATCACATTTATTGCATGCATTTTGCATTTATGCAGCACAATATTATGCTCACAATATAACTGTGATTTAGTAGCATCTTGTTGCTAGGTCATTCCACTGTATTATAACCCTTATGTCTTAGAAATGTATACTAAAACATTGTACATCAAATTAAAACTAATTAAATGAAGTTTAAAAATTTGGAAGCTGTTTTTAAAAAATAATAGTGTAATACATAAAATTCATTAAATTAGAGAGAAATTTCTAGTTTTTATGTTGTTAACATGATGAATATATTTCAGGTTTCTCCTTTTTGTGTATATCATTCTTACTTACTGATAATGTAGTAATATATATTTTAAGATTATATCTATATATATATAATCTTATTAAAAAACAACAATTAATATAACATAACTAAGTATAACATAGGTTTTAAGAAAGAGATTTAATAGGATTAAATAATTAAGTAAAAATGAAATGGAATTTAAAAAAAAAAAAATAACTAGTAATATTTGTATTACTTTGGAATTCACATTTCTTTTACCTATTAATGGTACTTAACTATTATGTAGAAAAATTCCTTTTTGTTTTGTATGTAATATTTTTCAAAATTCCATCATATCTTCAATATTGCAGGCATACAAATTTATTCCTTTTGAATCTAGCCTAATTATATTAAAACATGCTTAAGAAACATGCTAGTTATGTCAACAGAAAAGAGTTAATAATATTTGCAATATTTGATAACAATAATGTATAGGTAAAATAATATTTAAAATCTGACAGTGGTATAAAATTCTATACTAAATCTTCTTTACATTAAAAGAGAACATTTTTTATTGGCTACTATATTATTAAATTATTTATTACTTTTGTAATTTATAATTTTTAAATTTAAAAAGAAATGTATTGATGTTTTTGAGAAATAATGGCCTAGAATATCTTTTTGCTTATAAATATTTGTGAAATTATATATTGTTTACATTTTTTGAATACAATATCTGTTTAGGTTTATCAGTAAAAAGTACAAAGAGATTTTAGATTAGAAGACATACCTAAAACAAATCGAAAGAAATATGAAGCATGCAAAATAAAGTAGAAGGCAGAAAAGAAAATATACAGCATTATGAGGGGGAGGGTGGGGGGAGACATACAGGAAAGCTAAAAAAAAAAAGATGTAGAAAGAAAAAGACTGAATAAACAAAATTAAATCTTTCTAAAAATCTTATTGATTATAATCATAATCAGTATTTAGAAAAAGTTGCCAAGCAAATTAATAAGGCTTTGCCAAAACCACACACTAAAAATGTTTGTAAGAATTCAATAGCTGTGGATATAACAAAATGGATTGATTTTGCATTAATTGTATTTCATATGATGTATAGCATCAAATTTGAGAATACCCCTTAACTAGGCAATTCAAGTTGTTATAATAAAGCAAAGTATTCCTTAAACTACTTACCATTAAGTTCCTTTTGCATATACTTATTTTGAAATGAATGAAGATTTGAAAAAAAGTGCCTGCCAATTAATTAATTTGATCAAAAAATGCATAACTGCAAATATATTTTTTAAAAATGGTTGAAAATTGATTTAATTATTAAGAAAAGATGATGTGTGATAAGATTCCTTTTAATATTTATCCATTTATATTTTGTGACCCTTTACTTGATCACCATGTGAAGAATTTTTTTTTTCCACATTACTAACCTTGAATGATGAAATTGCTGACAAAGTAAAATTTTGCAATTTATACTTTTTCCATATCTTAGTTTTGATTTTTATGGGTATTATATCTTTTATAAATTTTTACATTTGACTGTTCTTTTCATCTTGTAATATAAAATTTATTATCATTTAGTAAAAATCCTGTGTTTCATAAATTAATATCAAGGTTGAAGCTTCCATTTAAAATGATTAAATTTTGTTTATCAGGTTTTTTTTATGGTCTGCATCATTAATATATTCATAATGAAGTGAACATGAAGTTTTTTGTCATTTTTGCAATACATAAATATTTTTTGCCTTTTATTCCAAAATTTTATAATTTTTTTTATAAAAAATATCTACTTGTTAAAGGTGCATGTTATGTTAAATCCTTATCCTATCATGCTTTATTGTTTCTTAATTAAAATTAATAGCTGTTTTGTAAAAATTGATACTTTTCTTTGTCATGTCTGCAACTCTTACAGTTTATTTTTAAAAACATATAAATAAATGCATTTCATTACAAAAATTAATAATCATCTAAAACATTAATGTAAAAGTATTTTTTAATAAATATTAAGTACCCAGCCCAATTTTTCTTAAAAATAGAGTATTTTAAATATTGTAAATGTCATGTTTGCAATGTGCATGTTATTGTAGAATCATCCTGGTGATAATAATTTTAAAAATTTCAAAGTTTTCATGAAGTTGTGATTCTTCTATGTCTGTAACATCTGTTATTTTATATAAAGTTATGTGCTATTTTTATTGGTGATTGCAGATATTAGTAATACAAGACGCATTTAAAATAAAACGAGCATGTTTATAAATTCTGAATGGTAGCACATATTTTCAATAAATGATACACATTTTTTGCTTGCATGCTCCATACTTAAATGTTAATTCTGCACTGTCTTCCTTTGTACAGCTGTTAGTTATTAGATGCGCTTCATATCAGTATTTTTAACTGAAAGTTGATTTTAAGTGTATAGCAAGGGAGGAAATTCTTAAATTTCCTTTTTACATACTCAGATTTTTTTTATTGGAAGTATTTTTTGATTGGCTGGATCTAAAGATGAAAACTTTAAATTTAAATTGAATCATCATTAAAAATCCATCAAAAATATATTACTATTTATATACAGAAATGAATGGAATACTTTTATTAAAAAAGTAGTTATTTTGTGTCAAATGAAAAAAATCAAACAATGGTATGTCTTGCACAAAATACTTACTTACTCTCCAAAAATATTGATTATTAATATTTCTCATGCCATGTGACACAATACTTGATATTAAAAAAAATGGCATGTTTTTGTATTTTTATATTTCATTAATTTTAGCAGTGACATAGCATTAAGTCAAATGCAATCAATAACTCTTTTCTCTTTTAAGATCAATGGTGTCTATTAAAAGCGATGAAGAAAAGGGGGGTCATACTTCTGGAAAGGTATTTGCCATTTATGAATTAATTTTTATGTTTAAAATAAAATATTACTAAAAATGTGAATAGATTATAGAACTTTCAAAATATCCCTTAAATTTTTTAAAGGATTGAAATTTCTGCATTTCTGTGAAATACTTTTTAAATTTATTGCTTCTTGTATATTCAAAGCTAATCAATCTTATGTTTATTTTATTTAGAAACATTTATTTATTTAAAAAGAAAGTTTCTTACAGTGATTTAATTTTTATCTGCTGAAAATATACTATATTGTCTTCCCTTTTTAATATATTCATGACCACTTTTGAGAGTTCACCATACAGTTTGGAACTATAGTTCTTTCAATCTGAATTTTTTTAACCTGCAAATACAAGTTTTTACTATCAATGTTTTTCTGTATTTTGGGTAAAGGGAATTTTGAATTTCCTTAAATAGGACATTTTGTCAAATTTGATTTCCACACGAATTTTAACAATTTTAGATGTAATGTTTTTCAATGCATTTCTTAATGTTTTAGTAAGGTCAAGCTAAGAGTGTATGTTAAAAATGATGCAGAATTCTTAATGTTCTATCCAGATCAGGAATGTACTAATCTTGACACATGAACTGCATTTAGCTTACTTATGCTTTTCTTGCAGCCTCTCTCTATTTCATTTAAAAATATAAATGGTAATTTTTTTTAAAGATTTTTTGATTATGATAAATTATCAAAATTGGAAACTTGATCTAACTTTAGTTTAATGAAAAAATAAACATTTAAATGTTAAAAAAATATTTTATTCAAAGTTTTCTTAATTATTGCTAAAAAGTGTTCAATTTTAAAATTTGCAATCCTGTTGGAATCACCTCATTTGAAAACAAATATTTTTAGGCATGAATATTAATAAAACTTGTATATAGAAACAATTTGATTTAATCACTTTGACACTTGGTTAAAAGTGTAATCTAATGCATGAAATTTTCTATTGGCTTCTTATTATACTATATATGTATATATATATTAGGTAATTAAAAAAAAATTTTTTTGTATGGCCTGTTGCGAAATTGCATTGAGTACTTACAACCCCCGACTTCACAAATTTGCGTTCTTGGTCCAGACGATGATGTATTTTCTGTGGATTATGAATTTTAAAATTTGCATGTGCCTTTGGTTGATCCAAGCAATTATAATAGAAAACAAATAATTACATACAACTAGCAAAATTGTCTCTCACATAATTCATACTCTAAAAAGGTCTCAGTTTGCCTTTTTTTTATCAATTTATTTTAATCCATCTCCAAATCAGCAATAATACTCTCAAGTTTTGAACCATCAAATATGAACATCATAATTTTACTTCATTTCATGTCGAATAAAATTCAGTATCTGAACTATGTAATGATATTTGATTTAAAAGTTGAATTTTAAGTTTCAAAACTTTTTTTATTCTGTTACATCATATAAATTGTGATTTCATTATTAATTTGATTTTGATTGATTTTTTTCTGATATGTTTGTTTTTTGGTTGAATTTAAAATTTATATAATATTTTGAAAAACACATTACAATTTAATGCTGACTATAAAATGATGCATTATAAATTAATTATATGATAAATCCTGCTACTTAAATATTTAATTTTTATTAATTTAATATATTTTTTTGTTGGATTGTTATCATTTGTTCTATGCACTTATTATAATTTTTATAAAAAGATATGCATTATATCTAAAAGCTTGTTCAATTTGTTTTAAGCTTTGATATTTTTCGATATTAATTAAATTTCCATTTTTATTTCTTTCAGGTTACAGTTTCAAAAACTTTTTTCTCATCTTTAATTGCTGGAGCTTCGGCAGGTGCTGTAGCTAAAACAACTATTGCTCCTTTGGATAGAACTAAAATAAATTTTCAAAGTAATATAACTTTTTTAATTGATTAACGAATTCGAACTTTTCTGTAACTGTTTCTCTTTCTTTTCTGTTCGAACTATGAAATAAAAAAACAACTCTTTTGAAATATTTTTAATCTTGAGTATTTTAAAATGTTATCAAATTGGTTTTTAAGATATTTTTAAGATTCTACTTCACTGACTGTCAAAAAATATTAACAACTAACAAATATAAAGGTGTATATTCAAAGAAAAACAATACAATACAATTATTGTAAATAACTCTTAAAAATTTATCTTTAGAAATTATATTTATTTACTTTTCCATTCTAATGGATACATACTATTATATCTCAAGTTGATTTTTTTATTTTATTATATCTGAATGTGTAAAATGATTTCTGAAAGATTAATACATTTCTTTGACATGATATCTCATTAAAATTTGACTTGTCCACTTTTATCATTTGATGTATCAGCATTTTTTAACCTGTTTGGTAAAATATAATATAAATGTAAAAACTTAATCAGATTATTTTAAGAGAAGTTTTACCTTTTATGAAATGAAAATGATAAAAAAAATCTGCACCAATGGAGAAATGAGTAATAAAAAAAAATTGCTCATGCTTGAAATGAATTAGCATTTTCCTCGTAAACAAAGTAAAACCTATTGTTAAATCCTGTCTAAAGATGATCATATTTCTAACCTCAACTATTTATTATGTGAAGCATTCAACCTTAAATAAAATTCTGAGGCAAAACCATTTAAGCAGTTGGATGTTCTGTAACCCTAGTGATTGCTGCCAGATAAAGCTTTATAATTCTTTGTAATAAAATAATGCTGGAATTTAAAATTCTTATAACTCAAAATGCTGATCAATATATTTATATATTCTTAATTTAAATGTTTCATAAGATTGTCAATTTTTTAGTCTTGATCTTCCAGAAGTGAATGCTTCATATAAAATCCTCTATTTTTTTATAGTTAGCCTCTTCCTTTATGTAATAATATTTTTAATAAGTGAACTTCCTTTTTATTTAGGTCTTAATGTTCACAAAGAGTTGATTAAAGTTCTTCAATGCTTAATCAAAATCTAGGTTTAACATTGATGGATTTCTTATTGGGATAATTTAGGGGCTTTGTGGTTTTTGAATTATAAAGATTTACAATACTAGAATTCATTTTTCATATCACTGTATTGTATTTCATGTTGGATGTTCGCTTGGATATATTCTAATTATTTGGATGTTTTATTTTGTTAGTTACAAACAAGCGTTATTCTTTGAAAGAAGCTCTTCAGTTCATTAGTCACAGCTATCGTACATCTGGTTTCTTAAGTCTATGGAGAGGAAACTCTGCTACAATGGCTCGCATAATTCCTTATGCATCAATTCAGTTTGCAGCTCATGAACAATGGAAGCATATTTTACATGTTGAGACTTTTGCAGAAAGGTATATTTCTCTTAGAAATATTTTAATTTAATTTCAATTTGTATAAAAACATTTTAAAAGACACTATTTTTGTTAAAGTTCTTGGAATTTGTGTTATAATTCATTAATTTTGTTTGGTAAACATACATCTGGGATGATAAGGAATATATTTTTCAGACCTAACTATCTTTCAATAATAAGTATTTTTTAAAATAGAGGAATTGCTGAAAATAGGTAAAAAAAGCTTATTGCTGTAAGAGGTTATAAAATATTTATAAAATTCTGTTTAAAAAAAAAAAACTATATTTGAACCCTTAATATTATGGCCATTTTTGTCAAATATATTTTTAAATCGCTGTTAAAATTTGATAATTATTATTATTTTTTATTACCTAGTAGATAAAACATTAAAGAATTTATATGGAAATTCAGAGTCCTCAGTAATATATTATTTAAATTATAAATACATACATACATGTATGCATAAAGTTCTTGTTTTCACATGTGATATTCAAAAGTGTTTAAAACTATTCCATACATCTATATTTTATTTACATTCAGATACTTTCATACATAAACAAAGCATATTTGCTTTAGTTAATTATTAGGACATGGAAAGATTTTCTATCAAATAAATTGTACTGTTTTTTATATTTAAATTTGTATATTATATTCAACCAATAATGAAATTGTTTCTTTTCTCTGTACATGTTTTAGTAATTTTCCTAAGTAGCTTACTTATGTTGCTACTAATGCTAATTTATTTGTTTTGTTATTTGAGTTATAAAATATTTTTTTAGGCATAGTTTCTTTTCTATTGGGTTCATACTAAAATCTTTGCTTTCAGCAATTTAATAGCATTTACTGTCATTAAATGTTATGTTTTCCCAATTAATCCACTATCCAATTCTTATCCTCACCTTCATCCTTTATTTTGATTTGATCCTTATATTGGTATGACTGCCATACAAATTCAATTTTAAAGATCAGAAATGCTCTTAACAAAAAATACAATACTAATGAATAATAACTTTTCATATTCTTTTTGTTCAAACTCAATATTGTAATTGAAGTGAATTCTTGTATTAAATTGATATTATAACATTTTTCTTTTCACAGGAAAGCCAATCCTGGGAAATCTTTCATTGCTGGTTCATTAGCTGGTGTAGTTTCTACAACTTGTACATATCCTTTAGATCTTGCTAGAGCTCGTATGGCCGTTACTCATAAAGAAATGTAAGATTTTTTTTCAATATGAATAATATTTTCTGTGAATAATTTGAAATTGGAATTATTGATTATTCCCCTTTTGCAAGATAAAAGTTCATGTAGTTTTCTCATTTTCATTGTATATATTTTCAAATGAAAAATCATGTTTAATTTTTAACAAAGAAATGATTTTTATCAGCAATGTACTGATAAATTTATTAAATAATCATTTACTGTTTCCAAATTAATTTCATGACTGCTTTTATAGAATTTCTGATCTCTTAAAATTTGGTGTTCTATGTTAAAATTTTACTTGACGAGGACATTTGCAGATTATAAAGTGAATGAAAATTTGATGTATAATCAAGAGATATTATGATATGATAACACATCTCATCTAAATTCCTATAATTTTTGATGGATAGCCAAACATACATGTGGTTTGTATTGACTGAGCATGGTTAAAACAAAAACTCGTTTAAATTGTTAGTTCTGACTTCTGTGCTGTAAAGCACTTTTAATTTTGTTAGTTGTTGATAGAACATATGAAAATATATATTTTTGTGTCTTAGTAAAAGTTTAAAAAAGTGTTCCCAACAAACTTTTTCTTTAATTAAAATCATCTTTTGATACTCTAACAAATCTCCAGACTTGACTCTGATATTTTTTACTCCCCTCATCTCCCAGTACAACTTAAATGAAAAATTTTTCTCACCAAATTAGTAATCAGTCCAAAAAAAAAAAAAATTGTTGGTTAAATTTTTAATCATTTATTTGCTATGTTAAAGGAGTTTTTAAGTTCATATAGGACTTAATCATGAAGATTGCGGTTTATTATAATTAAAATGGCTATATAAACATTAAAGAATATTAATTTTTATTTAAAACTCGTATTGAACATTTCCATTTATAGAATACATTTTTATAATACCTTACTAACCTAAGTTACTTTATTGGAATATATAGAAATAATGAATTGAATACATATTTTTTCTATTTTCACTGGATATCTATGTCTGTTAAGCAATGTTTATTTATTTGCTGATATAATGCTTTCTGATATTTAAATTTGTGCTCCCAAATTTAGACATATTGATCTACAACTTTTGAACTGTGTTTTAAGGATTTTTACCAGTATTTTCCATCTTAAAAAAAATCATTCTAGAATTGATACATAAACGATTTATGGAAAAAAAGTTTATAATTAAGACAGTTTCCTGCAAGTTTAAATTTAGATAATTCAGGTAACTGTGAGCTGTAAATATTAATATTCATTTATTATTTTTAACCCAATTGGTTTCTCGATCAAAAAAATAAAAAGACAATAGAGCTTAAGGATTTCATTTAATTTTAAATACCATGCAGTATTAACATCATGTTTAACTTATTTGGTTAAATAAAACAATAATTTTATTTAGAGAATATATTATATAAATACCTGCATAATTAATGATAATTGCTTACTTATATAGATATGTGACTGATAAAAAGTATGTTTATATCTTTTCATTGATTTATTACTTAAAAAAATATATACAGAATATTTTCCATTAATTTTTTTATTATCCATAAAAATAGGCATACATTCGATATTTTTTAAATTAATCAACTTTAGATTGTTTGCACAATATATATTTTAAATTTCTACATTAAAAAAAAAAATATTTGGAATTGTATGTACTTATAACATTAAATATTTAGTTTTCCTTTTTCATCAGTTTGTAAAGTATATTCATTAATCCATATATTAGCATTATTATATTTCTGCATCCATATATTAGCGTCATTCCATTTGATTTCTTGCTCTTGGGGTATGTAAAAGGTCAATTGTATTTAAGAGTACCTACATGACTGCTTGATCTACATCATTCTACTACATGTTCCAACAAAAGCATTACATGCTAGTGAATGTATATTTAGACAAATACAAATGTATTTCATATATATTGGTACTCTTTGAATATATTCTATTATTAATGTTATGAGCCAGCTTCCTTTTTTAAAATTTTGTCTGCATCAGTAAAGTATATTAAAATAAGTATGTATTTAAGTAATAAATTTTGGAAATCTGCTAATACTTCTGCCTGTTTAATAAAAGTTATTATAAAATGATACATATTGATTTCAAGGAACATCTATTACAGTTTTTCATTGATGTCGAAATTTAGTTTATGATTGCTTGATCTCTTTTCATGTTTAATTTTTTATGTCTGTCATTGAAATTTTGTTACAAGAGATACTGTTATTTATTGTATTGTGTTGGATATAGCTGCTTTACTGTACTGTTATCTGACTTAACTAGAGTTATTCCTGAAAGAACTTCAGAATAATTTACATTCCTATACACCGTGTATAATTAATATTAATTGTTTAGATGTTGAGTTCTTTCCTGTTGTGTCTTATTGGTGGGTTTTTCAGATGTTGTTTTCTGTAAAATTTGATGAAAAAAATCAAATTATGGAAGTTTTACTGTGTTAAAATCGTAATTTTGAATTGCGTAACTAGATATGTTGAAAATAAGTATCACAAGAGTAAATAGTTTTTTAAATTAAAGCTCATTAATGGCTTTTAGATGGATATTCTTTTTTAGTGATATATTTAATTAAACATGTTATATATATATACCACATATTTTACTAACGTAAGCGTATATAACGTTTAATGAATATACTGTAACATTCATTATTTACAGTATTCTAATATTATTTCTGATGTATGTTTTTGGTACTTTTCTGTTTAGACAGACGAAAATTTCGCCAACATTAGTTTTTTCGATTTTGACGACAATGCAACAGATAGATCAGCAATGTAAACAATTTCGAAAATAAAGCAATTCATTTTTATAAAATGGATAATTAAAAAAATTTTTTTCCATAAGCTAAAAAATAAAACGTACTCTTTTATTTATCATTTGCGCCTCACTAATTAAAAATATGAATAATAAAATGTGTAAATGTTTTTTTTGCAAGATGAGCGGATTTTTATCTAGCCGACCATTGTAGTTTAGCTTTAAAAAAATACTAAATATGCTCGGCTTATACACGGAATAATACAACATATATATATATATATTTAGGAATTAAGAAAGAGTTGGAGTCTGTGGACAGACATTGTAGATTAAAAAGCAATACATCTGAAGGATGCAAAAGTTATAAGGCATCTGGCAATCACAGTGAATTTAATCAAAAACATATTAAAATATTTTGTTTAGTATATTGTAATAAGTAAATAATTAGAGAGTGTTTATAAATTGAAATACTAAGGCTGCAATAATTATGTAAAATTAGAGATTTTTCGGAATGAATGTGAGAACACAATGTTTATTGAGGTGAGTGTAAACTAAATCTGTTAAATGAAGATCAATAAGTCATAATGAGAAAAATGAGTGTTATTTAATTTATATTATTATATTTTATAAGTTAAATAAATTCATTTCATTATGTTTCTGTTTTTTATTAGGTACAATAGCTTATTGGAAGTATTTATTAAAATTTGGAAAACAGAAGGTTGTGCTACTTTCTATCGTGGTTATACTCCAACTTTGCTTGGGGTCATTCCTTATTCAGGAACTAGTTTTTTCACTTATGAAACTCTTAAACGATTGCATAGTGGTACGTATTTTTTAAAAACTATTTTCTCTTCGCATATTATTCAATTTGTGAGTTTACTGTAATGTTGTCTTTGTTAAAATAGGATTTCTATGTAAATATTTTTATTAAATTTTTTAATAATTTAATTTTTGAAACTTTAAATATCCAGCTTTGATTTAATAGCATTATAATCGAGGTGAAAGTTTTCTCAAAAAAGGATAATAAGAATTAATTTATATACTTAAATATTTGTATGTAATAATAATAAAAAATGTGTTTTTTTAACTATAATTTATACACTAGAATTGTTGGTCTTTTAAAATAAAGTCTTTGCTAAATCTTCCAGAATTTGTTGGCAATTTTGAAATTTCTTATTGATATGCCAATGTTGTATATATTTTTCTCTCTCTCTCTCTGTATATATCTATCTATCTATCTATCTAATAATTAATAATTACTTATTTATACAGACATATGAGGAAAACTGTTTAGTTTCATTCATTTGTTACTTATTGAAAATTTTTTTTACTAAAAATTTCTCATTGGTTTTTCAACTATCCAGAAAAATAAGCATACACTGTGCTTATTTAATTAATCAATTTTAGAGTTCACATAATTTTTATTTTAAATTTCTGCATATTAAAAAATATTTTTTAAATTCAAATGTTGGATTGCAACTATCGATATTTCTTTTTTCTTCTCCATACTAAAAAAGGCAGTTTTTAAGAATATTAATTAATAGCTTTATGAAAATAAAGCTTCGTAAGAGACTTTAAAAACCACAGTTTTAATTATTTAGGGTTTTTAATCTGTTGTGTAGAATACAAAAGAAAAATAAAGTAATAGCTTAATAGCTTAAATAATACTTAATTTTGTCCCAAAGTATTTTTCCTTAAAGAAACTTTTTATTTCATGTTTTGTTTTATTCTGGTTAATGCATAACTATTTATTAATATTTAGTCAAGATTTTCAGCTGTTAAATATATTTTTTTAAAAAATCAACACAGATTTTTTTTAAATATTTTATTGTCTATAGTTTGTATATTTGTTGTATATGTAGTTCTCTTCAGAAGGTGCTGCCATAGATTGTAATCAAACATTATGCAAAGTCTGGTGTACCGTCGCCAATGCTCTATTAGAATATTAAAATTATATTATAAAATACAAAATTACATTCAATTTCAATTATATACAAATTATAATTAACAACTGTAGCATCAAACATAATTAATTCTAACAAATTATAAAAAATAGGAAAATGGCAATTTTAAAATATTAAAACATCACCCATTTTATGATGTGAAAGCAAGTTTTTATGAAAACAATACATTACAAATTTATGCAATGTCTTCTGGATAACTTCTCTCACATTTGCTATCCAATATGTTTGTTTAAGAGCAGAAAGCAATAGTTGTAGATCACCATGTAAATACTTAAAATGATACTGCCTTATTATGAGTTTTTAATACAACAAAACTTGGAAAAATTCCTGAATGGTTTTTATTATGTTGCATATTTGCATTTCAAAGTCTTCTGCCATCTCTAACAATTTATCATCCAAAAATGGGTGCAACATCAAAAGTTCACTTTCAAGATTCAACTCTTTTCTTTTCTAATGAATAAACTTCTTCAGTGAATGTCCCTCATATTTTATTTATATCAACGAATGTATCTGGTACAATTTTTTCATTTTAAGGAATTTTGTTCCAATGAAATTTAATTTTTGGGAGCAAGCAGTAAATTTAATACACCATGAAACTACTCGCAGAACCTTATTCCATGAAAAGCATTTTAATTACAAAGTATTATCCAGTTCCCGTTAATCATAACACTGGACACAATAATCTTTCAGATTTTATTGTTCTTTAGACAAGGCCAACATTTTTTGTCTCATTTCAACCCTTTTGGACCAAACCATCATTTCTCATTTTATAAAAATTGCTTAAGACATAGACGCCTCTACTGACCAGGTCCATAGGTTTATCCTGCCTTCTGCAATAGTACCAAAATTTGGAATTAGAGCCCTTCTTCATTTGTATAAATTGAATTCAACCAAATTGCTTTCATTGTTTTATGTAATCCTTTATTCAATAATAGACAATTAATGTATCTATCCATAACAAACTCATCCACCAAATCCTTAAATAGATGTTAATGATATCAAATGTTAACATTATAGATTAAAAGCAAATCCTTAATATATTTTCTAATTCATTCTGTAAAACAGACACTATATTTTGACATAACAAATGAGATTACCACTTCCCGTTTATTGTTTAAATACCAGAAATAAGCTAAGGCTCCAATAGCAGTTGGTAATGCATAATGCATCATAAAATATGTGGGCATGTACCCTGTATGGACATATGAAATCTTGTAAATTTTCTATTCTCGAAATTAAAATAATTCATAGGAATTACTGTATCTCTCGATTATCTAACTTCCAAACAACAAATATGCCATTTGACTTTTAAATCATCTGGGAGTTCATCATTCTTATCAATATCACATAACCAGATGTCCCGTATTAAACATTTAACTCAAATAACGAAAAGACCTATGAGACCTAAGAATAAAAAACCTTAACTGATGCATGCAATACAAATCGTTTAGTATTCTGTAATTTCTCCAAACAATCTAATAATGATATTATATTTAAAGAAACTTTACTGCCAAAAAATTCCAATTTAACCATGGCATTTTCAGCAAACTTTTCTGAAGCAGCATTTATTTTTCTAAACTTTTCTTGAAATCATATCATCCTCATTTTATTACAATTTCTATTTTTTAATTTTTGCAAATTCATACCAGCTGCCTTTAAAATCATTGCAGCACTAGAAGATAATTCAAATGTCTCCTCAGACACATTTGCACCAAATATAAATAATTTACATAAAGAGATGAGTTCGACATTTGTACACATTTACATTTTCCCTCTTGATACAACTGTATGCACTTTCTTGTGATATTGCTTAATTTAAGTGGATGTTTTACGGCAAAGTGGAAGAATTGTGTCACACATAATTTTGTACTCCTCGTTAAAAATTTCTAAAACCGCAAAGTTTAAAAATACTTTCTATTTTTCCCTATTATACCGATCATTAAAAATGCCCTTTCAATATCAGCATTAAATGCAATTCTAAATTTTCTGAAATTTAGGGTATTATTTCTTAATATATTTGGATCCTCATAATCATTCAAATGAATTTTTTGATTTTGAACAAATATTATTAATGATGTTCTTTAAGCAGGGGTGGAGAGTCAGATAAATTTATGACTCCCGAGTCAGATTTTTTATACCGACTCATGACTCATTATTGAACTCATAATCATATATCTTTCATATCTATATAGCAGTTTTTATAACATTATTTTTCACAACTTTAAAGTATTGCATTTGCACTAACTTAAAAGACATTCTTGTACTTTAATTGTGCCTACATAAAATATATAAATTTTATAGAAATAACACAACCAAATTACCAGGTATCAAAGTATTACACAATAGCTTAAGACAAGGAAAAAATTGTAAGTAAAGAAGAAAAATTGAAAGAGTAAAGTAAGAAAAAGAAAGAAAAGAAATTGTAAAAATAAGAAAATTGTAATTCTAAAAGAAAATTTTAAGCACAAAGATGCTATATTTATAATACATTAAATCTTCCTTTTTCTTAATAATAGAATAGTTTCAATAAAATGTTCTTTCATTTTCAATCCAAGAAAGCTTTTATAACCCTCAGTGCTGAAAAAAGTCTGCCAACATTTACTTGATATGCTGCTAAAGCAGTAACTTTTTTTACTGCTGGTTGTATTATTGTAAGATACAATTGAATTGCCTCCTTAATATTTAATTTAACGCCATTTTCTAATCCTTGCTCTCATCTCCGAATCACCACCTCTGTTTATAAGATATCATAGTTGCTCTATGTGACATAGAATATACCTCTAAATCTCTAGAATATTTTTCAATACATTCCTTCCAAAATTGATCCTAGATTAGACAATTTTATTTTTTGACTGTCCACTTTCTAAGCTATCCAAAAAATTGTTTTTAAATCAAAATTCTTTGCTTGTTATTTCTTATCCCACTTGGTAGACATCTAGACTAAGCCCACGAACGCATATGGACTCATGGTTGAAGAGAAAAGGGGGCAGCTTCTGTTTTGATGGAGCACCTGTAGGTAGAAGTCTGATGCTCTACACTCATATGAGACAAGGACCTATGGCTTAAAGTGGATTCCAAACTAATACAAACGTCCATGGCACCGCCGGGACTCGAACCCGAAACCTATGGCGCCAGAGAGCCAGACACTCGGCCATTCAGCCCCCCCCCCTCTCCTCAAAAAATCTTTTCTTTCTATAATAGACATGCTACATATTTTCTGTTTTTGAAGTTAGAATATTTTCAAATTTTTTTAAAATTAAATCCATGTCAGAATTTTATAACAGATTATCATAATTTATTACCAATATTTCCAAATTCCAGAGCTTCAGAATGGCTGAAGTCACACTTAAGTCACTCACATCAGTACTAGTCCCCTTGTGAAATATTACTCCTATAATTACTTTAAAGTCTCTAAAAGTTATATACAAAAATATGCAAATTACATTTATATACAAATAAGTAGTATGTTGGAATTGTACGAAAGTCATAAGGCGTTTGGCAGTCAGAAGGAATAGTTATTAAAAACAAATCATTAAAAGTATTTTAGTTTATTGTAGAGTATGGGGAGGAATATATATAGAGAGAATTCATTAACAGAAATGTTAAGGCAGCAATTGATAACAAATTGCAAGAAAAAATGGAAGTTCAAAGTTACTAGGGATTAGGGCAAACTGAATTTGTTAACTGTAAGTAAAAAAAACGGATCACAACAGGGTTATATGCAGTTGTACAAAGCAGATGCTGCCATAGATTATAATCAAACATTATGTAAGTCTCAAACAAAGTGAAACACTTTAAATCTTTTTAAATGAATAAGTATATGTAGAATAACTTAAAAATATTGATGCTTAAGCATTTATTTTTTAGAAAAAATATCATAGTTTAGTTGGAATATTTCTGGTCATATTTGTCATTTTTTTATTTTTTTATCTATAGTTATTCTGTTTTTATAGAGCAAACTAATGACAGAGCCGTCCATCCTACAGAGAGACTTATTTTTGGTGCTATAGCAGGACTGCTTGGTCAATCTGCTTCCTATCCTCTTGACATAGTTCGGAGAAGAATGCAAACTGCATCATTAACTGGTAGGGAATATCATACTATAAGAAGCACTTGTACTAAAGTTATTAGTGATGAAGGTTTTATCAGAGGATTGTACAAAGGCTTAAGTTTAAATTGGATTAAAGGTCCAATTGCTGTTGGTATTAGCTTTACAACATTTGATCTGACTAATAATTTTCTTAAAAGGTACCAATTCTTTAATAGATAACAATAATGAAACTAATCAATCATACATGCTTTCATGTATTTAGTGTTATTATTTCCAACTTGTTTAAGAATATACATTTTGTAGTAATGTTACTTTTTTATAATATTTGTATATATGTGAATTCATCTTGATCTATGTTAAACTTGCTGTTAAATGTGTTATTGTGTATAAAAAAAAATCATAGATTATATGTACATGATTTATAGTCCAAATACATTCAACAGTTAATTTAATGTCTGTTAAATGTTAAGGATGTTTTCTGGAAGGTGCTATTTTGTATTGTTTTATAGTATGCTAATATTTTTATCGTGTTAAAGACGTAATTTATGTTATAGTTATATCATTTTCTATTATAATTAATTCCATAAATTTTAGAATGTTTTTTTCTTCTTTTTATTGTGAATTTTATGTTTTGGGTACATTTTTTAAATAAAACAACTTAATGCTGGTGGTTATATGATAAATTCATTGTACCGTAGCATTTAGAAATTTCACGCATTTTTTTAAAATTGTCTAAATATCCTGCAAACACAATACCAACATTTTGTCAATATCTAATTATTATTATTTAAAATTTTTTCTTTTAATATGCATTCTAATGAAAGCTATTGTTTCAATTCAAGTATGTCAATTTTCCATGCATTCTTGTTCGTTAAAAGTCTGATGTTATAAACTACACAAAATTTAATGTTAATTTATTTCATATAAATTGTTATCAATTTAAAAATATCTTGAGGTTATATCCTATAATAATTAGTATTTCATTCATTCTGAAAATATATCTACTGTTATTGGTTTATAAGAGGTTCCTAAAATTATTTTATCTTTTTTTAAAGTTTGTTGGAAGTAATATGGACAGCTCTTTGTCAAAATGACACAATAATCTTTATAATTTCTTTTCAATATTTCGTCATATGGTTGAAATTGTTTTATAAAGTTTTTAATTACCTTTATGTTATTATTTTGATATTAAATTTTTCATTTATTCAAAAAAGATATAAAAATATATAAATATAATTTAATATATGAAAAAGATTTTATATTTAAAATATCTTCAAATGTAAGGAATGGTTAATTGTTGCACTTTATGTAATCGCTTATTATTGTATTTAATATTTTTTAATATATTTCTAAATGCCTAAAAAAATTACCTGTATAACTAGATAGTGAATGAAAATTCTTGGCTTCCAAAAAGGAAACTTTGATTTGCCAATTTCCATATACATAACTTATTTTGCTAAACTGTTATTTCATATTTTGTTAAAATTATATTGACAAGAAATTTTTTTGTGTGTTATTAAACTTTTAAAGTAAAGCTTATGTATAAATTAAATTTTAAACTTTTTATATAGTTGTATCTGGTGATTAAAATCAAATTTAGCATGTTTAATTGTCATTCTCCAATTTCTCATATTCATAGCTTTATGGTTAAGAAATATAAAATAATGATTAAAATTTTAAATAAAAATCATTTCTTCAGTATTAAGAAAAATATTATTAAAATCAAAATTCAAATATCTTAGAGAACAGTTAAATCTAAAGAAAATTAATAATGACATGAAAATTATAGATACATAACTTGGCAGTCATATGCAGTCATATTTTCCAACTAAGGATTATATCACTTTGTATTGTAAGTGATAATCATTGTATGAAAGCTATGTTTTGTTGATCTCATTTTCTAAAAACGGTTTTAGATTTTTGAGTGTTCAGGAATGTACTCATTTCTAGAAACTCATAATAAGATATCAATATGAATATTAGGAATAAACAATATTTTAATAATTCCTTATTTAAGCATATACTTTTGTATTAGGCTAACTTTTAAGATAATTATTTTTAGCAAATCTTCCTAGTTATTGAAAGTGCTTTTGCAGTAATAGCTTTTGTAATTAGTCACTATAAGGATTTCTAAAAAAAAAAAAAAAAATTTGTAAGTGGTGTTGAGGCAAATTTTATTATATAAATGTAATAAACTTTTTTTATTATAACAAGCAAATTAAAATATATGGAAATTTTAGAAGGAAGAAAACAAATGTATTTTGTGTAGTGAAGGTTGTGTATTGTTTTTAACTATTTATATTACTAATGAAACTAATCTTAGATACATTTATGTAAGAATGCCAATACTTTGGATTAATTAAATCTGGTACAAGACAATTAATTAATGAGTTTGTTTAAATTAGTTACAAAACTGAGCCATTTAAAATTATTCATCAAATATAATTCTTCATATTTTATGGTAGGAATTTAAAATTAATGTATATTCCTTTCTTTCCTCATATATTCTACTACTAATGCTGCCAATTGCATTCAAAAAGAAATACTGTTCAATATCAACGGATGATTTTTTAAGAGTAAGAAAAAAGTGAATTAAAGTTTAAACACATTTAACTAAACTCTAAAATATAAATATAATTTAGATATTGTTCTTTATTGGAAAATGAATTTTTTGTGCTTCTTTATAATTTTCTTGTCTAAATTTCTGTTATTCTGTGTAAATTGCAATTATTAAATAATTTGATTTTTTTCCCCTCCAAATGTTTTGGAAATAGGTTGTTTAAATATTTTAGGCACTGTTAGGGATTATAACTTAGTGTAAATAATTTGCTGGGATTAAAAAAAAAATGTTCCTAATTTAAAGTCATGAAAAATCCTAAATGCATTTCCTTTTCTAAATTAATCATCATTTTATAGAGTGCTTTTATGTTTCATTCTTTAATTTGTTAGTTAAATATATATATAAAAAAACATTGGTTTTAATGTCTTTTATTATAGACATTTTTATGTGAAATTTGAGATTGTGAATGTTGGAAGTCAAAGTAAACAGCAAAACAAACAATAGAGATGAAAAAAAAATTGGAACTAATTTTTTTCTTTGAAACACATACACCTAACTAAAAAAGAAATATAAAGGAAACTTGAATGCCAATTTTTATTATAAAAAAATCATTTTTTGAAAATATAACGTAAGCATTTTTAAGATTGACTTTTTCAGAATCATAATCACATTTTTCAATATTGCATAAGCAATTAATTTCAGTAAATAGGAACATTAATAGTTTCAAAATTGTATATATATTATTTTAATTATTGGAAACAGTAACAAAAAATTTGCACCCTCTGAATAATAACAATATTATTATTTAAGTTTGCCCCGTGATCATTGTACAAAATTATAGAATGCTGTTATTTTCTTTTGATTTCTGTAATGAATAATAAGTTTATAAAAAGTATCTTAAATATATTGAATTCTGCTGTGAATTTACTAAGTCTTTTTAATTTTTTTAACCTTGTTTAATCAATCAGTTCAAACAGATTTTTTTTTTGTTATTCGGTCTAATATATTTTCTATTATTCAGCACATAATAAATTGCTAAACATCTAACAAAATTCATTTTTAAATTCTGTGCAGAATACTGTAATGGAAATAATATTTTGACTTTCTGAATGTATATTGAATGATCTGTCTTTGTATTTTAATTCTCAAATAGCTAAGTTTTCCTCAAAATGTATCTCTTTAATTTAAATTGATGTTTTTAAAAAAATGTATGCATATAAACAATAAAACATGTTTTCATTATAAAGTACTGTCTTAAATAAATATGTTTTACCATCAAGTTGCCTTAATTTTGTAAAATTATATTGAACAAACAATTAAAATTGAAGTTAATATTAAACATAAATATTTCATTTGATAAAACTTTATATTTTTTAGCAAATTTTAAAAATATCTTGAAATGAAATTTAGTTTTATTTCTTTCATTTGTGTTTTAAATACTGTGCACCCTTTTAGTTACCCTTATTGCAGCTTTTTAACTGTAAAATGGTGCAAATTTCTTATTCTTTGTAACATGAAATTTTTTTCGTAGTTAATAAGGATTTTATTGCTTTAATTGATCTTGAAGATGCCTGAAAACTTCAAGATTATTTTTGAAAATATCGAAATTTTATCCTTAAAATTTTAATAACATCAGAAATTCATGAAAAAAAAAAATTCTGTCTTGTATGTTTTATGTTTGTTAATTAGAAAAGTATTTAATACACAATTCATAAATAAATAAATACAACAGAAATTAATATTTAAAACAATATAATTTCAAAGCAATTATATCATGCAAATTTTATTTATAACATTTTTAGTAAAGTAATAATAATAATAATAAATGGTAAATTTGAGAATTATTTATAACATAGTATACACAGAAAAATTTATTAAAAAAGGAAATATTAGAATGGTTGAAATCTATTAAAATTAATAAATTAATTTCAATTTAATCAATAAGGAATGCATTAGAATATGTAATATATATTCACAATCCAATGAGTAATAGAAAATAGTAATTATGATGGTCATTATTTTAGTGTTGATCATAAGAAATTAATGGATCTCATATTTTGGACAGCTACATTACTTTCATTTTTCGTTTTTAGAATTATTTATCAAGTTTAATATTAAAAATTCAGTATGTAAATTTCACCTAACACTTTATATTATTTGCAGATGTTGTATGTTTATATTCGAATTCATATTCATATATACAACACAGAAAACTGCTTTTAGCAGTTTGTTTTCTTTGCATACATAAAGTGCATTACAAATGTTTTAAAGCCTGTCTCTGTTCTGTGACTTATATAGTAGTCTTTAATATTGTCTAAAATATTATTCATTTTACAATGAAAAAAAAAAAAAAAAAAAAAAAGATAGTATTTTTGACTACTTATTTGGAATTTTTAATGGAAACATCAGGTTAAAAAATTTCTTCCACAATTTTTAGATTAGCATTAATATTTCCATTGGGATGTGATAAATTATATGAACTCTTTTTGGTAGTTTTAAATATTTTTGTATTTTTATTAAAAATAATTTGTTACTGGCAACTTTTAGTACTTATAATTGATTTTACTTTGTTAGTATTTCCTTATAAATTTTTGAATTCTATTTACAGGATGTATGTTGTTAGAATTTTGATATTTTTTAATTTTTAGGTTACTAGAATATTTTAATTATGTCTAATTTTTGAAATAATACTTTATTTATACAATTGATGCTGAAGATATTCTTCATTCATTATGCTTTATGTTATCTTGTTTGGTTTATAAATCTAAGCAGTTTATGGTAAGGATTTCTTTTCAAATATATATTAGCAATTGTTTAGTGAAGTTTCATTTCTAAAAAGTATGCATTTTTATTCTTGTATAAATTTCAAATATACATTTATTTTTGTTTACTGATTAATATTTTTTTATTTGATTTCATCAATTTTTTCTCTTAATGCACTTCAATATTCTACCTAATAAGTGTGTATCTCTGTGAACTTTTAAATGAAACTCTTAGAAGACTTATTTCAATCATAGATTTAATAATACTGTATACAGTAAACGTTGAAATATATAACTTATGCGTTTATATCTGTAAATTTTCTTCAAGACACTCAATGAAAATTCAAATATCTAATATCTATGCCAAGCATTGTTGGTAATGGACAAATTATGTTTCTTAGGAGATAAAATAATCTTGGGATTTAATCCGGTGTTTGCAAAAATGGTAACTTCTTTTATTTGAGTTATATTGTTTGTATAAAGCAATTTTCATGTTTGTTGATTGCATTACATGAAAAAAAAAATACTGACAGCAGTCCATTTAGAAGTGAACTGTGTGAAAAGTGGATTTGGACCTTTTATTTTGAATTTGAACCTCCATATTTTTAGAATTTCAGCAAGTTTTAATTTTACCCATTAATAATATAAAAAATTAACTTTTCACAAAATATGATGTGAACTATGTGTTTTAGTTAAAAATGAAATAACTGTCAAAATAATATGTTTTGAAAATTATATTTTTTTATCTAATATTTTTTTTATACTGAAAATTATTTTCTTTGTAAACAGCAATTATAGATTCTTATCTGAATGCATTGACAGTTTACAAGTTTTATTTAAAAATGTGTACTATACTATACCCCCTTTGGCTTTAAAATAGTTTTCTTTCAAATATTATGCTTGCAAGTATTATCCAAATCTAAATTGATATTAATATTGTGTATTTATTAAACTTTTCTATTTTTTGAATATATAATATATATATAGAGAGAGAGAGAAGCAAAACCTTGCATATTGATTGAATATATTTTTCAAAATAAGTAATCTTTAAAATATTTTAAATAGCTGAGATGATTTCATTGAATGTGTTCCATGGAAATTATATACTTAATTAAGAACATGTGATTTTCTTTAAATTTATTGTGTATTTCGTTGAAAGATGTGTAATTGTTTTACCAAGTAGAATTGATATTTGAGTACAAAGTTTTTCACTAATTTCTTTTAAAACAATTGGTGATACTGTTTAAATTAACATGAAAAAATGCGTGGAGTTAAATATTGATTGTGTTTGTGCAATTTTTTTCTTTGTATTTAGCAATGCAAGTAGTTGCATGCAAATATTAAGAGCTATCCTGTGATAAAATTTTTTAGAATATTGAACTGAAATAAAATGTTTATAAGCATCTTTAATGTTGTCACACTCTTTTGTTCATTTTATAAATGAACTTATAGTTGCATTTCTGAACAAACAAGCTAATAAACTTTTTAATGTACATATGTGTCTTTAATTAAAATATAAATCAAGCATGGAAAATACAAATTATTACTAATGCATAAGAAATGTTCAAATAATTTGTAACAATTTAACAAACTTTTAAGAAAACATTCTTTTAATCCTGCTATTTCTTGAATTTATTCTAGTGCTTAGCTGGTACCTTTTCAACAATTCTTACTTACAGTTAACTAATTTGAAATACAATATATTGTTTCAAAGGAATTGTTCACTTGGGTAGTTTAAGCATCCCATAAATCAGAAAAGTAAAGACCAGTAAAATCTTTCTTCCAGTCATGAAATCAAGGGTTATCTTTACAGTCACTATTATATCCTACAGGCTTTTAAACTTGCAAATATAAGATTATAAATCTTTGTCCATAATGACTTCCTATTTTATTCCACTAATCTATTGGTCAATTGAGATCAGAGAGCATTTTCTTAATAAAGAAAATTCAAAAGAGGCATCAAAAGTGTTGGTAATCAAATCAAGCCAATATCTTCCATCTGTTGAGGAAGACAAAAATAAATTTTGAAATAAGATTGATAGGATTATGATACAAATAAGACTTTTTTAAATTAATTGGCAGTAACTCATTAAATATTTTAGGTTATTTGATTTTTAAAAAGTTTGATTATCGGTTTTGATTAATTCGTGTTCCATATTTTTCGGCATGAGGCCTTACTTCACAAAGATAATTTGTATTTTTGAATGAGATATTATTTCTACTGAATGAATTAAAAGGTACTAAACTCATTTAAAATATCTTTTTGAATGCATTTTTTTGTCAATCGACTTTAAATCATTTGTATTGTTAATGGAACTAATTTATTTGCACATAACAGAACACATTATTTCAATGACAAAATTTGCTTAAATTAAATTCTGGTTTAAAAATGAGAGAACTCTACAAAATCGTAAATTGTTGATTTTTATCAAAATTTTTCGATTATCTAACATATGAATAACATTTAAAAGGCAAAACCACACATTAAATGTACAGTATCCTATCTTATGTAAGGTAATTGTAAAACCATTTTTTTTCTGTATTTTTTTGTAGAGAAAACTTAAGTTTTGTAATAATTTGTGTTATCTTTGAAGAATTTTGTTATTTAAGAAAGTTACTATAAAAGTAACCTTTTTAGACAGCAAATTTGAGAAAAAAAAATTTAGACTTACCTGATTAACAAAATTGTATGCTACATGCGAAATTTTTATATTAAAAAAATTAGATTTGTGAAGTTCTTTGTTTGAAGATGAAAGATATAACATAAAATCTTAATGGACTAGCTTAATTAATCACAATGGGTAATTTAACAATTTCAAAAATTTTAATCGTGGATCCTTTTTTGTTGTTCAATTGTAAAATTCATTTTATTCATCAACGACTTCGTGTCATATAATTTTTTTTAATTAAAAGCCCTGATTGAAAACGGAAATCATTCATTTATAAATTTCTTAAGGGGAACTAGACTATATTGGTATATCACATGGTGGACACTTCTACGGATTCTCCCTCGCAATGGTACAGCATATTTCTAAATCTCTTAATCAAATATTCTTAAATGACATTGGATAGATTAAGCAATTGACAGTAATTATTTGTATCTTTTTTATGTTTTGATATGTGTAGTAAATACTAATTTAATGTTTTTTTTCCTTAGCATTATAAAGTTTCTCACTAAGAAGAATAAAAGACATTTTAGAAATTTAAAATTTATTTGACTCATTTAACATATTGCAGAAATGAGTTACATTATTATAAGCTATATAATCATAGACAAGGAATATAAATATTTTATACATGTAGTTCTATATGGCATAGTCAACAATTTATACACAATCTTCAACTGTAATGCCCAAGCAAAAATAAAAGCACTGTGGTGTAGCATGTAAATGGTTATAGCTCATAAATTATATAACTATAGGCGTATAAATACAAACTTTTCTAATTATGATCTTATTTCAGTTTTGTGCTTTTGTGAAAATTTTTACCATTATCTGATTTTCTAATTACTAAAGTAATTAATATCAATGGAAAAATTTTCTTGTAATCTCTGCATTAAAAATTAGAAAAGTAATTTTTAAACTATTTTTTTTAATTTAAATTTTATTGTAAGGCTTTTAACATTCATGGTCGATAAATAAGAACTCATTTCGCTATGTGTTTTTAATAAATTTGTAAATTTATTTCTTTTTTATTTATAATTGTTGTTTTATAGTTTTTTTCAGATCACTATTAAATTTTTTCAATTTTGTCTTAACAGACTCTCTCTCTTTTTACTGCTAAGCACTTTTTTACTAATTTATTTGTTATGTTTTTGTAAGTTTTATGTATTTTCGTTGCTCAAAGACATTTGTACACATATTAACGAACTTTTTTATTTATTGATTTGAATATTATTCTGATCGTGGAGATATAGTATCTCAGTTCTTCAAATGTCTGTTGTAATCTTGCAACATTCTCATTAAGATTATATATTATGAAGCATAAACAGTTAAGATTATGTTATTATATTTTGGTATTGAAGGATATTTAAATTGCGTATGTATATTTAATATTGATTAATTCCAGCCCCGACGAAAAATTTTTTTTGACAAGAGATTTTTATTATCCCATGAATTCTCGTGTAGCATGATGTTTAATTTACAATTTGAGTACAAGAAGGATTTCAGAAGAGAAGACAAATATTCATTCTTTACAAATATTCAGGAATTTGTTGGATTTATTTTTAGAATTAAAGAAAAGTGGAAGGGGTGCTTCTTCGATAACTGATTGGCTATTTCTTCACCAGGGGATACTTCTAATTTGAATTCAGAAAATATTCTTATAAATTATATTTATAGAATCAGATTCAATTTTATTTTAATTCAAGGAACATTGAAAACCAATGAAAATTTTACTCATCATTCAGAACTTTTGAATGACAAACAAATAAATAAACTTTCTGTTGAAATGAAATTACAATCTGAGTAAGGATTCGTCCTAAATAAAGTTTCCTATTTTTAAAATGCCGATAAATAGTACCTTTAAAAATATAAAGTTGTTGGGGAAAATATATATTAGAAGTAATTTTTCTTATTAATCATATAAATGATTTCTGGGGACAGAGGTTGAAACGGAGGAGGACATACAGAAGTCTTTCTGAAGTTTTCTTTTTATCAGTACTTAAAATTATTCATCCTTTTATTTATACTGGGTTTTTGTACTACTCTCTATAAATGGAAATTTACACTTTTTTTTTGTGTAACAGAGTCAAAAGTTGCATAAGTGGTGCTGTACTATATAATACGTATATCTTTGCAGTTAAAAAAAATAATTTTATCATGTTGTAGTCTTTATGTTGATATAGTGTTATTTAATTTAATGAATTCATTCAAAAAAAAAAAAAAATCATGACTAAATTGTATGTAAACGAATTAATAGAGAAAAATTTAGAAGTTTTTCTCCATATATGTTCAGAAATTTGTAATTTTTAAGTAAAATCATGGATGAAATTATATTATTTCTATGTTCAATTATATTTATACAAGCAATATATATTTAAAAAAATATTTTAATTAAGTTTAATAATTTATTTAAAATAACATAACAGGTAAAGCTTTAAATAAATGGCAATTTAAGATTATAAGTATGTGAATGAAATACAAATATTTTGATACCAATGCTGCGATAAAGATTTCTATAATAATTATATTTTCAAAACATTTAATTTTTTAAATTCATATGTATCATGTTAAAGTAAGAAGGCAAATAACTTGAACAAATTTTAATTTAATGTCATGAATAAATTTAGCCTTTTAATATGACAGCTTAAAAATATAAGCAAAATCTTCATATAAAAGTCAAACTTAGGATTGACAAAGAGTTCCCAAAAAGTACAAAAACAAAGACATGAAAATATAAATGATACTTTTATGAAATTTTGGGTAAATTATATAATGTATATATATTTATCGAAGAAGGTAATATTAAATTTAATAATGGTATTAATAAATTACTAATGTTTTTAAATATATGCAAAGTATTACTCTCAAGATGTTACTTCTCATGCCAAGATTTATAAAATTGGACTTAAATTTAACACAGAAAAGATAAGCACATTTTTATTTTACTTTCGATTGTCATATCTCACTTTATAATTATTCTTTGTGGCCTTTTGCATTCACATTGTTTTTTTATTTGAGAAAATATCTGAAATATTTTTTTAATAAAGGGTGCTGTTTGCTACAGCAAGTATTTTATCTAATTTTTGTTTAAGAAAATATTCACAATATATTTCTTTACAAAGAGTGCTACTATCATAGTAACCATTTTTGTAATACATTTCGAATAAAAATATGTGATTTTAAAATATTTTTGGTTACATTTTTTATATCAATTTTTAAAACTAATGCGAGCAAAGTACTTAATTTAATACAAATAGTGTTTGAAATTATAAGGTTATGTATAACAGTTTTCATAAATATATCTATTGAATTGTTTATAATAAGTATCCTTAAGTATTACAGTTTCTGAAACTTCGAATTTTATTATTAATATATATTTTCTGTTATAATTCTATTAACGCAATGTGCTTTGAACATTACTGAAATATATAATAAAGGATTAAAGGAGTATTACAAAATCAAACCGAGCCGTAACATCTAATAAAATAGTGAAAAATATGTATAATTAATAAGACTCTGTGGTAATTAATTATCTCTATCTTTCTACAATTCTATGCATTTAATGATTTATACGTCTGTTAATTAATATTAATTGGTATAATTTAAATTATATAAATATTAGCATTTATACATCATGATGTAATTATTCATTCAAGGTTTTATTTAATTAGAGGTAGCAATTTTTAAGTTATGTGCTTATTTGGCAGGTTAATTTTAAAACTGTACAAAATAGAAAATTTTCTTGTAGAAAAATATTCGAAGTTCATTAAAATGCAAATTTTAACACAAAACAGGTTTATTTTTAATAAATTATATATATATATATATATATTATTTGTATATCTAAGAAACATTAAAGAATTTTAATTAAAAAATAACTTACAATTAACAAGGGATGGCATTATTTTTTAACCATCTTCTTTTGTGCACCTACCTCTTTATAATTTTATTAATTCAATATTTATGTACCCCAAAATATTTTCAAATTTAACTTTCATCTCAATTTTCTGCATTTTCATGCAATGTTTTATCATTTACATTACAATTTTCAACTATATAGAAAGTTTTTAAAAGAAGAATTTGTAAAGGAATGCTGTTAATCATAAATAAAAGCACTGGTAAATTTCTTATTAACATAATGAAATGATTTCACATAGTATAAATATCTTAATTGAATAATGTCTGAGACATTCAAAAATGTAACACATACATTTGGGATGAAAAACTTAAATCATAGTTTGTAATGGATTCCCACAAGTGTGAATACTATCAGATTTAATCTACATCACTTAGACGTATTAATCTACACAAAATTCGTCTCGTTTATTATATAATTGAATAACGACAATAGGAAATAAAACTTTGAGGCAAAAGAAGCCTCTTCAATCATTTCAAACTTTCCTTATTTTTATCATAAGAGACTTCGTTATGCCATGAAAAATTGTGTTCGTGGCTTAAATATATTGATTTTCTTGTTCAGGACAATAATATTTAGTTCATAATATTTCCGAAGCTCCTTGTTACTTTATGTAAGAGGTTAGAATATTCTTTTTTTTTATTTTTTTTATTCGGAATCCCATTAATACCACACCAAAAATAAAATGTAAAATGGTTGTTTTGAATGAATTTCTTTGTTGCAAAATTCGGTTGACCGTAAATATCGCTGACTATCTTGGTGGTGATGTATGGGTAGAAACCACCTTGATAAGTATTCAAATAAATGTTTCCTCTGGAAAATCTGAAACAATGGAAAATAAGAAGAAATTAACAAAAATAACATATAAACAGGAAAGACTATATTATGTTCAGTTAATCTATACTAATTCTGCGTAATCAATTTTTTTTTTTAATGTTTGAACTAATGTAAAACATTAGTGTATTTTCACTTATTAAATAACGAATTCACATGTACAATTCTTCTTAATTATTATGACGAATTATTTGTTATTTTATAATTTAAAAGCGAGTGCCTGTGAGTGTAAGCATTTAAAATATTTTATTGCATCGTTTGGTTAAATGCATAAAAAGGTTTAAGTAAATAAATAAATTTATAAATATATAAAGAACAAAACACACCAAATGAGACTAATACATAAATCAAATGAGAATTGGCAAGGAATGAACCATTAACATTACCATTATTGTAATTACCATTAATACCATTTTGCACAGCAAAGTAATCTATTTATAATCCTACCACCGTATAGAGTAACAAAATTGGCAAGATTAGGAAGTAAATGTCATTTAGGAGGGATTTTAATTGCAATAAAAAGATTATTAATTTTTAATCATTAAAATTTTAGATGACCTAATATAAGAAAAACTAGATGAAAAAAAATTCCACATTAATTATTATACTTTTTTTTCTTTCAAAGCAGCTTTGAGCCCGCGTATATCTGACTAGCACCCCTAAAGCGGCGTCCAGACGACAGTACGAGAACCAGCGAGTCAGTCTCGCGAACCAATTATAAACCGGTTTGTCTCGGTGTGGACGTAACCCTCAGAACCAGTCATCTGTCTCGGCCCCGCTCCGATTAGATTTGGATTTTCCTGTACATCAAAGGGATTCTCGTGGAAGCCATTTACGACCAGCTATCACTCACAGTCAGAGATAGTGTAGCTTGTTTCTCATTGTCAGACGGATAACTCAAAGCGAAATCGACTCGCTTTTCTGGTACTCTAGTCTGGACGCCGCTTAATAAGTAACAGATTCATTCGTTTCCACCGTTAAACCGGATGTTTACTATTCCTCAATATACGTGGATGGCAATTATGTATAACAAATACGTTTCTAAAAAAAAAAAAAACTTTTTCTTTTTACCGTTTTCCTATAAGAAATTAGATTATTAACCATTTTAAATTTAACTCTTTGCAAATTACAAAAAAATTTGAATAATATATGAAATTTATGCAACACTCTGAAAAAGAAATAAGTTATTGACTTTCTGTCATAATTTTCATGCCCTCTTCAGTATTTTTATTCACTGATTTAAGGCGTTAAAATTGATTATTAGGTCTCGTAGTGGACTTTTTTTATTGATTAAATTATTCCAGGTTCATAAACTTTTGATTAAAAATGCATGCTAAAGATTTTAAATTAGTAACAAAGGATTTAAAAAATATTTTTTGTATTTCTTATTGTTTAAATGTTAATTTGAAAGACAGCGCAAACATATTTTTTATATATATAAATGCTTTTCATTAGGAGAAAGCAAGCAAAACATTATACACATAATATAAAATTTTAAAATTTATAAGACTAAAAATCTTAATTAAGTCAAAATAATAATCTTTCAACTAAATAAAATCTAAACATTTCACGTACATTATAATTATTATTATAAATGATTAGCTTGATTTTCAAATGTTCGAGTGTTAAATAAACTACAATTTTAACAAATAAGTTATATAATTGGGAAACAATTATTTTACTATGTTTGAATAAAAATAATAATAGTTTAAGTAATAGTTTCTTATTGCAGAAATTAACTAAATATTGACCAATCTTCAATTCGACTTTTATGATTTAAGTAAATAAAATGCATACAAATATTTTTTTTCCTTTGGTAATAGAGTAACTAAAGTAATAGTTTGGTAATAAGTTTTTGTAATAGAGTAACTAGTTTTGTTATAAATGTCGCAATGGTGTTATAAGAAAGTACTGTCATGTTTGAATACATACCTTTTGGATATGGATGATGTTTAAGCAGCAATAATCCTGGTTTCATCAAATCTAAAATATTAAACAATTATTTAGAACAATTAAATATTAATCAAATCCTTAAAATAATATGAAAGGGAATTTATAATTCGATTTTAGTTTGAAAAATAACTTTAGGCAATTTATTCATTTTTAAATTAAATTTTTCATTCGTTTCGAAACAAAAATTACTTCAACTGACATTCAGATTAAAGTAAACTTCTGTTATTTATTGCTATTCGATATTGTCAATCTCTCTATTAACATTCATGGATCAAATTAAGACATAAAATAAATTAAGTTCACTTTGAACGAACTTTTGAATCAATGTATCAAAAGTTTAAGGATTAAAAGTGAAGGAAACTGTGTAATAATTGAATATAGATTATAAGATAATTTTTGCAAGAATGTTACGAATCCATATCCTTTCCCTTCTATTTTTGTCACGTTTGCTTTTCAAATGTATCATTACACAATATATACTTTTTAGAAGTGAATTTCCAGCATATTCAATTAGTATAAATAAATTGATATGCATCAAGTTTAATAAAATTGAATGCAAACCATATGCATTATCAGGCATTATTTATTATTGGAATATTACTTACTCCTTTACTTTATCAGGGATACAGACATGGTCCATCGGAATGAGTTCTTCCAGTTCTTGCAGACTATTGACAAATCGGAGTTTACGGCTGAATTTAGAACTGAAAAAATTTCACAGATTAAATAATCTCAAAAGGATAAGATTATCTTATTATTTAGGATGAGAATGGGGCTTGGGGTAACTCAAGCCGCGGGTACTTGCAAGAGGAAATCAATAACGCATATCTTCCCTATTCGATGGGGGAAATCACCAGATTGGAACTGGATTTAGCTGAAGCAAGACCTCATTTAGAATCGATATACTATATACATATATTCAAATATTTGAAATGTCCTATTTTCATATATATGTGTGAATATTTAAAAAAAAAAAAATTTTTTTTGCATGCACTCGAAACAGAGCAGGATATAACTTATTCCTAACTCTCATAATTAGAAGAAAGAAGATGTTCCTTATGAAGCATTTTAACGGCTCGTCCCACCGAGGCATGAGGCGTTTAAGCGTGAAGCGTTGACCAATCACTAGCCTCACCGCGTTCCTTCGAGTTGACCAACTTTCAACTCGAAGCGGAACTTCACCAGGCGTTATGCAATTTCTGACGCTTCGCTGTGAACGAGTCGAAAAAATTTTCTTCCCTGTCGCATGTCGCGTCGCTGCCTCTCACCTCAATGGGAACGAGCCTTAACGGTTGATAAATAAAAAGGAATTTAGAAGTAAGAAATTTTATTTGCTGATTAGAATCATAGCATAACGAGTAAGAAAAAGAGGAAAACATAAGAATTACAATTTGATAATAAATGGAAATATCTCCAAGAGATAGAAAAATTTGAAAATTTCAATATTATAAATAATTTAATAGTAATTTTGCATGGGATTTGACGAAAAAAAAATAGTTGTAGACAATTAATCATTTTTTAAATGAATTAAGCTTCTCAAAGAATAAAAACAACAATTCAAACTTCCATTTTGTAGTTCGAAGAAGTGCACTCATTAAAAATTCAAAATATCTATTATATGAGAATAAAAATCTAATTTTGAGTTCTCTTTTATGGTACAAAGCAATTTATAGTGTTTTAGACATTTATAAGATAACAACTAATATTAAGAAGGCATATTTTAGGCTAACTAAATATACATGCAGGTACATTTTCAAATTTTATGCTTACCTGATAAAGGGTTTTGTCATGATAACTATCGTTTTCAACCAAAAGGTGGGATGCACAAGGTAGAGCCCTTTAAGATTTTTTCGAAGTCTAGAAATTAATTTTTAAAAAAGTTTTATTATTTTAGCAATATAAGAATTGTAGTTAGATAGTTAAAGTATTTGAAGGAAATTAATGTATGATTTCAAGATGAATTCAAAGAATAACAGGTGATGAAGAAAAGATAGGATTTATTCAACACATTTATTTAGCTAGTTGATTCATTACACTATGACAGCTAATTTAACGATTAAATAACGTTTAATTAAAATACTTTATTAACAAAAAATTACTTATCACATTTAATATAACAGTGAATTTTTTTACCTCCTGTCAATCATTTGATAGCACCGCTTTAACCAGCCAAAACTTGGCATACAACTTCTTGAAGTGGCGCCATGAAGATAGACCAAAACGTAGTCTTCAGCTACAAGCTGAGAAAGTGTAGTCAGCACATATCTGAAGCAAAGAAAACAATAAAATAATGAATTATTTAAAAATCGAATTTATTTTATTTGTTATATATAAATTAAATGATGAGTAAAATTTTATTTTATCGCCTTATTATAAAGAATGTGCTATATTTAATGCAATTACTATTAAGTAAAATAAATGAGTTACAAAAAAAGTTACCAATAAACAAAAATCTTTTTTTAATTCCCTGTTTTTTTTATAAGCTATATTAATGCGAAATAATAAAAATTTAATAAAATTTTGAAATCTGCTGAAATTTTTTTGTTTTGTTTAAATATTTTATTTTTTAAATTGAGTTTCAATGTATCTAAAAAGACCATTGGCCATATGTTTGTTGTTGTAAGTAAGTTCAACATAATAATTTGTTCTTGATTGATTATCTGGTGATACTTGTTATCTATAAATTCTTTTTTTCTCGTAAACACCATTGAAGAAGTACAGTTATCCAAGAAGTTTAAATTTATTACAGAAGGGGAAAGGCCAGTTTCTCTTTAGTTGCAGTAATTTTTGTTATATGTGTGTTAAAAGCTGACGATGTATGGAATACTTCATATGATTAGGACCAGCAAATGAATAATGCTTTTATTATTTGTTCCATTCCCTCTACAGTATTTGAATTGATGCCTTGCAGTTTTATATTGTTTCCAATGTTGATGTAGGAGGTAATAGGTAGGCGATTTCAAAGTGATTTTGATATCAATGTCATCAATTACAAAAAAATCATTACTGTTTTTTAAAGATTATTAAACCTGTTGCCTAAATTTTTTTTATTTTTCTCTGAGATTCATGAACAGCTACAACTCTGCAAAAAATGCCGCACAATGAGGAAAATACGAGAAAGTAGTGAAATTGTTAGTTATTAGAAAGTAGTTAGTAGTAGTTAGAAAGTAGTTGTTTGTTTCATTAGCTCTGCAGTTCTTGAATTGATGCCTTGCAGTTTTATATTGTTTCCAATGTTGATGTAGAAGGTAATAGCTAGGCGATTTCAAAGTGATTTTGATATCAATGTCATCAATTACAAAAAATCATTACTGTTTTTTAAAGAGTATTGAAATCTGTTGCCTAAATTTTTTTTATTTTTCTCTCAGATTCATGAACAGCTGCAACTCTGGAACAAATGCCTCACAATAAGAAAAATACGAGAAAGTAGTGACAAATTCATCTATACATTAAATAACAGGATGTAAAAATTTCACAAAACTTGCATATTGAATGAAATAGTATTTATATAATTTTTAAAATTTATTTGAAAATCATTTTAAAATTTCCAGGCAATGAATTGGTCTAAAGGTAATTTAAATTTCATTTTTTGCTTAAAAGTTGTCATTGAGGCTTTGTTTTGGGTTTTTGTTTGAAACACCCACATATAGCGTAATACAAATATGAAACTTCAAAATTTTTGTGAGACAATGCAAATCAATGTTTTGATTAGAAGCGACAATGCTTTAATTTCTAAATGATAAAATCATGAATTCTCACATTACTCACAAGAAAAGATTGTCCATCACATAATCATAGTCCAATCTGCTGCGATCTGGTAGATAACACGCACTGAAAACTATAATAGCAAGATTCGATGATCCAATGTAACCTTAAAAAAACAATAGTAAATATGAATGTTTCTAACAGGCAATTTCGAGAAAAACCAAATATGTTATTACAAGTTTAATAATACAACATAACCTTAAAAACATTTCATAATAACATTAATGTTCCATAATCTATTTGCATGATAAACAAACACAAAATAACTCGTTAAAATAAATATGGATATCTGTAAATCTACCAACTTGTTTTTATAATTAGGTAAGCATACTCGTTATTGTACGTTTTCATTTAATTTCGGTTAAATAATTTAGATTATTAAAAGCTTATTTTAAATTATTTTCTTTTACTTGTTATATGTTATATAGTTAATATTTTTATAGCTTTTTTTTATTGGTGTAATTTTATAATTTGTGAAATTAGCTTTTAAGTCACACACACAATCGATGCACAAATAATAGGAAGAAAATCGGTGGATATGATTCTCTGAATCGCCTATTATGGGATTTGTGATCACTGGTGTCAGTTATATGTCTGATTGTTGATAATGACGATTGATAATAAGGATTGTTAATACTCCAGTCATATGTCTGATTGTTGATAATGACGACTCAAATGCTATGAGAATCGTTCTGAAGATAATTCTGTCTTTACGTTTTGAAACTTATCACGTCAACCTCTGCCATGAATAAACCATTTTTAATAGCATCGTTAAGTGGCTGTATCACTACGATGTAAATATCGATCGATTCTTCGATTTTACCGTCCTACTTTCTTTAACCGGCGTCTCTTGAATGATGACATTGGCTCATATTGTGCTCAAACCCCAGTCACGAGGCATGGCTAGTCAAAGTGAAAGACGGAAACAAGTTCGAATCGTAGTTATCCTCTAGAAATAGAGTTTTTGTCTTTTACATTATATCCAGATGCTCAATTGCACTTAAGCTTCAGCTGATTATTCATTGATGGTCACCAAAATATAATCATTTATATATTATGTCGAAAGTGTTTTGCAAAATTTCCTTACAATCAGATTATTTTCTGATAAGTACGTTTAAAATTTTTTTTTTAAAGTGTACTTCATTCGATGGTTAAAAAAATTATGACTTTTGATTTGACTGACATCCTAACTGGGTCATGCTATGAATGTCGAACATGATACAAGATATTAATGAATATAACCCAGGCATTGGAATTTCATAGTTCTCGTAGGTTTATCATTATGATGAATAACCACTCTCTCTATATGATATACTTAGTTCTTGTTTTTCTTGAGTTTATTACTGCTGTCAGATATATTTAATACACTAATTTAAATTCAGATACAACATTTTCTGTACTCTTTTTCTAACCATACCTTAATCATTATTTAAACAATTAATTTATTAAGAGTGTATTATTGAATAATCAATGTGCCGGTATCAAATTTTATCCTGTAAAAAAAAAGTTGGGCATTTAAGAGGTTAATACTTGCCTCCATGTGACAGCACCTTTTTGTATGGTTCGATGACTTTCATATCTATTCGTCTTTCTTCTCCTCCGACGACACACGCTTTCCAGTTACTGCCAACATCTCGAATTTCTTCCGTTGCTAAAAATTGGTGAAAAAGAAATATTCAAAATTTTCTTTAATGGTTTTCATTGATATTTCATGAGTGTTTCAAATAGAAATTAAGTTTTAGAAATAAAATAACGTACTATATAATTGCAAAATTATTTAAGCTTTCTAAAAAGATATAAATGGAACTTCTTAGTGAACAACTTTATTCATATTTATTTGAATTTCTTATTTATTTTTCAAATTTATTTATTTTATCTCATTTTACTTTATTTTTCGACCTTTTGACATACTGCATAAATAAATGGATTATTCGTTTACGAAATCGTAAATTTTAATAAAATGTTGGGAGTTTAACGCTATGCAGGATGTTTAATTAATTTGGGATTGTAATCACTGTAAATTGAATCGCAATTTTCAAATCAATTGTACTACAGCGTTTTATTTTTTGATGAGAATTATGGATTTTTCGTATCATATAGAGGCGTATCAAATGAGGGATAAAAGGATTAATTGTTTTGTAAATTCTGACCATTTCAGATACACTATAATTTGGAAAAACATATCTCCCTACATGGAATTAAAATGGATTTGTGCATTAAATTCAAATTGCAAGTTATTTTATTAATTATAATCAATCATTTACACAAAATAAGTAATTTTGATTTCAATCCTTAATAATTTGGTCCTTGATAATGTCTAAAGATTGAAGTGTCAATAAAAACTTTTATTTAATAATTAGAATGAACTCAATCATTTTAATTGTAATATTTATATCAATAACTTTTAAACTTAAGGCAATGTTAAAAAAATAAATCTTACAGTCAAAAAGATCATCATCAAGATCATCTGGGGTATCGATATCATCTGGAGTTGCAAGGTCATCTAGAGGAGATAAGACATCACTCTTGTTGCTCAAGGAGTCAATACTCCTTTGATCATCGTCTCTCAACACGTCTGAACACAGAACGTCTGGATTCACAGTTATTTTTCTCCTGGAATCATTACCTTTAGAGTTTGCAGATAACAGAGTTTTTGGTCTCTCTAAAAATGAACCATTATTTAGACAACATTAATAAAACAAAGCATTACTTTTAAACATAGTTTATATATTTTCACCCATTTATTAAATATTACAATCACGAATGTATTATTACAATCACGAATGTATTATTACAATCACGAATGTATTATTACAATCACGAATGTATTATTACAATCACGAATGTATTATTTAAAGAAGAAAAATACATAATATAATTTTTAAATAATGCAGTAAGTTAATTTAGGCCTAATATAATATGTTCGACTACTTTTTAATACGCTATAAGATATTATAGTACATTAAAATATTTCTGTATTCTCAATCATTGATAATAAACATACACAATTGAGTTGAAACTAGTTGAAGTATCCATTTCAAATTTATAAGGTAACGTCTCGGCTATACTAGACGTATAATGGCTTCAAGAAGAGGGCCCCTTTCAGGATTATGGGAACACTTTAATTTTTATTTACAAGCACTATATATATAGAAATGCAGAAATTTGGATTATTATACAAAAAGAAAATTAAAAATATAAATTTTGATCACGAAAAAAAATGAGTGCACGATTAAATTCAAAGTACAGTTCACTCCAAGGTCGGAGATTTTCAGAATTATCGAGTCTATATAGAATCTCAAAATACGTGGTCTGCAGCATACCTTAATTATCACACGTGATTGTGAAACCACAAGAGACTAACTTTGAAAACAGGCGGAAACGCCGCCTATTCAGCCACTTCAGAGAAAAAAAGAAAAACAACACTTCTGATCGACTCCTAGCAGAACTCTTCCCTTTCTTCCCCCAATACCTCCAATTAAGAAAACCCTTCAGCTTCCCTCACTTTCCATTGGAGTGCACATTTCTCAGCTCATGGTCAATCGCCAATCACGATGGAACAACTCATGGTGTAGTTCATATTCAATCTGTAGTTGTTTCGACATGTGAAGATCACATGGACAATCGCTAATTTCATGAGTCTTACTGCTCCCTTTAAAAATTCCGTTAAGAGGTGGGGGTTGAGCAAGATGCAAGATAACTCATGGTGTAGTCCATATTCCATCTGTAATTGCTTCGACCTGTGAAGGTCGCACAAGCAATCGCTAATTTCATGATCTGTCTCATTATCCACGTCACTGAATATCTGCTATCAGATTTAAGTAACAGATTGTTCTCATTAGTACAAAACACTAATTGCATGTAATATAGCTATCCACAATACTATCCACATGAGTGATAGGTTGCTATTATGTGATTGTCAAAGAATATACATTCCTCTCTCCTGGGAATGAAATGCTAAAACTCTTCCCGTGAGAAAAAAATGCTCCAATGTTACCTTGAGCAAATGCAGGTGATTGTAAAACATGAAACAAAAGCTAATCCTCTTGTTGCATCTTATAATTGATATTGATTTCCTTTCAGTTCATTAGTTTTCAGTTAATTGCATTTAAACACTTCAGCTTGTTAACAAGTACTTTGTATCACGAATTTTAAAGAACGTGTTTGCTCAATATTCAAATTTTTTATGAAGAATTATGAAGACGTATGATTATATTTAATGTATCTATTAAACATGAAAAAAATATAATTGTGTTTCCTTAGATACAAATTTGTAGATTTATTATACTACATTATTATAATTTTATAAGTAAATATAAATTCTGACCTTTCCTGGAACGATGTGGCTGGTGATGGCCTTTTCCCATGATAGAAAATGTTGTCGATTCTTCTTCATCATCGTCTTCAGTATCAAGTCCCTACAGAGTAGATTAGTGTTTTAAAAATAATTGTAAAAGAACTTTGAAAAATAAGTGAACAAATATTTTAAAAAATTTCATGTGAATCTAATAACAATAAAAAAAGCATTGTAAAGGATATAGGGGAAAGGAAGCCTTATCATATAACAGTAGATAATGCTATTTAGCCAGCTGTCCAAAAAGGACTGACAGGGGAGGAAAGGGGAATCTTTTAACAGAGCTCTTGTGATACAGAAGGTGTTTGCTTATAATAAACAGTCTTTTTTGTTAATGCTGTTTCAAGTACAGAGTTGTACACACATACACATAAAACACCTGGAATGTTTCGATTTATACGATTAGAAAATGTTTTATTATGTAATTTCTATTTTAAGAAAATATATTGTTTACTTATTTATTCGATACTACTTAATAAAAACTATAAAATACTTTGGATAAAAGGAGGAAATTGAAATTATTTTAAGATTGATTGAAGTAATTATTTGGATGGGACACAAAAAAGAAAATAATTGCATAGTTCCTGGTTATTGAAGGGTTTATAATTATTTAATGGAATATAGGAAAGAATTGTACAAAAAACTGAGATCATTAGTGTACGTTGATAAGAAACGTATTTTCAAACACACACACGTGTGTGTCCTTGAAATGATCTCTTTTGATATTCAATATATATGTATATATACTGAATATATATTATATTTATATTGAAAAACAAAAGAGATCATTTACTCCTTTGTATCAAAATTAGGAGGACATGATATGAAAATTAATTAATGTTAATTTAAGTCTTCCCTAAAAGCTTGCTGTTTCCAAGTACAGAGTTGTGCACACACACACACACACAAAACACCTGGAATGATTCGATTTATACGATTTGATTGAATGATTTGAAAACGTTTTATTATGTAATTTCTATTTTACGAAAAAATATTGCCTACTCATTTATTTGATGCTACTTCATTAAAAGTATAAAATATTTTGATTAAAAGAAGGAAAAATTGAATTGATTTTAAGATTGATTAAAGTAATTATTTGGATGGCACACAAAAAAGAAAAGAATTATATTGTTCCGTGTTATTGAAGAGCCTATAATTATTTAATGAAATATAGGGAAGAAATGCACAAAAAAACTGAGATCATTAGTGTACATTGATGAATGAAAAAACTATTTTAAGAAAATATATTGTTGACTTATTTATTTGATACTACTTAATTAAAATTATAAAATATTTTAAATAAAAGAAAAAATTTAAATTAAAAAAAAATGTGAAATTATTTTAAAACAACACACACATGCGTTTTATTGAAGGGTTTATAATTATTTAATGAATTAGAAAAGAAATGCACCTCTTCCTTAAAATGATCTCATTTGATATTCAATATATATATATATATATATATATTGAAAATCAAAAGAGTTAATTTAATCCTTTGTATTGAAGTTAGAAGGAAAGGACATGAAAATAAATGAATGTTAATTTAAGGTTTCCCTAAAAACATGGGACTTGGAAAATGATTATAATATTTAGCAATTGTGCTTCCCTTCTCAATTCACATTTGGATAACTTTTCAATGAAACATCAAAAATCAAAAATCGAAAATGAAATTTTATAGAGAACCTAGACCACAAAGAGATGAGGATTAAACTATAGATGGATTAATCATTAGCAAAATCAAACTGAACTTTTAACCATATTTTTTTTTTAGTTTTATAATGATGCAGGATTTGTTTTCTCTCTGATTGATATTAAAATGGAAATAAAAATCCTCCAATCATTAGAAAGTCATTTCTAAAATGCAGTAACTGAATATCTTACTTGAGCTTCTCTACTTCGCTTCTTCAAAAGTTTCAGGTGCAAAGGGCTGTCAGGAAAGTCGACAGTCTCAGCAAAATAAACTCCTGTATCATGAGCATCCTCTTCCGGATCTGAATCTGTGTCTCGACTTCCACTTTGCAAAGGATCTGAGAACTGGGCTTTTTCTAAAGTTTCTTCTTTTTCTGTGCCACTGCAAATAAAATTGAATTAATCCTAAGAAAATAGAGAAAGGCTAAAGTAACACTTATATGATGGCATAAATAAGGTAAGGATAATTAATGAGATATTTGTTTGCGCGTTGGAATACGAATGAGGCGCTCCATCGTGTTGGAACCACATGATGCTCTCGATCTAGTATCTCAACATTTGCTGGAATGTCGTCAAGTAAGCTGGAAAGAACCTGCTCTAAAAATATCCCATGCTTCATGTGGGAGGGTAAAGGTACGGCTCGATTAAGCAGTCGCTGATTAAATCTGCTCATCCATTACTGCGAAACAATGCTGTGTTGTATGGTGCCCCATACTAGTGGAAGTTCTCTTCAGTCCAAAAATGCTCATGGTGCTGATGAATATGCTATCCTATAAAGATGCTTTCCTGATACGGTCATAGAAAACAACAGAAATGAGAGGTCACCACTTAAGTGAATACGTGATTATTAATCAACGTATATCAATAAAACTAGAACCTAACGTGTACCCCAGTAAAGAATCTGCTGTTATTTTTCTTTTTCCCTGCTACCTTACAAGATTAGGAATCTGAAAGAGCTGAATTGAATATCTTTTATGCCGTATTTCAACATTCGCATTTGATTCAAATCTTTTGATTTTAATTTTGATAAAATTAAATACTTATTTTCATATTCTGGAAGTGTTTTAATTGCTAATAAAAATAATTACTTGTTTAAAAATAAATATTTGAAATTTTGCATAAAATGATCAAAAGCATAAATAGCTACAGGTCTTAATTGTAGGATGTCATAGAATATTAGACACGATGGCTAAATAGTAAAAACTTCTCTAAAAATAAGCTATTTTAGGATTATTTAAATATTACCAATTTTCTGTCAAAATTTTTAAAGAAAGGAATAACATTCTTATTTGTGATTTTTATACAATACTTCATTAATTTTAAAGATCTGTGATGTTAAATTATATGATTGTATTAAAGTAAATGCAGTTTGGTACAAAAATAATTTGATATACTTTTAAATTCAGAAGGAAATACATAAAAAATATAATTAAAATTCCAATTGAAGTTATCAGATCCTGTTTAAAGGAATTATATATGATTACTCGGGGCCCAAACATTTCTATATTCTTTGCATTATTTTTATTTAAGAATTAATCCATAATATTATGGTACCAGAAATAATTATATGATGTCAAAAAGGAATTTTCAACTTAATTATTTCTGTATCCAATTTTAAAAGAAGGAAATGTTGATGATAAATGAAGGAAATGATAATGATAAATGAAGGAAATGATAAATGAAAGAAATGATAATAATAAAGAATTAAATGATATAATGATTTGGATTAAGTAGTATCCAGCTAGTACGAATAATATTTAGAGAAAAGTAATAAAGATGCTCTTTAATACAAATGAACGATGGATCCGAAATTTTCATTAAAGTAAATAAATATTTTGTTTGAATCTTTTGATAAGGGGGATATTTATTACATAAAGAAGTTAAAAAATAACTATCAACAATTTTTTACCAATCCTTAGAAGTTTCGCAACTATCTGGTGATGCTTTTCCACTTGCAACATCAGCATCGCAATCTTTCGGTTTTGTCAATCGGTTATTCTTCAAAACAACACTTGGAGTCAAATCCTCCGTCATGCTAAAATAAACAAACTTTATCTTTAAAAACAACACTAAAAATATTTATACGGTACAATTTTATTAGAGTAACACTAATTTCTCTTTTTTCTTAGTCCATGAAGTAGAAAATATACCTTGGGAATATAAATAAACAAATGGAAATAAATATTTACTCGAATTCAGCATATTTTCTCCATACTAATATTTAAATTATCATTATTAGAAGCATACAGTAATAATTAATGTTATAACTGTACAGATTCTTACTAAGTGATAGAAAATATTTTAGAAACAAATCTTGAATTAAATTGGATGCAGCAAGAAAAATATTTTGTTATTTTATTTGAAAGTAAGAAAATATATTTTCTTTTTGAAAATTATTTGAAATTTATTTAATGGTTAAATAATTACAATTAAATTTTAATAATGGTTAAATAATGTGGTTTGAAGCTATACATTAAATGTTTATTTGCCAGATTTTTTAATTTTAAAATAACACAGAATAAAGATATTATTTCTGTCATAAATTTAGTTGCGATTATAAACTTGATTAATATCAATTTTAATTAATTGATGTCAACTTTGTTTACTAAAGAATGATTTGATATACATCAATCAATTTAAATTCATGATGTTTGCAATTAAATTTTTTTATTAAAAATTGCAAAGTGCACAGCAAAGTATCACACGAGGTTTATAAAAGTAAGTAACAAACACATCTATAACCAAATTTTACAACACCAAAGAGTTAATAAATTTTAAATACAGTACATTCATTACAAGAGAATAATAAAATGGAGAGAGAGAGAAGATTTAAAAAGTAAGAAATGACAAATTTACGAAAGGATATAAAAAAATTTCTTATTAATAAGTTTACAAAAATTTGATAGTCTTTTAACTTTTGAGAGTTTTGGTTTTTCTAAGTTGTTCAAGAATAGTGCAGCTAAAAAGGTTGTGATTACTGTTCTTCCTTTCACATGCATTATAGTATCACTTTATTTTGTTTATTAAAAAGATATATAACGAAGAGTGGCAAAATATGTTACATGGTACTAAAAAGGAAATTTAACAGATCAAAGATAAACATTTAAAAATTCTGAGATTGAAGTTTTCATTAATCATATTTATTTTTAACAGTACTTGAAGTTTCTATTAATTACGAATAAAAAGTAACCTGGGAATATTTCTGAAAATAAGAAAACAAATACATTATTACAATTATTAGTTATATTTTTCTCCATTTACAGTACAAATAAATTATTATTATATTGTTATAAATTATTAGTTCAAATATTATAGTTAAGTGAAGTAATTTAGTATTAAAACAATACTTTATTGATTGACTTCAAATTAAATAAAAAAATCAAACAGCGAATTTTAAAAATATCGCTCCATAATAAAAATTTATGAATTATTACAAATGTAAATAAAATGTTATTCCTTTAATAATATATCCAAATAGTAACCCCAATGTTTAGATCAGTATAAATAATATAAAAATAAATATTTTAATGGTCTCCAAACTTTAGTTAAAAAACATTTATGAAATGATACAAAAATGGTTCGAACACTCTAATTTATTTTTTTCTCAATTTATATCCTTTATAGAGTATAAATATTGTAATTAGAAACAAGATAATTAAATTTCGTTGAAGTATCTTAAATAATTATCTTACGGTTCATCAAATTTCTGAAATGAAAAATCAATATCACCAATTTAAGAAAAATTATTGCTATTTAACCTTGTAAATTGAGTTCCTTTCAACTACAATTCTCGAAAAAATAGACAGATTCCTTTGTTGTTTTTAATCAACATCATTTGAATAATTATCCCTCCTCTAAATAATCAACTACCCTAAAGCATTAGAGTAAACAAAGATCACTCACTTCTATGCAAGCATGCGTATTGAAGAACTACAGCGCCACCACTCTAATTCTATCTTGTTTCGAAAGTCATTTCACGCCATTCCAATTCGTGAGCTGGGTAATAAGAACCTTAATCTTTATCTTGAAAAACTATTTCTCAGACCACTAAGAATCTTACAGATTTGGAAAAAACTATTCGGCAGATTATAATCCCCAAAATTATGTTCCCAACGGCATCTTCGGAACCCCGATGCTTTACTTAATCTAATTTAGCTCATCCTAAGAACCTGGCAACGGCGAGCATCACAACAGCAGTGGTTGCCATGGTGATTTAATTCGGTGAAACCGAGTTACTAATGAAAATCTTTCATGGCCGCTAGCTAGGACATTACTCAGTCACCGTTTAATAAATATCATCGTCTTGCGAAATATTTTCCTAATTAAATAAATGTAAGTTGTTGGTAATATGCATTAACCTTATAGGCATATTTAGCTCCTGATTTGCAAATTAAATTAGGTTGATATTCGTGTCTTGGAATCTATGGAATAATGTGTTTGTATTTGGTGAAAATCTTGAATTGTAAAATTAAAAGAGTTTGAGTATTTATAAAATTAAGTCCAAAATTAAAAAATTTGAGCGTATGATTTTCACTAAAAAAATTAGTAAAATTTGTCATTGACTTAATAACTTCAAAAAATATTTTTCGTCTTAGATAAAAATATTTTTCATTCCTTAAAAAAAAATATTATGTAGCATGAAATTTATTTTGTTTATGCTAAGTTCGAAATTTAAACTTCCAGTATATATATATTAATAAATATATAAAACACGACACATTTAATAAGTAAAAATATCGTTTCACTCTTAAAAGTGCATTTCGTTTGTTTTAAAAGTGTTATTTCATAGAATTTTTTGCGGTTTAAAGTAGTGGTTGCTTATTATAATAAACGAAAAAATAAGAAAAATTTATTATAAAGCTCTTAAAGCTCTTGTAAAACAAAATCTATAAGAGGGAAGGAAACATTATTTATTAATATTCTTATTATTAACAATTAACAATTTTATCATCAATCAGTATACATTTTTTCCTTTGCACACATTGGCAGGTATTTATATAATTTGAATATTTAATTTTGTAAATAATGCACTAAAATAAGGCAATGCTTAAAAACTGCTTATATATAAAAGGAAGAAACTTTTATATATCAATAGAAGAAAATTGTTATATATCAATAGAAGAACATTGTTATATACCAATAAGAAAAAATTGTTAGACAGATTGATAAGACTAATTACACTATTAGAAAAAAAAAACGTTGCATTAAGCAGGATTTATTTGATTGTAACGAAATTTTGCATGCAGATACCTTCTGATTCAGCATGCAAATTATTACATTTGAATATGCAAGGAATGAATAGTCGGGGCTTTAGAACATTGCAACTAATTGTTGAAATGATATGTAAAACAGGATAAGTTTCGTTTTAATTTGATTTCGTATTTGAACAAATACGGGTTCTTGTACTGTATGAATGTATGCCACCATCTGAAGGAGAATGTGCGATTGAGCTAATGGAAACAGGGTGGTCAAATCGAAGGATAACTTGATATTTGGGTAGGAGCAATGCCACCATTTGACAATGCTGGCAGAAATGGTTGAAACATGGCAGAGCATAGCTTCAAGAAGACAGTTATCCACCTAGAGCACAGATTATACAGATCGGAGCTCAGCGTATCATTTTTAGCGGCCTGCCTAGTCCTACATAAACTTTACTGATTAAAAAAGTTAAGTGATAGTTATTTTTTTGAAAGACTTAGATTTTGATGAAATGTTAAAAGTATGGAATGTGATCACCAGTTTATTAAAAAAAGTGGAAATTAAATTATTACAAATATATTTTATTCCATGTTTTTAATTTGTTAAGAACTAAGAGATTACAACTTATGTCAATAACGAGCTAACATGGATACGGTGTTCTTATCTACATTATTTATTTATATCAGATCCGATCACACGAATCTTAACTCTGTTGGCTATCAAATACATTACCCATTAGCAAATGTTTGTTTCAAGCATTCGTTACGCATTTAATGGGATTGTCGAAAACATGTTCCATTTAAAAACTGCTCTCAATAGAGTAACTGTGGTAATTGCTAAATAATTAAATGCAAAAAACTATTTGAATCAACATGTAGTTGTAAACAAACATTTTCAAACGAGAATATTAAAAATTGATAAACAGAAATTACTCATAATATTATGTATCGAACTCTTTATTTATTTTTTATAATATGGCATTATTCATTTTATTTACATATTTTTTTTACCTTTTTAATATATAAAAAAAAGTTATATATATATATATTCGTGCTATTAACAGACAAGTTGTGGCAAGTATATGAGGTCCGCAAACTGCAAATGTACGTGCATGTCTAACATAGAGAGATGACAGAATGTGAAGTCATAGAGATTGCTAAAGCAGGTCTCACAGCATTTAATGGCATTATTAACAATCCAACATGTTAATGAGACACTAGTGACCACAAGAACAATTGAGCGGTGATTAAGAGAACATCAGTTTCTATTGTACCTAATATCCCTCACCTGCGAACACCAACAAGCGCGTTTGCAACAGTTCTGGATAATTCGGTCTGGAATCTCATTGACTAGAGTAAAATTGTTTTCAGTGATGCGTCCCGCTTCGAATCGAGCTTCAATGACTATCGAAGATGGGATTGCATACTTCTAGGATAGCTAGAGATGCTAATTTGTTTGTCATCCAACACATAGCCCGACAACGAGGAGTTATGATATATAGTCACATTTTCATTTAATAGCCGGATCCAACTACACTTTTACAATACAGTAATGTGTGTTTGGCGATATTCTAAGCTCGTAGCTAAGTCTTCCTTTTCACGTACATCCCATTTTTACATTTTATAAGGCTAATGCCTGACCGCAGATAGTAGTAATTTCTTTCGACTGTCTTTATGCTTGTCAAACAATTTCCTAGCCTGTTGGATCATCAAATCTCTGCAAAATGAGCATATTTGGAGTTTAATGAACAGGCGCCAGGACGGCGTCTTTACCAGAATCTCTTTGATTTAACTCGATAAATGGTGAGATTTTGATAGGAAATCCAGCTGGGGAAATTTGATAACTCCACCAAACAATGCCAATCCGTATGACTGCTTGCATCAGAATCAGAGATAGGCTAACATATAATGATTTGTTCACTATATGTAATAGTATCTCTTGAATAAGACATCTAATTCCTCTGAAATTTTAATCTTTACTTTTCCTATACATACTATATATCAAACTAACAGATTTTCGTCTAATTCAGATTACACTTTCTTCGTGTGCCGTTTTTTCCCCTTTCTTTTTCGTCTTGCATTTGAGTGCATATCATATAAAAAAATAGCAATCATCATATAAATTATCATAATCATATATTATTGATGAAATTTTCTTTTTGTGAGAAATGCTATCAACCAGAAAATAAAGTACACCTCATAGAAAGAGTCCAATGTTGAGAAAATAGTACAACACATTATTTTAATTTGTTGCATAATTTGTAAAGTATAAAAAATTTATATTCACATGACAATGATTATGCAAACAATGCTGAAATATCTAGAAAAGTTATTTGAAATATAATTTTTTCAAATTAATTATTCCGTAGCTTATGATATATCTAAGTTAGATAAGATTGATTTTATAAATTCAAATGTAAGTATATTTTCTTTAAAGAAATATTTATTTCCTCGAAGGGCATATTATGAAATTTTTGTAGAAACATGTACACATGTACATTCATTTAGGGATGTGTATAAAAATAAATAATATTTAAAATTGAAATTAAACTTTTGAATTTATTAAATATAAAAAAGTCAGTTAAAATTGGTTTTCGAATTTTTAAAAGACGTATTTTTTAACTTTTGCATAATAATAAAAAATATTTTTTTTTAAATTCTATAAGAAATTAATAGCTTTAAAATATATGAAAATTAAAAAAAAATTGAAGTTTAATAAAAACCACTTAATTACGTAAAATGTGTCTAGCGTTACATTTATTCGTTTATTGTCAATGCTTTTTTAAATGGAAACTATTTATGAAAAATACATAAACATTTTCATTTTCGGAGCAAAATTATACACAATAAAATTGTCATTTATTATTTATTGAAAATGTCATTACCGAAGTCACTATTTGTCATTTTTTTAAATTTTACTAATGATTACCTCAGTTAGTATTTAAATGGCAAACAGAGCTGGAAAACAAGATAGTAGAAAGCCATTTATCGTAGATAAGGTCAAAGTTCGTAAACATTGCCAATAATGCTGACCTACACGATTGCAAATTGGTGTTTACTTTAAGTAGGTGTGTTCGCTCAAAATTGCAATATACCAGTAGTAGTTTAGTTATGAAATAAACTCGAAAAATAAAAGCATTAATAAAATGTGTTTAAAAAGAATTTTAGTTTAATCATGAAATAAATTCGAAGAAATAAAAGTATTAATATAAAGTATTTAAAAAGAACTTTAGTTTAATCATGAAATAAATTTGAAATGAAAAGTTTTAATATAATGTATTTAAAAAGAACTTTAGTTTAATCAGGAAATTAATTCGAAAAAGGAAATATTAACAAAATGTGCTTAAAAAAAGTTTAGTTTAATCATGAAATAAATTCCGAAAAGGAAAATATTAATATAATGTGTTTAAGAAGAACTTTAAAATCCTATTGTAGTTGATGCCTTAAAAAAATTTAAAGTTATTTTAAAATGCTAACCATCTGCATTCTGATAATATCAATAAAAACCCATTTAATATTCGTTACGTTAAACTTCAACTATTGTTCTCCTAATTTCCAAACGGAAATATATTAATTCCAATTATTTAAGTGACATGGATTGTTTTCTAATAAAATGATATGATAAATAATAATAATTATATAATTTGAGTAATAAATAGTATGATAATAATAATATATTATAATAAATTATATGATTTTTTCCTAATAAAATGATATATCTAACAATTGAAGCATATTATGAATAAAAATAAATTTAAAAAATGCAATTCAAAAATAAAACAACAGATGGCTGTCAAAATAACATCTAATTTAAAAAAATCCAAAAAATAGCCCTCCTGATATTATATCATTCCATTACCACTGATGCTATTGAATACAAGGTAGTGCTGCATCATGTGGTTTTGATTGACAATTTTCTACGTGGAACTTTTTTTATGCGGTCTCTACGTACCGCATAAAATTTTTTTAATGTGTTGCAAATACTATATTTTATAGCTTTTATAGCTACTTATAATTTCACTTTATTATAGACACAATTAAAGGATTGGAAGTATTTAGTTCGATACTTAACAATAATGTGTTTTTTTTCTGCAAATATAATAAAATATTTGTGAAATAAATTTTGAATTTTATGATTTACATTTTAATTTTGAATTTAGCATTGAAATTTGGCTATTAGGATGTTTTGTTATAGAACTAAATATCTCCCCTTTTCTATATTTCGTAGTTACATGCTAATATTTTAGACAAAACTGCTAAAATAGTATTATCTTTAACCTGAAGGATAAATGAGTAATTTATTATTAAAATAATAAGTAACAATTCTATTGTGCTGACATCGTTAATAAAATAGTTTTGATAATAGCAGCAATTTTTTTAGACGTCCTCTTTTAACTCTTATATAAAGATCGTAATCACCAATCAGATATTTCTATTGAAATTCCAATAATTTGTGCTTAAGTAACAAACACACTTTAATTTATAAAAACTTTAGCTTTCTTAAAAATTTAAATTCAGATCTTTATTAAGAGAGGCTTAAAATCTTTATTGAGAAATGTTTAAGATGATGTAAGATTTTTATATTTTAAATATAAATCTGAACATAATTCAATTTTTACTATTTTGCTGTACATTCTTGAATGGTTTCAAATTGTGATAAATAATTATCATAAACATCATTTAAAACTTATCTAAATATGCATAAACAGATAACGTGTTCAGATGTTTTCATGATTCTTCGATTGAGATGTTCTAGTTTTGAAGATTAAAATTGTTTGTATATTATGAACTGGTCTGCATAACTATCAAGAACTATAGTCTTATCTTCTTTTAAAGATTAAAGACAAATTGGTACATACGACTATTAAAAATATTCTAATTATTATTCGCACAAGATTACAGAACATTCCATTTATGTCTAGAACTAAAGAAAGAACGACAAAACTGCAGATATTTTTCTTTCCTTTTTTCTAAATTCTTAGTCCATTGTTTTCGAAAAATTAATCCAAAATTGTTTCTTAACTTTTCACAAACTTTCTTCAAAAACAGTAAGAAAGATTGAAAAACTTAAACTTAAATTAAAAAAATTTTTAAATTAGAAACACGGAAAATAAATTAAGAAAATCTTCATGCTTTTGCTTCTAAATAAACCTGAAAAATAATCTTTTGTATCTAGATAGACTTGATTACAAAAAAAGTTATTGGCTGAATTCTTGTATTTGATAAGTTGAAAAAAATCGAAAAAGCCAGATATTTTATAATAAAGCGTTTTAAACTTTTAATAGTAAATCGTTTTAAACTTTTAATAATAAAGCGTTTTGAACTTTTTAGACATTGTGTTAAAATTTTTAAAGGTCACTGGTTTAGTCCCTCTAATTAAAAAGCAAACATACCATTTTATCAAATCTCAATTTGGAATCTCAGAAATGTTTATTTGTAGAACTACAAAATAACTAGTATTTTGAAATATGTTTTTGTCAATGACTATCAATGATACGAAGATTTTAACTCAATGTTATTTATATAAACTGCCTCTAGAAAAAAATTATAGTTTTGCAATAATTAAGTATTCATATGCTGTTTTAAATGGTATTTAATTAAATATTATACGCAAATTTATATTCACTTGCAAATTTTCCTCAAAAACATTTTACACAATATCTAAACTAAAGTTTTACTTTTTTCACATAGTTTAAATACTTATTATAGGAAATTATTTTAAGTTTTTATCAATTTAAGTATACTTTCTGTCAGCGGATAATTAAGAAACATTTTTAACTGTTTAAGCAATGCTTTTTATTAGCGGCTATTTTTAAACATTGTGTGTTTACAGCAAGTTAATTCAAATTTTCCTTGAAAAAACACATTTGAAATTGATAGAAAGTGGGAAAAAACGTCTGATGTTCTTGCAATGATACAAAATAATGAGAGTTTCAAAAATTTAACCATGAGAGTTTCAAAAATTTGATTAATTATTAAAAAGTGTTATATATAATTAATAAACGTAAAATTATTCCCTTGCTTAGAAATATTACTAAAAAAAATCAAAGAAAATTAAATTAATATTTTGACAAATGAATAAAATGACAATTATTTCAATTTCAAAATCTGACTTTCAAATTTCATGTTTTAATAAAAAAATAATTAAATAAAAACTTTTAAATTTAAAAAATAATGAAAAACTTAACTATATTTTGTTATCCCATGCAATATTTTAAATTTCTTCTAAATTAGAATCCATAACAACGCAGTAGTAATTTAATTTAAAAACAACTTGTTTATGTCAATTGATTAAATTATTCAAAAATTTAAGATTAACTTTAAAAATAAATTATAATTTAGACTTATCAAAAGTAGTTATACTTAGATTTTATTTATTTAGATTATTAGATTTTATTTAGATTATGTTTAAAGCATATACAAATATGACTATTTTAATTTTGCTTTAATATTTTCAAAAATTAAATTGTTAATGATTTTTCTATGATATAAAATCTTTCTCTTTTTTTAAATTAAAAATGATCACGAGTAACTGTCTTTCACAAAAGTTTTCCTTTAATTTCATGATCAGAAAATTTATAGCTTATACGACGCTTTTAACGGAATGTACGTTTACTTACGTTTGCGCAATACTACGACTTCAACGAGAATCATCTGATGGTGATAAAACTATTTTTAGAACCAAGTCTTCTTCATCAACACACTAACCATATAAATATCCTTAACAATACAACAGAACCTTAAACCTTAAATCGAACTGAACATAAATTTACAATAACAATTAAAGTTAAAATAACATTGAATTCATTCTAAAACGAATCTCGCCATCGCACAAATTTCTCAAGATGGACATGAACGCAGCATCTCAAATATACAAAAAAAGGTAACTAATTATAGTACTAACTTACTTCTTCTCTGTTCTTTTGGGTACGATGAATTCCAGTTGCACTAGGTCGTCATCAAAAGACGGCATTATATATGTCTTTTTTCCTTTGTTGGTAAATGATGAGAGATTGGAGATAGTTGGAGAGATTTGGAGTATTCAGTGATGTCGCTCACCATCATAGTCGCAAGAGCGGAGGAGTTACATGAGTGCGCAAGCGCAGCTGAAATCAATACATCCAGTCCTGCACATTTATTTGGAGACATAGAAGTGTACTAAAAATAATAAAGCACAAAACATAGGGGATGCGGCGCAATTTTATTGAGGTTTGGAAAGCCCTAGTGTATTAAAAAATCTGGGCACATTTTTTGCTGAGACATTATTTATAGTTTTTCGAAGTTTTCGAAGCAACCAATATTTGTTTCCCCTTATTTAATTCAGTTGCTTGTCCTTGATAATATTTGATGCACTAAAAAGTTTGTGTGTAAAAACTTGCAATGATTTCTAATAAAATAATGATGCGTAAACATTTTTTTTTACTAATCTCCTGATAGTTTTTGTGATGATATAAACTGCACTAAAAATAATAAAGAACAAAACATAGGGGATGCTGCGCAATTTTATTGAGGTTTGGAAAGTTCTAGTGTATTAAAGAATCTGGGCACATTTTTTGCTGAGACATTATTTATAGTTTATCGAAGTTTTCGAAGCAACCAATATTTGTTTTCCCATTTTCAATTAAATTGCTTGTCCTTGATAATATTTGATGCACTAAAAAGTTGCAATGATTTCTAATAAAATAATGATACAAAAACATTTTTTTTCACTAATCTGCTGACAGTTTTTGTGATGATATAAACTGTACTAAAAATAATAAAGAACAAAACATAGGAGATGCGGTACAATTTTATTGAGGTTTGGAAAGCCCTAGTGTATTAAACAATTTGGGCACATTTTTTGCTGAGACATTATTTATAGTTATTCAAAGTTTTCGAAGCAACCAATACTTGTTTTCCCATTGTTAATTAAGTCGCTTGTCCTTGATAATATTTGATGCACTAAAAACTGTATTTGCAAAAACTTGCAATGATACAAAAATATTTATTTTTTTACTAATCTCCTGAGATTTTTTTGTGATAATATAAACTGAAGCTTTAAAAAGGATGGCATTTTCCTTAAAGTTATTTTCCTATTAATCTGAGAAAGAATTTTAAAGTAGTTTTGTAATATTTAATATTTAATTTGGAGGTTTTAATACTGCATATATTGCAGATAAAAACAATTTTAACAAATTTTCAAAATTGTGAGTCACTTGACCACCCTCTATAAGCATTTACCACCCAAAAAGTATTTATTTATAAGAATTTAAAATTAAAAACTGGAGATTTAAGGGAATTAAATTAAAAATATATTTCCTAGTTGTCTTCAAATTTTACATCACAAATTAAGCATTTCTAATTAGTAAAATGTAATTCTGGATTCAAATAACCATTTTCAGAATAAAAAAATAGCTTAACGATTGTATTAGATTTCTTTACTTCTCTCGAAAGTCAGCTGAATTTTTTCCAGCACTGTAGATAAGAACATCTTCTGAGAGAATTAAAAGAATAAATGCACCATAAGTTTATTATTAAAGATGCACCATAGGTCAAACATAAAAGATATTACGAAAATTTCTCTAAGCAAGATAAATAAAGGCTTATATTATAAACTTGACAGCTAATAAAGGCTTATTGTATAAACTTGACTGCTAATAAAGGCTTATTTTAAAAAGTTGACTGCTAATAAAGGCTTATTTTATAAACTTGAACGATTAAACGATAAAACGATTATCTTACATTTTCCAAGTACTACTATTGTATTCAAAGTGAAAGATTAAAAAAATCAGTTTTATATTATTATCAATGGAAAATAAGGGAAAAAAGCCAACACATTTTAAAAACTTTACATAGATCATATTCTATAAATAAGTGAAATAAAATGTTAGAAAGCTTTTTAGTTTTCTATTGTTGGTTAAAAAACCATTTTTTAGTGTTGTACGTTTTCTAAAGTAAATAAGACTTTACTTATTTTTCTTTGTCTATGAATCTCAACAGATTTAAAGAATGCATGTTTGATAATCCCATATATTATAAAATGACTTATTTTGTTAATAATGTATTACTTGCCATTAAGTTTTTTTAAACTATCAAGAAATTAATTTTTGATGAACTTTTTCTGTGTATTATCTTATTTACATCTGTTAATCATAAAATGTGGTTAATACTTAAGAGAAAATTTATTTTATTTCCCTCTCTTATCTTCTAGATAACTTTATCAATCTTAATTGGGTCAAAATCGTTATGACTAACACTTGTGAGAACATATTTTCAAGTTAGATTTGTGTTTCTTTTCTTTTTTCTGGAGAAAACTTAAAATTAATTTAAAATTTAGTTTATTGGTTTTAGAATGTAAAAAGGCAATAAGGTTTACATTGAAATAACAAACAGAAAAAATAATTTCGAAAAAATTAAAACAAAGCTACATTTTTGGAGAAATTAATCTATGACTTTTGGCAAATCTATGAAGAACAAAATTGACGAAAAAGGAATAAATTAAGTTATGAATGAAAATTTACCTTTGAAAACGGTGGTGATATCTAGTTTTAAATTAATTTGTCTTAATTAAGAAATAGAATTGGCAACTATAAGAAATTATGTTTAACAGAAGGCTGTAAAATGTTTATTTTTGATTACATGTTATCTCTTATTTTAAATTAAAATTTTTCCAAATGTAGAATTAATTATCTTTACAATAATAAATTTTCACTCAATGAAAATAATTTTTATTTCTAAAATAAAATTATAATAATTAGTTAAAAATATTTTAAAAATCCGGATTCTGTCACATTTTAAATATGAAAAACATTTTTTGAATAAGGATATATACTAATAAATACTAAACCATAACAAAATTATTAGTGCACAGTGCATTATAGTGCATTTATCAGAAATATTTATTGTGAAAACAAACACTCGCTATTGGACACACAGAATGTTTATAGAGAATCATGTCATGATATAATTTTATCTTGAACTTATTATTTGAGATATGATAGTCTTATTATGTAATTATCATCGAAGAAATATTCCTCATTTTTTATACGAGTACTTCATGTGGTCATAGATACTCATAATAAAATTATCTCAAAAATAAACTGTTTTACTATAAAAAGTTATCGAAATAATATGAAAGTAAAACTTAATTGAATGTTGTAATATACTTGTTTTTGATTACATTTATCTCTTATTTTGAATTAGAATACTTTCAAATGTAGAATTAATTATCTTTACAATACAATTTCACTCAATGAAAATAATTTTTATTTCTAAATTAAAATAATTATAATTAGTTAAAAATATTCTAAAAACTGGATTTTGACACATTTTCTATATGAAAAATATTTTTAATAAGGATATACACTAATTAATCCATAATTTTTTATCATTCATAATATATATCCATAAATATATATTCATATCCATATATCCATTGTTTCCATATCCATAATATATATCTATAAATATATATCCATATCCATATATCCATAGTATCCATATCCATATTAATATATATCCATATATCGATAATTTTTTATTATTGATATACATTAATAAATCCTAAACCATTTTCATTTTTTTAATAAAAAAAATCTAATCAGATTCAACTGCTGAGTACAATATAACTAATTAAAATAAAACATACAAAACATGATCTTTTAAAGTAAAATATAGCATTCACCTTCATATTCTTTTAACTTTAAACTTATTTTTTTATTTCTTTAAGTTAATGAAAAAGCCTTAACATTTTCGGTGTTTGAAAAGTTTTAAGGTATTACATTCTCAGTGATTTATTGTTTTGTACCCAAATCGGAAACTGTAATTCGCATTTTAAAGCACTTTAAATCATTTTTTTATAATCTTCTAGCCTATTAAGAAGAGTTTAAAAAATAATGAAATAAAAATAAAATACATATATTTCGCTATTTAAGTACTTTTTCAAATAAAACGTTTCATGTGAAGATATATCTACTGTTTTTTTCTATAACTATCAAATTCAAGCTCAGCCTTCAAAATATAATTACACTTAAATAAAAGTATTGATTTGCGAAAACCGAGTGTCAGGCTATGAAATATTAGAGAGTTTTTGCATACCGTACGTTAGTTACCGTAGGACGTCCGTTAGCTTTTTCCCTAGCGGGCATGCTCATAGGAAACTGAGCATGCGCGCTAGGGAGAAAAAGCTAACGGACGTCCTACGGTAACTAATGTACGGTATACAAAAATTCTCTATTAAATCCTTAAACAGCGGAAGCTATTGCCTATGTTATATCTATTGTCGTTCATCAGGAGGATTTGTACTTCAGAAAGATGGAAAGATTCTGAAGGTAGCTGATTTCGTTTGGTCACATCTAGAGAAAATCAGGTCTGGTTTGTCACTCTACGGTCATTTTGTGCACACTTTAAGCTAGTAAGACCGGGATCTACAGTTTAACGTGGATTTCGAACCGCTAACAAACATCCATGCTACCGCCAGGATTAAGACCTGAAGCCTGTGGTACCAAAGGCCAGAGCGCAAGCCAATTGGCCATCGCGCCGTGAGAAAACCAAGAGAACATCCAATTTTGTATTATTCATAACATTTAATTATGTAAGCGTAAATGTTGTAATTTTCCAATACTGATTATTTTATTTCATTAATTTGAAATAATTTTAATTCATTAATTTTCATTAATTTTTAATAATATATTTGATTGTATTAATTTAAAATATGGAATAATGAAAAACGATAGAATTACTCAGAATGAAAATATAAATATTATAGAATATAAAAGTCTATAAAAGTGATAAATATCATATCATATCATCTATGTTAATACGATATATAATATGGGGTTATATCTTTTTTCTTCCTCTCTGTCTCTCTCTTATATATATATTAGTACACGGTTTTTTTTTTTAAATATATCACTTAAGATTTTTTTCACTTTTTTCACTTTCCATATATTTCATTTTTCTTCTAAACAGATTTCGACTTCCTTGAAGTTCTGAATTGCAGAATTACCGATTTTTATCGATTTTTCGATCAAGCTGTCTCACGAAAAGTAATGATATGGAATTTCTCGTTTATTAGTTTGAGATTTATGCTTCTTCGATAAAGCTAACTAATTATTTTCTTCTTAATTCTGTTTTCTCTTATTTTTTTCACATAATTATTATATTTTTGTTCTTTGGTTTAAGCTTTTAATTTTTATAGTGTTTTATGTATTGTATTGTTTTGCGTATTTTTGTATGTTTTAAATATGTAGCAAGTAGGAAATTAAAATTACGAGTTCATTTTTCATTACTGTTCAAAAGAAACCTCTAAATTTTTAAAACACATAAAAAACTCAAAATCATTTCAATGAATGAAAGAAATTCTTACGAGTTTAAAGGTTAGAAAATCTCAATTTCTTGATGTTATCAGCTATTGTGACCTGGATTTAAAATTTTATCTTATTATTAGAAAATTTCTCAGTTTTATTTGTTTATATTTTTCTAGTCATTGAAATACAGTTGAAAGAGTAATCGATTTTACCTTATGAAATTTTAGAACTTGATTCATTAGAGTACTTAACGATTGAGGAATAAGTTATTTATTATACACTGAAGTGACAAAAGTCATGGGATACCTCTTAATATCGTGTCGGCCCTCCTTTCGCCCGGCGAAGTGCAGCAACTCGACGTAGCATGGACTCAACAAGTCGTTGGAAGTCTTCTGCAGGAATATTGAGCCATGCTGTCTCGATAGACGTCCATAATTGTGAAAGCGTTGATGGTGCAGGATTTTGGGCACGAACAGACCTCTCGGTGATGTCCCATAAATGCTCGATGGGATTCATGTCGGGTGATCTAGGTGGCCAGATCATTCGTTGGAATTGTCCAGAATGTTCTTCAAACCAATCACGAACAGTTGTGGCCCGGTGACATGGCGCATTGTCATCCATAAAAATCCCATCGTTGTTTGGGTACATGAAGTCCATGAATGGCTGCAAGTGATCTCCAAGTAGCTGAACATAAGCATTTCCAGTCAATGTTCGGTCCAGTCGCACCAGAGGACCAAGTCCATGCCATGAAAAAGCAGCCCACACCATTACGGAGCCACCACCAGCTTGAACAGTGCCTTGCTGACAGTTTGGGTCCATGGCTTCGTGGGGTCTGCGCCACACTCGAACCCTACCATCAGCTCTTACCAACTGAAATCGTGACTCATCGGACCAGGCCACGGTTTTCCATTCATCTAGGGACAACCGATGTGCTCATGTGCCCACGAGAGTCGCTGCAAGCGATGTCGTTCTGTCAGTATAGGCACTCGAGTCGGTCTTCTGCTGGAATAGCCCAAGAAAGCCAAATTTCTCCGCACAGTTCTAACAGACAAGTCCCTTGTACGTCCCACATTGATTTCTGCGGTTATTTGACGCAATGTTGCTTGTCTGTTAGAATTTACGACTCTTTGCAGACGTCGCCGGTCTCGGTCGTTAAGTGCAGGCGGTCGACCACTGCGCTGTCCATGGTGGGATGTTATGCCTGAAATTTCATACTCTCGGCACACTCTTGACACAGTGGATCTGGGAATGTTGAATTCCCTAACGATTTCCGAAATGGCATGACCCATGCGTCTAGCTCCAACTAACATTCCGCGTTCAAAGTCTGTTAATTCCCGTCGTGCGGTCATCATCACGTCAAAACCTCTTCACATGCATAACTTGAACAGAAATGAAAGCACTGCGCATTTATACCTGTTCTACGCGATGCTACTGCCATCTGAAAATTTGCATATTGCTATCCCATGACTTTTGTCACTTCAGTGTATATTTGTAGCAATACGCAATGACTTTAACCATAACTACTTTCCTTTATCCCATAATATCAAAAATTGTTTTCCCTTTTTGTCATGTTTTGAGGAAATTTTGCATGATATTCAATATAAATGATTTCAAACTGATTATAAAAAATGACTGTGGTAAATTTATTTTATAGAAGAAGTTTATAGAAGAGTTAGTTTTAATAGTTTTTCTACATTTTTTTTATATTTTTAATGTCATGTATTATTATCATGCATTTATTTCGATTTATTGGAAACCTTGGAGCAAGAATTATACTTTAAATCTTAATAATAACGTATTTGGTTATAAAAGAATGTATTATTTGGGTAATTTTAGAGCAAATTTTCCTTTCAGACCAGACAAGGAAGAAATTAGAAATATAGTTTAAAATCGAGCTATGAGTAGCATTTAACAAGACAGACGAGGTGCATGTCAAACAACTCACCTTCCCCAAACTGCTGCAGCATTTTTTTTTTTTTTCACTGGAGTAGTTTTGTCATTTCCTTACCAGGAGAGTGGAATGCATGTTATTTGACAAGTATATAATAACCCATCACTTAAATTTGATAGCAGACAAGCAGTATTGTGGATAGTTATATCACAAGCAATTAGTGTTTTGTACTAATGAGAACAATCTGTCACTCAAATCTGATAGATATTCAGAGTATAATGAGACTCAGGAAATCAGCAAAAGTCTGTGCGACCTTCACAAGTTGAATCAACTACAGATTGAATATGGACTATACCATAAGTTGTTTCATCACGATTGGTGATAGACCACGAGCTGAGAAATGTTTACTCGAATGAGAAGTCAGGGAAGCTCACCCCCTCCCTCCTCTTGACGGATTGTTCTAAAAGAAGTTTTTATTATTATTTTTTTTGGATGAAGAAGAGAGAGAAAGAGAGTTCTACGACGAGTCGACCAGAAGTATTCCTTTGATTTTTCTCTGAAGTGATTAAATAGGAAGACTCATAGGTCATAGACTAAAACTGAACAGGTGATTCCACCTGTCTCCAAAGTGAACTCCTTGTGGTTTCTTGTATCACGCTGTGTGATAATTAAGGTCTGCCGCAGACCGGGCAATTAAATTCGACGTATGCTCGAGAACTCTGAAAATCACCAACCTTGGAGTGAACTGTGTTGGAGATTTAATCGTGCACTTGTGATGAAATTTTATTTTAATTTTTAATTTCTTTGTATAATAACCCAAAGTCCATTATTTGTATATATATAGAAAGAGAGAGCTTGTAAATAAAATGTAAATAAAAATTAAGGTGTTCCCATGAGCCTGAAAGTGGCTCTCTTCTTGAAGTCGTTATAGGTCTAATGTAGGCCGATACATTATATTATTCTGAATTTTGTTTTAAAAGTATTCCATTAAACAATTGAAAATATTTTACCTAGAAAATAGCTCTATTATAATACAAAATGTTAAAAACATTATTGATTATTCGATTCAGTTTTAAATGTTTTCTACACTCATGTCCATAAATTAAGGATAATGAAGTTCAGACAAAGAAAGAGACAGAAGCAAAACAAATTTGACTTATTTGTAAAGTCTATTTACTAAACAAAAGGTAAAGAGCAAAAAAGATGCTATATGTTTGATATAATTAATAAAAATTGCGATTTTTACTCCCTGGAGCAAATTTAAAAAAAGAACCTATTTACAAAAAACAGTATAACATGGTTAGTATGATGGTTAATATGGAGTATGTCTCCCGGACGATGCAATACAGGCCTTACAACGCCTAGGCATGCTGAGTATCAAATTATCAATGTGATCTTGGGGAATATTACACCACTCATCAAGCAATGCCCTCCGAAGTTCCGGTTGACAGGTGGGAGGGGGTTGACGGGCTGCAATTCGTCGGCCAAGCATATTCCACACATGCTCTATTGGATTCAAGTCCGGTGAGTATGCTGGCCAATCCATTCAGGGGATATCCTCCAATTGAAGGCATTCGTCTACAATGTTTGCACGGTGAGGACGGGCGTTGTCATCCATAAACAGAAATTCAGCACCCATGGCGCCCGAAACAAACGTACATGCTGTTCCAGAATGACATCCCGATAGATGTGGGCTGTCATCGTTACACTCTGAACATGCAGGTCAGTTCTGGAACCAAGAATAATTCCTCCCCAAACGAGCCATCCTGCACCACCGTAACGGTGTCGTTCAATGGTGTTCTCTTGGTGGTAATGGGTACCTGGCGCTTTCCATATGAAAGTCCGGTGAGAATCAGACTGCAAACTAAAACTCGTCGGAAAACATCACACCAGACCACTGTTGCGGTGTCCACAATGCATGCTCTCTACTCCAGGTTAATCGCAGGCGACAGTGAGTTGCGGTAAGTGGAACACATCTGACCGGCCTACGAGCATATAGACCAATGTGCCCTAATCGTCTGTACACGGTCTGCCTTGAAACTGTCATACCGGTAGCTGAAGAAAGCTGACGAGACAGGTCTGATGCTGTGCTCCGTCTGTTTCTTTTGGCAGTAACTGCTAAATACCAGTCCTCATTCGGCGTTGTAACTCGGGGGCGACCTGTGCTGTAACATCTACTCACATTACCATCATCTTGGAATCGTTGCCAAAGTCTGGAGATGACACTCTGGGCGATTCCAAGTTCCTCGGATACTTCCAGCTGGGTACGTCCACATTCCAGTCATCTGATAATTCTACCACGCAAAAAATCATCCAAATGCTTCCTTTGTGCCATAACTATGCGGTTATTGCACTGAAAGGCTTTTAAAGCGCTTGTGAACAATTTTACTTCTTTGCCACCATTCCTTATATACCCCTCTCTTACACTCTCGTCATTGTGACGTACTATCCGCGCCATCTGGTGGTTTCCTGTAATTTGCATATTCTTCTTCATGATGTGTGTGATAATTCTACAGGTGAAATTTTTATTTTAGAGTTCAATTTCTGTGTGATTCTGAATTATACTTAATTTATGGACATAAGTGTATTTGATTTTTTATATATTGTGGGACTATTTTTCTACTTTTGCATATCACAAGCAATCTGATGGAAGGTAGGGGATAGGAAAAGAGATGTCTTATGAAGGGATTTTCGGTGTAAACATCACGCGTGTCATATGGTAGAAAAAATTGAAAACTCCTACTAGTCAGTCTGATAGTGAATTCGTGATTAATTGCATGTTGTCAGAATAGCCATAGTATCTCTTCGTTTCTGAAATAAGTAATTACAACTGATGACGTCAGTGAATTTGAACAGGAGTTCTTCAGCACGTGAGCTGCGTATGTTGCCATTGGACCACAAGTTTGATTAAGAAATATTTAGATATTTTAATGGAATATTATAATATTAATGTTATTATTTATTCTATTTATTTCCAGTAGTATTTAAGAAATTTTGTTTATTTTTTCTATTGATTAATGAACATATGACATAGTTCTACACATATTTAACACTTGTAATCATGCTTCTAATTATACAATGGCAAGAGCGCCCCTTTTGGCGTTCAGGAGAAATGGTCAGTCGGCCTAGAGACTCTCCCTCGAGAGGAAGTACACTGAAGTGACAAAAGTCATGGGATAGCAATATGCAAATTTCAGATGGCAGTAGCATCGCGTAGAACAGGTATAAATGCGCAGTGCTTTCGCAGAGCTTTCATTTCTGTTCAAGTTATTCATGTGAAGAGGTTTTGACGTGATGGTGACCGCACGACGGGAATTAACAGACTTTGAACGCGGAATGTTAGTTGGAGCTAGACGCATGGGTCATGCCATTTCGGAAATCGTTAGGGAATTCAACATTCCCAGATCCACTGTGTCAAGAGTGTGCCGAGAGTATGAAATGTCAGGCATAACATCCCACCATGGACAGCGCAGTGGTCGACCGCCTGCACTTAACGACCGAGACCGGCGACGTCTGCAAAGAGTCGTAAATTCTAACAGACAAGCAACACTGCGTCAAATAACCGCAGAAATCAATGTGGGACGTACAAGGGACTTGTCTGTTAGAACTGTGCGGAGAAATTTGGCTTTCTTGGGCTATTCCAGCAGAAGACCGACTCGAGTGCCTTTACTGACAGAACGACATCGCTTGCAGCGACTCTCGTGGGCACGTGAGCATATCGGTTGGACCCTAGATGAATGGAAAACCGTGGCCTGGTCCGATGAGTCACGATTTCAGTTGGTAAGAGCTGATGGTAGGGTTCGAGTGTGGCGCAGACCCCACAAAGCCATGGACCCAAACTGTCAGCAAGGCACTGTTCAAGCTGGTGGTGGCTCCGTAATGGTGCGGGCTATTTTTCATGGCATGGACTTGGTCCTCTGGTGCGACTGGACCGAACATTGACTGGAAATGCTTATGTTCAGCTACTTGGAGATCACTTGCAGCCATTCATGGACTTCATGTACCCAAACAACGATGGGATTTTTATGATGACAATGCGCCATGCCACCGGGCCACAACTGTTCGCGATTGGTTTGAAGAACATTCTGGACAATTCCAACGAATGATCTGGCCACCTAGATCGCCCGACATGAATCCCATCGAGCATTTATGGGACATCATCGAGAGGTCTGTTCGTGCCCAAAATCCTACACCATCAACGCTTTCACAATTATGGACGTCTATCGAGACAGCATGGCTCAATATTCCTGCAGAAGACTTCCAACGACTTGTGGAGTCCATGCCACGTCGAGTTGCTGCACTTCGCCGGGCGAAAGGAGGGCCGACACGATATTAAGAGGTATCCCATGACTTTTGTCACTTCAGTGTATATAGCAATCTGCACTGCCTCTGAGAAACGTTTAGTTTACATCAGCTTTTCTCATCCCGAGAGGAAATATGTTTAGCTCCTCCCGGCGAATCAGTTAGCGTACAGATTCTCAGGAGAGGAAGTATATTTCGCGAGCCCTGCGCGTATTCGAGTTTCGGTTTTCGGCCTAGAAGTGGAGTCCTTCCACAAATTTATAATTATCTGTCTTTCAATGTGTTAAATATTGTATGTCTCTTATTGTATGCGTGTGGTATTTGTGTATGTGTGTAAATAAAGTGTGAGTTCTCAATCTTGTGTCTCAAGTATCTCAACCCAACCACACCCAGTTACAATCTGGTTGCCCAACCTGCACACTACACACTATAAAAATGTTTCTTAATACATAATTTAAATAGTTTTACAAAAATTTTCAATCCTTGTTCAAAACAAATTGTTGAGATAATAATTGAATTTTTTAAATGACGAAATCAATATTATTGAAATAAAAAAGTTAAATCACGAGAAAATTTATCTAAAAAAATCAAGATTTGAAATTTTTTTTCAAACAGAGAGCAGCAGAAGAAAGGAATAACAAGGAAAATGAAGAAGAGAAAACATTAAAAATATTTACTACAAAAGGATTAATTATAATACTTTTCAATTGAATCAAGTGTTTCACTTCTTAAAATAGCAAAGCAATAGTGATTGATTAAAATCGCACCATTGTAATCATGCATCATTTTTAAAATACGTTTTTATTAACTTGTTCTTAAATTTTTCATTTTTTTATCCGTGCATTTAATGTATAACTTTATAATTTTATTTATACATGATTAGAAATAAGTTATAAATATTTAAGTGATTTTATGCAATTTTTATCATTTTAAGTTAAAAAAGTTTATTAAAATTTTTTCATAAAAATTAACAAATGAAGAATTTAAAACGGAACTTTAAAAACTCAATTTGCGATAAAATCGATTTATATTGGATGGAACGTCGATGTAAGTTTAAGATTACCTGTCAGTCACTAATGTTCTGTCCAGCTTATATAAGGATTCAGTTCTTTTCTTAAAGCAGAAAGAAGATATGCGAGCTGCGGTTCATTTTATTTTTCTCCTTCACGTTCTATTTAATCCAATTTTCAAGTGAATGATTTACAACTTGAACGCTTTCACTTATAAGTAAAGCTGAGGAACTTATTTACTATTATAGTAAAAGTGATTTTCTAAACCTGTTGGTTTTATGTTTGCAGGAATACAAATTGAGAAGAAATACACTTTAATGATTGCAACCACCATTTAATGTTAACTTTATTAAATGAACTATTCCGCATAGATTATATAGATAGACTACCAAAATAAAGCAGTCCTTCTAATTTTGAATGCTTTAAACAGTTGCAATGGAAAAATATATATTGTTATGGGCAGTTGCATTTAAACATGCCTGAATGTATAAATTTTATATAAATGAACATTGTAAGAGCAAATCTTAAATAAAGATTGCTTCGCGCATTTGGTAATAGTGATAATTTTCATTTTAATGATCGTTCTCTCATAACTAAGCGGCGTTCCATATTTTAAACATGCAGTCGAACATTTGCCTCCGGGCGTTATAATATGAACTTGGAAAAACAAGTCCCGTTGCCTTCCCTTACAAGCTCACCTCCAATTGTCTTTCGGAAAAAAGTTGTCTTTCTGTTTAAATTCTCTGATGCATGACCAGAAATTGACACAGGTCAAGCGGAAATTCTGTTTCCCCGAAAACTGGTAAACGAAATTTCATTTCAATCTCGATCTCAAAAATCGATTTTCATAAAAACTATAGCAAACCGGTTTGATGTGTAGCACTCAAAACTTTCGCTTTCAAGTCTGTGCCAGCTTTAGACAACAGATTATTTAGACTTATGTTAGATTGCTATCAGAGTGCAAACTATAATTTGAAAACAAAATGATCGTTTGATATCCTTATTCTACAAAATCGTCTTTAGCTTCGATGTGCCTTCGAAAACGACTGTATGCTTGGATCAGGTGATTCTTAATCACGTTGGCCATAATGTCCACAATGGCGTCTTACAATAACTCATTGGTATTGTGAGGTTGCTTGTTGCTTTACTTATTGTGAGGCTAGGTATTGGCCTCGCTCTCAACGACGTCCCAGATGTAGAAATTCAGAGGGTTAAAATCTGGAGAGCTAAGACACCGTAAGTTTGGGGTCACAAGATGATGAAAATTTTCGGCCAGCTATTCCTAGGTGGCGTAGACTGTGTCAGAGAAAGCAAAGTCTTACTGGAGCACTTACTGTCTTATCTGGACCTATCCCTTGATTCAGGACTGACAACCAAATTCAGTGTCTTGACGTAGACAGTGGCATTGATTTTAAGCCCCTGTCGGGAGAAGTCAAGTGCTATGACATGGCCCTCGTTGTTCACCACCCAAAAGACCATCACAGAAGGGAGGAAGTTGGTGTGCATAGTTGTGGCTGTGTAACCTCAGCTGGTGTCACGCAGAGCCACCTGTCATTTATACTATTCACTTTTTGATTTTGATCTCCTCATCTAAGAAGAACCAGAGCAGGTGGAGCGCTTCAGTGGCTTCCACAGGGGCTCAAGATCATTCCTTCTGCTTACATCGAGAAGCTGGACAAGGTTATTAATCCCTGCATCAAGTGGATGGCCTATGAAAAACCGTATGTGTTAAAGCAGGACTCTGCTCCCTCACCCACAACTTATGCGACACAGGAGAGGCTGGCCGAAACTTTTCATCGCCATATGACCCCGAACATGTGGCTTCCTATCTTTCCAAATTTGAAGCCTCTGAACTACTACGTCAAGGACGTCGTTGAGAAGGAGACCAACAAGCAACAGCACAATACCAAGGAAGAAGGCTGCCATTGTGGATGTTATCGTCTACATGAATAAAGATCATATCATCCAGGTATGCAATCGTTTTAAAAGTTGCATCGAGGCCGTCTTCACATCTGCAGGCGATTTTGTTGAACAAAATTTTACTATGCAAATGTAAAAGCTCGTGTAACAAATTCTGTGGCAATAAAATTGGTTTTTTTATTAAAAATATTCGTTTTCTCAAATTATCATTTTGATTTAAAACTCCTTACATACACTGCAATATATATATATATTGCAAGGACAGTCGAAAGAGACGGTGAACGCCGAATACACAACATATAGGCTTATTAATATTTACTATCTTATGGCATACACATCGATATATCGATTCTACTATAGATACATATGACCATAAAATATAATATACAGAAAACTAATAATGAAACTATATAAAAATAATTCATACGGAAGGTTACCATATCAATTCATATACTTAAAATATTGAGTAATTCTGGTTTGAACATTTTGAGTTCATAAAAAACAGATTTTTAACATTTTTTAGATTTTTTTTTAATCTTTTTCATGAATAAATATCCAACAGTTTTTCTAAATCTGCAAAATATTCTAATAGTTGATGTGGGTAACTATTCCTCAAAGAATAATCTAAATTACATTTTTAGAATAGCAATTGTATTGAGAAGGCTGTACTGGAATATATAAATACATATATATATATAATGTATTTAAAAATAATTCTTGCTGAGAATTATGTATAGCTATATTTTTAATGCTTGTCTCGTGATTCAGTGGCAACGTGCGTCGCTGGTGGACATTAGGGCTGAGGTTCAATCCACTGGCGGCTTTGTTGTAGACACTGTTTAAAGACTCGATGCTGTTTGCGATGTTCAGCATCTTGCCTCGAACTACCTGGTAAGAGTTTTCCAGGGCTTTGTTGCAAATGCACTTAAAGTCCTCTCGGAAAGGGCTACCCTCCTTCTTGAGCGACACGGAGCCAAGTCAGATCGGGTTCCATCACAACAGAAACTGCCCCTTTCCCACCATCCATTAGACTGACTAGGATGTCCATCTCAGCATCATCGACACATTAGACACAACACACATTTTTAATTAAAAAAACACTAACTAAACACCTCTTTTCATGATATAATTTAATTCCTAGTTTGAAAAACGCGTATAGGTATTAATATTAATGTGGACTTTCACTTAAGCTATTACTTTTAAAAAGATGTATAACTTCCAGAAAACTATTCATATTTAAAACATCTTTCTTTTTCAAGCAATATACACTGAAGTGACAAAAGTCATGGGATAGCAATATGCAAATTTTCAGATGGCAGTAGCATCGCGTAGAACAGGTATAAATGCGCAGTGCTTTCGCAGAGCTTTCATTTCTGTTCAAGTTATTCATGTGAAGAGGTTTTGACGTGATGATCGACGGGAATTAACAGACTTTGAACGCGGAATGTTAGTTGGAGCTAGACGCATGGGTCATGCCATTTCGGAAATCGTTGGAATTCAACATTCCCAAATCCACTGTGTCAACTGCGAGAGTATGAAATTTCAGGCATAACATCCCACCATGGACAACGCAGTGGTCGACCGCCTGCACTTAACGACCGAGACCGGCGACGTCTGCAAAGAGTCGTAAATTCTAACAGACAAGCAACACTGCGTCAAATAACCGCAGAACTCAATGTGGGACGTACAAGGGACTAGTCTGTTAGAACTGTGCGGAGAAATTTGGCTTTCTTGGGCTATTCCAGCAGAAGACCGACTCGAGTGACTTTACTGACAGAACGACATCGCTTACAGCGACTCTCGTGGGCACGTGAGCATATCGGTTGGTCCCTAGATGAATGGAAAACCGTGGCCTGGTCCGATGAGTCACGATTTCAGTTGGTAGAGCTGATGGTAGGGTTCGACACTGAGGCCATGGACCCAAACTGTCAGCAAGGCGCTGTTCAGCTGGTTTTAATGGTGTGGGCTGTTTTTCATGGCATGGACTTGGTCCTCTGGTGCGACTGGACCGAACACTGGAAATGCTTATGTTCAGCTACTTGGAGATTCTTGCAGCCATTCATGGACTTCATGTACCCAAACAACGAATTTTTTGGATGACAATGCGCCATGTCACTCGACCACAACTGTTCGCGATTGGTTTGAAGAACATTCTGGAAAATTCCAACGAATGATCTGGCCACCTAGATCGCCCGACATGAATCCCATCGAGCATTTATGGGACATCATCGAGAGGTCTGTTCGTGCCCCAAATCCTGCACCATCAACGCTTTCACAATTATGGACGTCTATCGAGACAGCATGGCTCAATATTTGCAGAAGAAACATCTTTCGATTTTTCCCATGACTTCTGTCACTTCAGTGTATTTTGTTTAACTATAATTGAAATTTAATTTTATAAATTTTAAAAAACTGCTTTCTTCATTTTATATGTCATAATTAATATTTAGGCAATTATAATGGGATCCTGTTATTTATTTTAATCGTGAAAAAAAACAAAAAACAATAAAACACAGTCCGTAGAGATATAATTACTACAAATTTTTAACTTTTTTTCCTTATTTGACAGTTCATTGGCTTTCGCAAATCCATCAACAACCAGTCAAAGGACAATATTTCTTTTTTTCTATATAGAAATCAGAGTGTTTTCATTTTCATCAAAACGAGTTCACCCAACCCTGAATAAACAGGTCTTTTTACGACATTTTCTTTACATCAGTTAGTCTATCATTCATTACAATCATAAGACCGAGTGAAAGTGACCTTAAGATGCCGGTGAAGGTTACTAGATGTAAAACGTGTCTTTATTGATGTTCTTCAGAATGCTAATTGTTTCGCATACGCAATGAATGATTTAAAATAAGTGCGTAGTTGTGAGCTTCGTCCTTTCATTCTGTCCTTTGTAGAAGATTTTGTCAGAAAAGGAAAATTATGATTTGTTCTATGGAAATATGTTTAAAAACTATATCAAATTTGTTAAATATGCTACTTTTTACATTCGTTACGTTGATAGGTTATTATATGTTACAAAATTATTTCTAATTACATTTGGATAAGAAAGTTAGGACTTAGGACCAGTCAATAGGTAAAAATTCGGAATTGTTGTTGAAAGGCATTGCTTTGAAATGAAAATTCGGTTTTCCACTAATGTTACAAAATTAATTCTAATTACATATGGATATAAAAGTTAAGAGTTGAAGGCCAGTCAATAGGTAAAATTTTGGAATCCTACTTGAAATGCATTGCTTTGAAATGAAGATTCGATTTTCCACTAATGTTACAAAATTAATACTAATTACATATGGATAAGAAAATTAGGAACAGTCTATAGGTAAAACTTCGGAATCGTTGTTGAAATGTATTGCTTTGAAATGAAAATTCGATCTTCCACTAATGTCACAAAATTAATTCTAATTACATATGGACAAGAAAGTTAGAAGTTCGGAACAGTCAATAAGTAAAACTTCGAAAACACTGTTGAAATGCATTGATTTGAAATGAAAATTCGATTTTCTACTTCTCTTTTTACATCTGAAATAACAGATTCGTTAACTCCATTGACAGAACTCTATTATTATATCTATATCTATCTTTGTTGTTGATATTCATCAATTTTTGTCAATTCTGTTGTTTCAGTGAAGCATGAGTTACTATTATTTTAAATTTTTTATGGTATATCGTGTCGCATTTGTGTAATGTTATTAGAAGTTTTAAATTTAAATATTTTATACCAACTTCATCTTTTTAACTGTCAGGGGACTATATGGAACAAGATACGATAGTTAGATGCTGTGACGTAAAATAGCCTACATTTGCTTAAGTAATTAGAGAGCTAATTTGAGATGATAAATACTGACATTGCATCTGTTCAATTGTGTAGTGTTTTTAATGTTATTTGTGTAATGTAGCTAGAATTTAAATATTTTATACCACCTTTCTCATTTTAACTGGCAGGGGACTATACGGAACAAGATGCTATACTTGGGTGCGATGAAGTAAAGTAGAATACATTTGCTTCACTAATTAGAGACCTAATTTGAGATGGTAAATACTGGCATTGCATCTGCTCAATTGTGTATTGTAGTTAGAAGTTAGAATTTACATATATTATGCCACCTTTATCATTTTAACTGGCAGGAGACTATATGGAACAAGATACGATAATTAGGTTGCGTGATATAAAATAGCATGCATTTGCTTAAATAATAATGATTAGTGAGAGCTAATTTGAGATGGTAAATACTGACATTGCATCTGCTCAATTGTGTAATGTAGTTAGAATTTAAATATTTTATGCCCTCTTTCTCATTTTAATTTACAGGGGACTATATGGAACAAGATGCGATAGTTAGGTGCGATGAAGTAAAGTAGAATACATTTGCTTCACTAATTAGGAATTAGTGGAATTAGTGGATTAGGAATTAGTGGAATTAGGAATTAGTGGATTAGAGGAATGAGATAATTTGAGATCATAAATGCTGGGATTGCATCTGCTATTTGATTTTTCAATGTGCTCGCAGTTTTTTAATAATTTTAAATATTTTACATCGTCCATCCATCCTCTGTTACTCCATCCATCTAATTTATACATTAAAAAGTTACTCCTTCCTCAATTAAAAAAAAAAACAGCAAAAGAACAAGGAAAAAAACTATTAAAAATTGCATCGATTACTTTTCAGGAAATTTTTTTTCTGTTCAGTATATATGTCCTTTCATTGTTTCCCTATATTAACAAAGAAACCTAATTTTGTATCATGAGTTTCCTGGACTGAAGCAGTTACTCGCACAGAGAAGTTGCTGATTTTTGTAACAATACTTATCAAGACATTTTTCATTGATGACTTTCAAACGCTGAGTAGAGTTCAGGTAATTATAAATTTTTTTTAAATCGTATAGTAGGTAAATTTGGAAGTAAACAAAATATTATTTAACTGCCTTATAATTATAGTAAAAAAGTAAAAGTAAAATAAAAATACCTGGAATGGAAGAAAAAAATACGCTGAAGTTAAAAGCTGCCTTTATTTAAAACAAAAGACACGACTGCTAAAATAAAAACTAATTAGCTAATATTATATTTTAAAATGAAGTTTTATAAACTTTTAAAAATATTATTTTAAATATGAAAGTAATATATGTGCTTATTTATCATTTTTCTTAAATACTTTTTGTTAAAGACCAAATTATTTAATGTTCTTATATATTCAACAGAAATGAATAACAATAACTATACAAAATGTTTATTTATTTATGCTTAACTTATTAATGTAATTGAAGTAAAAATATAGTATTTATAATTTTAAGATTGAGTTAAAAATATATCTTCGCAAATTATTACTTTTTGGTGAATATAAATTTTTTATTGTTGATATGAATTCTGTGTTTAAAATCTAGTATCTAGATGTATTGATAAATACATCTAGTACTAGATTTTAAATGTATTGTTTATTAAATGTATTATTTATGTTATCTGCTTTAAATCTAAATGTATTGTTTCCAATTTTTCTTCTCATTAACGAATTCAACTTTTTATTGAAATCTATATAGAAATTTCATTGTTGTTGTACATCGGTAGGCCTGGTATTCCACTTATGTATACCACGAACAACCAACCGATATGTGTTGAAGGAAGGATGTTTTTGGGGGGGGGGGGGGGGGCATTTTAAAGATAATTCGCATGTCATACGGGAGAAAATCTGGAAAATATTTACAGCTAAATTTGTCGATGCCAGATGCTTACACATCTTCGTATATTTAACTATAACATGTATTTAACTATTATTGTAATTATATTTTCGTATCTTAATCTTTCCTTACATTAGGAACATACGTTACTATTGGGCGCCGAGTGAGCCTATATAGTAGTTTAACTTCTTACTTTTTAACCTTATAAGGGTAGTATAAAATTAAGGTTAAAAATGTAAGAAATACAACCTTATGATTATTTAATTTTTTAAAAAACTTTAAAGTGCATGAACCAAACGAGTTAGGCCTGTAAAATTGTTCGAACTAGGCTGTCACTCAATGTGAGTATAGTCAGGTATGACTGTATTCACATATTCTTTAGGATTTTAATAATGAATAATCCTTCTATTTGTTTCGTAAATAATTTTAAAGTTTGAATTTATAATAACCTTAGAGGGAAACTTTTCTGTTGATAAGTTAAAAAATAAAGAGTTCCATTTAAGGGCTTCTATATTTCAAGTAATATGATAAGGAAGAAATTTCATTTTTCTAAAATTTTGTCAAAATTTTATAAATATAACTTACATTAATTAAAAAAATAGACTTATTATTGAATTCTGGAAATAATTATTATTTGCTAATTGTAAATATATTTATACCTTTCAGAATATTCCCACAAAAAACTATTATTACTATGGTAAAATCAGACAGTTTAAAAATGAAAAAAATGATTGCAGTAATAGGAGCAGGAAGCACAGGGCTAACTGCTATCAAAGCATGCAAAGAAGAAGGAATTGATGTGATTTGTTTTGAGAAATCTGATAGTATTAGTGGATTATGGCATTATCGTGATGAAAGAAGTAAATACCCTTCCGTCATGAAATCTACGGTTATTAATACCCATAAAGAAATGTCTGCGTTTAGTGACTTCCCACCACCAAGTGAATTTCCAAATTACATGCATAATTCTCAAGTTGATCAATATCTCCATATGTATGCAGAAAAATTTGAACTGCTTTCTCATATTCGATTTAACCACGAAGTTATCAATGTGTCTAAATTTCAAGACTATGATGCGACAGGACGGTGGAAAATTACATTTAAAACTCTACCTGAACAAGAGATATTCGAAGAAATATGTGATGGTGTTATGGTCTGTATCGGACACCACACAAATCCAAGCATACCGCAACTTCCTGGACAAGACCGATTCCAAGGTCGGATTCTCCATTCCCAATTCTTGAAGACAGCAGATTCTTTCAAGGACCTCAGCGTTCTGGTTATAGGCATTGGGAATTCTGGAGTTGATGCTGCAGTCGAATTAAGTAATGTAGCGAAACAGGTAGGTAAAATTCAAATCTTGTTGTTGTTGTCTCTAATCCTCAGTGTCATGCAGTGCAGGACTGACATCCCATGAGTAATCAACTCATGGATGAGGGAAAGGGGCAGCTTCCATTGTGATGGAGCACCAGTAAGTAAAATATTCACATTTAATTTCAGAATAACATTCATAACAAAACACGAAAAGATGGAAATTGCAAATGGAAATTATTAGTCTTGAGCCTTTAGTGTGCATTAAACTATAACATTTCATAATTAAGGGTACCTTGAACCATTAAAAACATGAAATTGCAAATGAAAATCATATGACCTTGTTCATTAATCTTTTATCATTGCTGAGAAGAAAGATTTAAAATGTTCTTGAAATCCTTCAAATGAAACAGGAAGTCATTTTTCTGATGTCTTGTATCTTGATTAGAAATTTGTTGCTTTATGGATACTTAAGTTTCTAAACTTTCTTGTAATGCAATTCATTTTATATTTAATTAATTATACATATTGCGACAAAGTTGGGGCACCATCATTTCTGAAATCAAAACGAATACCACTAATTAGAATACTAAAAATTGGCAGTGAACTAAAAATTAGAAATTTTTAGTTAAAGTGCTGATTAAATTCGTAATAAACATTTACTTTATTATTAATATGTTATTTCAATGTATATTGAAAATGTGATTGAGTAATTTAAAAGCTCTATATCATCAGTGTTTTTTTTTTTTTTTTTTTTTTGCTAATGAATAATTTATGATGGATAAAGACAAGCAACAAGACGTCCCATACCTGTTGGATGAAATTTATATGTGATCAATTCATCCACCAAGTAACCTGCTTTTTAACAGCAACAACCATACGATTTGGTTTGGCATTGTTATCCATAAAAATAAAGTCTGTGACAATCTTCTCCTTTTAAAAAATGCATATGAAATAAATGACGTAACTAATGTTCAATATTTACTGCACTTCTTATCAAACATGCAGCTCATGCATCTGCTAGCAATGTTATTTACCCAGAAAAGAATTCCACCACAATCATAATAATGCCTTTCAGTGACGTTAGTATCGTTTCATATTCCAACATCTCACAAGTAAGTCAGCATTGGAATCACTGTTAAGACTACATGTGTTCTCATCTGTGGAACTCTCTATCTCACTGCTGAAATAATTAATAAATCGTTGTCTTCTCCTCTCCATGAAAAAAGTCTCCGATGAACTAGCGTCACTGGATGCATCGTACAAGTTTCATGGTATACAACCCTCTATTATGAAGTTGTCTCGTTCTCAGTTAAATCTGACATTGTCAACCCTTTGATCTCGTTTTTTTTTTAGCAATTACATTTTTAAGCTTGGTTTGCGATAATATTAGAGGTCTGCTTGTCATAACTCTTGGCCTTTAAGGCTGCATAAGGATCCTTCGGTGTAGTATTTTACGACAATCTTTATTAAACTGTCGGGCAGTTCCGAAGGCATCCTGTACCATCGAAAAGACGCTGGAAGTGATCGCAAAATCTCCCTCCTCTCTGTGAAGGTTCCTTATGATTTGAACCTCGAGTAAAATCGCACAGATAGTTTCTACAGACCACACATTCATCCTTTTTCTATATATTCTTAGTGAGGTTCTACACTTTTATCTGTATTCCACTACAGTTTTGCGCTGAGTAACACATTTTGTACTCTTCAAACATGCAAATCCTTTGCGAAATTTTTTATGCATATGAAAATTTTTACAACTTCGCATAATCTATTTCCTTTCGTATTTTGATTAAGTGTTTTTCATTGATATTTTCCTTTTATGTAAACTTTTCTGTTCCGTACTTAATTTTTGCATATCAGTATACAAATTCCCAAAATAAAGTTTTATGAATATTAATGTCCCAGGAGTACAATTACGATCGTTTTGGATAATTTGGATAATTGGATAATTTTAAGCCAATGGTTATGATCTCCATATGAGAATCAAAATTCATAATATTGATTTTGGAACACTAAAAATCTTTGCACATAATACATTTTAAGTTCTTAAAGTAAAAAAGGATTGATTTGGTAAATCACGGGAAATAAACTAGTTATGCGTCAGTAGAAGTATTATATCGTCAATTGACAATTTCTCTAAAGTAAAAAGCTAAAGCTGAAGATCCCAAAAGTCATACTTCTACAATAGATTCCCTTTATTAAGATCTATAACTATGAAAACAGGTTATAGAACTTAATAAAGGCTGGAAAGTTTTTGAAAATCTGGTAATTTTGTACAAATTGCCAACAGTTTAGTTGTGTGCCGCCAAAAACAGGTCAAATTCTATTATTTTCTTTAGAGTAGTCAATGTTCCGATTTTTGCACAAGTGAATATTAAAAAAACTCTATACGCTAATTTTCTGTTTTATATTTTTAGGTTTACCTTAGCACAAGAAGAGGATCATGGGTTTATACTCGATGTGGACCATATGGATTGCCATTTGATTTGTTCATAACTAACCGAGTGTTTTATTTTCTTTTAAAATTATTCGGTTGGAAAATTATAAGTTTTTTTATGGAGAAATTCATTTTAGAGAAGAAATTTGATCATTCAATTTACAGTTTAAAGCCCAAACATAGAGTTTTAAGTCAACATCCAACAGTTAATGATTGCTTACCATGTAAAATATTGACAGGAAGGATTCTTATAAAAGGGGATATAAAACTGTTTTCAACAAGTGGAGTTACATTTCAAGGAGAAAAGTCATGTACTTTCATTGATGCTGTGGTATTTGCAACAGGGTACAAAATAGAATTTCCTTTTTTAAAAGAATCGATTTTGGATTCAATTGATAATAGAGTAAATCTTTATAAATATACATTTCCACCTGATTTAATTCATCCCTCTTTAGGAATTATTGGTTTAATGCAACCAAATGGACCCATATTTCCCCTTGCAGAGGCACAAAGCCGATGGTTTGCTCAATTGATGAAAAAAAAAGTCAGTTTACCTGATTACAGTACAATGAAAAGCGAAATTCAAAGCAGAAGAAAAGCTAATGAAGAAAGATTTGTTAATTCACCAAGACATACTATACAATGTGATCTTATTATAACTATGGATGACATTTATCAGGAAATTGGTGCAACACCAAAAATGAGTAAGATGATGTTAAGTGATCCATTTTTATTTTTAGTTTGTTTATTTGGTCCTGCTTTACCTTATCAATATAGACTTCAAGGACCTCATAGCTGGTCAAAAGCCAGGCAAATGATTTTGAACTTTCCTTCTCGAGTAGTAAAGCCACTAACAAATGATTTGAATCGCCCAACTTATAGTTATTTTGAATCTCTAAAACTTTTTAATCTTACACCACTAATAATAAGTGCCCCCATATTGTTTTTTATATTTATGTCTTTCTTTTAGTCAAATAATGTTAATGCCAGTTGTAATCTGATAAGAAAATATTTGCATTAAGTAATTAATTTCTAATCCATTGTTGAGGACACAATTTTCTGTATTTGCTAGGGAAAAAGCAAGGATATTTATTAAAATTAAATATATACAGCACAACATCAGCGAGCATAAATCTCAAAGCACCTACTCAAGTTTAGCCAAATCATACAGAGCACATAATTTTATCGAATTTCCATTGTAAATACGTCTAACTATGAATTTCTGATTAAAAGTAAAGAATTATCAAAACATTTTAAAATTAGAGATATTGCAGACTTAGGATATTTCTCAGGTGACCATTCATACAAAGAAATCCCCAAAACCACGAAAACATGATAAAAATACTAATTCTGAAATATTTACTTAAAATTATTAAAATAATTTTATATTTGCATATAGACTTTATATGTGCATTTTAATACATGTGTTCAACTTTTCTCCACATTTTTTTAAACATTTAGAATATCAGCAGACCCTTCAATATTGAAGTGAAATACTTGCTAAATAAAAAAAAAACCTAATTGAGAAAAATAAATAAACTTATTAGCTGTTAAAAGAAGTTATAATACAGCATATTTCATAAATATTTTCTATAAAATACTTTTAAAAGTCTCCTAAATCACATTTTAATATTTTTCTAAATGGATGCAATTGTTTACAGAATGAGTAAACACCTAATTCTATTAGTATGAAGTAATTTCAATTTTATCCTAACTTGAATGACTTTCTTAGAATTTATTAGCATTTAAAATATTAATTTTTCAAATAGATGGTAAGAATTAATAAGGAGCCGTAATTTATACTTAAATATTAAAAAAAAAAAAAAAAATTAGTAATAATTAAATAATAAAAATTAAGAAGATAATAATAATTAAATAATACAAATTTATGACAGAAGTCTAAAGTAAACCACAGGAAAATAAAAGGAAATTAAGGTTTTTTCTTGAACATTAAAATTTAAAATCAAAGTGTTAAAAATTTGAGTTTTTTCTAAACATTGAACAAAAAAACATATACATATATACTATCATAAATATTAATATATATTACAACATATACAATATCATATAAAAAGCCTCATGGACTAAAATAAAGTGCCTACCCCCTTTTATTTACTTCTCCCCCTTTGACTGTTTGTGGTGTGCAAGACAGACTTATTATCGATTATTGTCTTACTGTATGTTTACTTTGTTCTGCTTGTTCCTTCTTTGTGTGTGATTCTTATTGTAATGGATTGGTTTCCAATAAAGCCATCTGTTACAACAACAACAACATTATCATATACGAACATATGCATTATCAATTTTAGAACTACATTATTGTCTGTAAAAATATAATTATTACTGTGCAGCATGTAAGAATATTTCTGAAAAGGATTAATTCTCTAGTTACATAATACCTATGGCAAACTCATGGGATAAATGTTACACTTTTGAATGTATTTGCAAACTGTACAAATGTTTAAGGAATTTGCAGTTTAAGAAATCTTTTTTAGATTCTCGTTAAACTACTCTAATTTCGTAAACACATTTATGATTATCTTATCAAAAGGCGACAACCTTATATCTGTCCTGATAATGACTTACATGATTCAAATACTCTATCTTAGTTTCTAAACAATCTGTTTTATTCTAAATACTAGTTTTTGATAAAGTGAAAATTATTAGTATTAAAATTGGGGGTTTTAACATCTTTTTCTGAAAATTATAGACATTAAAAATATTTGTCCTTCCAAAAAATTTTATTTGTTTTCTTTTCTTTTATGAAAAGTGCATGTTGTTTAGATGACGTGTATTGATACAAAAAGAACCCCACTATGTTAAAAATTGAATAAAATATTTTTTACATAAATTTAAATGAATATTTTAGTAATTTATTTTTGATAAATTTTTGCATCTTTCAAAACTTTTAACTTTCCTCTACATGTATGAATAATAGATAATTGTGTGCAAAGTGGGCTTCTAAAAAATAATGAAAAAATCCCGAAAATCAAGACGAAGTGTTATTTGGTTGCACTTACCGAAATTTTGCCTGTGAGTAATATAAGTTTGCTTTACAGGCGAGTGCGTCATATAAAAGTACACTGTGCACTAGTTTGGATATTCGACAATATATAGAGAAAGTGTTTTATAATATCCATTCCACAATTGATGTATTATTGTAAATAAAAAGGAATTAAAATAAATTTAATAAAAACTTTATGTTTCTGTAATTTTTATTCAAAAAGATATATATTCAAATTCTTATTTAAATAAGAAAGTATCTATTGAAAAAAAAAGTATTCTGAATAATATTGGACATAAACTATCTTTTCATTATAATAAAAAAAGAAGAATTTGTGACATAAACTATCTATTCATATCATATGTAATTTTCATTATAACAAAAGAAGAAAATCTTCTATGGCAATGTTTCTAAAAATGAGAGAATGCAATATATTTTCTGCAAATGAAAATTAAACAAATGAGCTGTAAAATAAAATGAATGCGAAAACTTTTTATGAGCAAAAGTTTTAACTATCACAAATTTCCAAATTGCTAATAATTACTTTCTTCATTAATATTAAAAAGTTATAATATAAAAAGTTTTGACTATTCGGTAGCAACTGAATTCTCTTTCTGATAGAAGAGGTGCAACTACATCTAATCATTTTTTCAAAAATTAAAGAAAAAAAAACTGTAATTGTGACATTTTTTATTCATTGGAATTTCATGAAATTTGGCAAAAATATTAATCAAAAGGTGCATCTCAAATTCGACATGAAAGACAAACAATAGGCTTATTTTCTATCGATTTGAAAATACACAAAATACTATTTCTATTTTTCAAATATGGGCCTGAATGGCTGAGTGGCTAGCGCTCTGGCGCTTGGTACCACAGGTTTCGGGTTCGAGTCCCGGCGGTGCCATGGTTGTGTATAGTGGTTCGGAATCCGCTTTAAAAAGTAGGTCCCGGTCTAATAGGATCGTAGAGCGTTGCGGGGGCTTTGTTACTCCGCGCCCGTAGCTTATCTTCAAGTTACACGCGCCCCGTGGGTAATGCAAAGTGAGTACGTCTGTGCAGCACTTGCGTTAAGGCATCCAAGACGTCTGTGTTTGCCAGCTGCATTAGAAAGAAAAAAAAAAATTTTTTTCAAATACGCATTTTAAAAAAAAACATAGTTTTTTAGGCCCAAGAGTTATCAGCTTTAATAATATGTAAAAAGTTAAAACAAAAATTAAAGTTAAAAAATAAAAAAACTATGCAAATCTAAACGATTCTTTCTTGAAAAACCTCATTCTGACGTTGACATAAAATTTTCTTTGAAGAAAAGAAAAATTTGCGAAAGAAATTTAAAATATTATGTATAAAAAAAACTTTAAAACTTTAAAAAATCTAAATAAACCAATAAGAAACTTTGAAAGTGGTCAAGGACACGAAAAGTGACCAAGGAAACGAAAACACCCGCTCACCAAAACGATACCTATAATTTTATGGCCAATAATTTATATTTTGGGGTCATTCGGCTAACGTTATTATGAATGTATTAAAGAATGTAGAGAGCTAATATAATGACTTCTGATTAATAAAATATGTTTATTTGGGGGGGAAGATGGGGCCAACAGCAATTTCTTTTATTAAGGAAAACTGAATGATAAAAGTTAGAAAAAAAATTAATTTATGATAAAAATTATCTTAAAGATAAAATTGAAATAAATTAGCATATATGAGTGAAAGAAAGAGCAATAGGATCAATAAAAGTTCCATCTTAACTTGAAAGAAAGAATGCCTATTAAGAATTTATAGGTAAGTAAGTATAGTAAGCTATTAACATGTTATCATTAAGAATATGCATGTTAAAATTGAGAATACTCCTTTACAACATTTTTAGCATTGGAAACAGTTTTGAATATATCAAAAATTAATTATATGCACATATATTAAATTTTAAAATCCTGTGTTTTTGTTATCACACTTAACGAAGAATTCTAATTTGCATTAAAGACTAGCATTTTAATTTTTTTGATTATGAAAATTATTTAAATAATTCCATACATTATTTAGTTATTTTAAAAATATGTTCAAATCCACATTTTATTGTCAAAAGTAGTATATTGCAGTATATCGAATAAAGAAAGTTGCATTCATTTTAAAAAATAATATGTTGTGAGTCATGTTTGCTGCAATGTTAACTATATTTTATAACTTCTTCCTCTTATCTCACATGTAAACCTCTTCTCTATAATCTTGAAATTTTCTTCCGGTTTTACAGACTGAAAAAGTTATTAGTTTTATGAAATAGAATAATAATTAAGTAACAGCTAAATTTCTAACTCCCACGCCAGTAAAACAATTCAAGGTATAGAATTTCGTCCCTGCAAAGCTCAAGCATATGATAGTTGGAACAAGTTCAAACCAATAAATTCTTAATGTGCAAACCTAAAATTTATGATAATTTTATGGTCACAATAACTTCGTAGATTTTTCTTAACAATATTTCACTTAATTTCAGAAATACTCATTCTATTTGTTCTGAATACAGCAGCTTAGTATTCATTATATGCGTTTTTATTTTTTGATGAGAATCTGTGTAAAGAATTTTTTGAAAAAGATGGTTCCTGATAAATTCCGCCCCAATTTGAAACACAATATATTAAATAACTTTTTTTGCACCATCAAACACCCCAATTGAATCAAAGTGTTTCATTGAGGTGGTTATCCGATGTTTTAGCACTGTATCTTCATGAATGAACGAAACCAGTTTACACATAATTAAAAATCGACTTCTGATGTCTCAGCGATATAAGGATGAGACGTAGACATATTTTCCTTAAGCTGCAGTAATCGGAGAGGAATCTATTTTAATAAACTACAATTACAGGTTAAATCATGTTAGGCTGATGTACAGATACTTTAACGATAAATGATGGTTTGGACACCACGTTCTCCGTACATAAACATAATAGAATGTTTGGGATATTCAAGGCGGTCAAGTTACTAGCCATTTATTGCCCCATAATTGTTTCAAGAACTGAGAATACTATTCTGGAAGAATTATTCCTGTTAGACTACATATCTCACAAATGTTCAATATTACAGTCCTACAAGGAAAACCATACTTCTATTAAAAGTTATTTTCTTTCAAGAGATAGAATATCAATTTATTTATAAGATTAGAGTTTAAGAAATTTATAAGATTCAAGTTATAAGAAAATATTTCTTAAAAATATCATATTAAACCTTTTAAAAATTTAAAACTGCTTTTTACCTGTTATTTTTGGAGCTATTTCGTGTATTTTTCTATACTAATTAATGTGAAATCTTTTTGATTTTCAAACAAATTATTAGTATTTAACTGAAAATGGATCAAATTTCGATTAAGTCAATTTGAGTCAGAAACAGATAAAATATAATCTCAAGTAACCTGACATTTTTTTATTTGAAAAGCTTGCGTAGCTTTATGCTGAATCTTTTGTTAACGTCTTGGCAGTTGAAATACTTTCCTAAAATTTTTACTAATGGTTGAGTTTACTTTTTAAAGAAAAATTAAAAGTTTTTAATTCATTTTTTTTGTGTTAATTTTCACGTTACGATTAGACAATGGATAGGAAGAAGTAAATGTTATCCTTCTTGGAGGATTTTCAGAGATGTCTTTTCCAGTATTTTCGTATCGCATAACTAAAAAAAAAAAAAAAAAAAAAAAAAAAAAAACCTTGTGCAGCTGTCATCAGCCAATCTAATTCTATATGAGATACTTACGCAAGCAGCGTTCCCTTTCTAACTGGCCTCTGTTTCTGATCTGAAAGCAGTGACTGTAACACACGTCTTTCAGTGGATGCAGACTTGAATTTTCTTATTCTCTGAATTTCCGAATCCTAAATAATTGATAAATCTGATGCTTAAGTTCCCCAGCAGTATTAAATTCTTGCCATGGTACGAAATCGGAATTTGATGCTTTTTAAATGAGTTTCATTAGATATGATGAATATACTTGTTCTCAATAATAACTTTCATTGAAATTTTCGTAGTTTTCTCATCTTTAACCTCATATGTGAGAATTTTTCATGAAGAATCTAAAGAAGCCTCCTTCGCTTGTTACATTTTCGATTTCTTGCTTTACTCTAATATCGTTATCCAACCTAATTTTTGAATGATATTGCTCATCTGTAAGTGAGAATATTTATTTGAAATCTTACTTAGTGATATATTCGCTTTTCTGAACATCAAGTTATTCCTTATTTAAATATTGAGCATACATATGAAAATCCTATTTTGTTGTCATCTTTTTCTAAGAAATAATATTAAAACGTAACTTAATCTATTTTATTCAATAAACACGATTATAAACATTATTTTCTTTATCTGGGAAACGACTGTACTTATTTAATTTCATCTATCAGATAAATGAAGCCAACTAATATTTGTTTACCATTTTAATTCATTTTTCTACGACATTGAAAGATAATTTGTTAAATATCAAAAGAATTGCACAGAAAACAATTTTTAGAGAGTGATACTTTTTTTTTTCATGTTTGCGAATTTATATTACATCTATCATTAAAAAAAAAAAACTCTTTGCTTTAATGTACTAATATTTTGTAAAATATCATTCTTTTTTATTAAAAAATCAGTTTTAAAATATCAATTAAAAATCAGTAAAAAAGGCAAAAGATAAGTATGAAATATATTTTTCTGAAAATTATTTTTCCATCTTGGAAAACACTTAAAATCTATTTTTAAAAATAATTTTGTGATAAATAAAAAAAATATCTATAATGTTTTATTATTCATTAAAAATTGCGCCCCTTTTTATTACAGGGTGCAATTTACTTTCATTATTTTTAATGGTTAGACTTAAGCATAAACGTTGAAAGCAAATGAACAATGAAATTAATTTTGGGTTAGATTTTTTACTCTAGTTGAAATAGGAATAAAAAAATATCAATCAAAATCCTTCGATTTCCTCCTTATCATTTTTTCATAGTCAGAATCATTCAGTCCCAATATCTTTGAGGGGGGAAAAAAAACCCCTTACATTAACATTTATAGAAAGTGTTAGCAGAAAACTGCAACCGCTGTTATAATATTTGCATAAACTTTTCATGCCTTATTTGTTTACTTTATTGTGTCAACTAGCTGGCGATGATTGCAGACTGATATTTTCTAAGGTTGATTAAAAAATTTTTTAGCATGGAAGACTTCCAAAATAATGATAGTCAAATTTTAAATCAACGTAGTAATTCGACAACTGATACAAATAGGACCGCACTTGAAAATGGAAGCATCAACAGAAATGTAACTGCAGCACAAACTCGAACTGATTCTGTGACATCTACGTCTAGCACAATGGGTATTCGCTATGCATATAGCAATCGGAGAGCATATATTTCTATTGGAATATTATGCTTTATAAATCTCATAAATTATATGGACAGATATACACTTGCTGGTTAGTAAATTTGCATTTTTAACGAAGTTAAAAAACTAAATCATTATCCTGTAAAGTCAAATATATTTTAAATTGTGTTACAAGAAGTAATATGTAAGCATAATTTGTTATTTTTTAAATGGATTGATTTTTTAAAGTTATTTTGCTGTTGTTAAAGTGCATACTATGAAGTATTTATTCTCTCAATTTATTGAACATTTAAAAATGCTTTTAAGCTTTTTCATTTTCGATATCTATACAAAATAAATTATAATGTACAATCGAAGGTTCACACCTAAAGATGCGAACTTTTGGAGTGTTAGTTCAAAATTGTGATGGTGTAACTTCATCCACATCAATCCCAAAACTGATGTGTGACAGTGATGTGGTTTGGTATAGTGTAGAACTTGCTTATAATGGAGTTATGAGATGTTTGTCTAGTGGTATCAAAAGTATTTATATATAAATGCTGATTATGATCAAGATACGCTCATATATATGAAATTAATGAAATCATGTTTATTTTAAAGCTAAACTGGCCCTCTTGTTTGAAATGCACTTCTTAGTTAACTCTTTTTCACTTTTTATTAAAAAAAAAAAAAAAAAAAAAAAAAAAAATGGGTTGTTATGAATATTATTGAATTGTTATATAATTGGGAGTTGTTTATATTGTTAATTATTTTTCATGATAATGATTTATGAAAGTATTGATCATTAAAAAGTGTAATTTAATTACAATTTTTTTTTCTGTTGCTAAAGTATTTCTCTATGGTTTTTGCCTTAATATTTCCCAATATTATTAGCTATGTGCAATTTATACACATAGCTTTTGTAAGAAAATATTATTAAAAAAATGTGAAATAATGTTAAGCTATGTTTATTGTGATATTGTGTGAAAGTCAAGAATTAATGTTTAATGATTCAAAACAAACCAAACAAATAATAAATTCATATTAAAATGAAAATAAGCTTTTTTAAAAAATTCATAACAAATAGTATATAATTTTGCCTTCTATTGTATATAATAAGTCAATTGAATGGTTAATGTTATTTAATATATGTTCTTTTGTAATTTTCATTATTTTTTATGGGATCCTATATTTACAGGTGTTTTACGGGACGTTAAAGCTTACTATGCACTGGATGATGCCCAGGCTGGTCTTCTTCAAACATCTTTTATTATTAGTTATTTAATTATGGCTCCAGTATTTGGATATCTTGGAGATCGTTACAATAGGCGTTACATTATGGCATTTGGTATATTATTTTGGAGTGCTACTACATTTTTAGGATCTTGTATACCATCTCAGGTGAGTCAATCTCAATATATTATAGCTTGTATTATGAAAGATTAAAAAAAAATCTTTTATGAATAAATTTAGCTGAAGAAAATTTGAAATTAGTTTTTGATATTATTTATTTAACTGATCTTTTTAAAACTTGTGATCTGTAAATGATGAATTAAAAAGTTTTTTTTAAATTCCAAATATTGTGGCATTAAAAACAAGATTCAAAATTATTTAAAAAAAGGAATTAACAATCTGGAGCGTTTAACAATTTCTGTCTTATTAAATGCTACTTTTTATTTATTTTATATTTCATTTTTTTTAAATTAATTTTTTTATGTTAATTGGCATGTTTTTTATACAAATTTTTACTTAATAAATTCTGTAATTAAACTAATTTTTCTTTTTTTTTCTTAAAATAACTCAAAATGTTGATATTTTTTAATAATAATTATGAATGTTTTCACTTGTATTTAATTATATAAATATATATATATATATATATATATATAATATATATAATATAAAATTTATTTTCTTTCAAAGTTTTGTAAATATGACTGTTAAAAATGTAATTGGAATAAATAGTTATTTAAAAAAATTTTTTTTTACTGATCATTAAAAAAAATATTTTTGATTTAATTTCACTTGTACATTTTATTTTTTAGTATTTTTCATGGTTCATTCTCACTCGAGCCTTGGTTGGTACTGGTGAAGCAAGTTATTCTACCATTGCTCCAACTGTTATAGCAGATCTGTTTACAGGTTCAGCTCGAACTCGAATGCTGTCATTATTTTATTTTGCTATTCCTGTTGGAAGGTATTTAAACATTCTAGTATAATTTAGTATTTTTACTTCAAAATTTATCACCCTCAAAATGTTTTTCTTTTAAAAGCAGATGCTGCCATTAAAGTTTAATGCAAACATATGTTTCTAATGATTAAAATGTAGACATCATTTGATAGGAAAAATATATCAAGTAAGCTTACTCATAATATAAAATAATTTATTTTCTTTCACAGTATCTTAAACTCTGAACTGTAATATTTCACAAACTATGCTATTTAATTAAAAATAAAATTTTAATTAGTACATTTTTCAGATTTTTAAACTGTGCTGTAAATTTTTGTAATAATTTTTTTAGTATTTGACTTTATATTATCTTAATTTTAAATGTTTCAGTATTGTTTGAATTATACAATAGGGTTTAGTCATTCATCTTGCACACACACATATACACAAAAGATCAATACATAAGATGGGCTTTAAATATTGAATTATGTATTGAATTGAAAGGACATTTGTAACTTTTGTTATGCTTAATAACTTGGATTTTAAAATAGTTTTCTTTGAAGGTCTAATGAATGTGTGGCGGCTTTGTAAAGGTTGCGTAGTGTTATTAAAATCCAGACGGCAAAATAAAAGACGATAATCAATTTTCACAATTACAACATGTTTATTCTATTTCTAACGCCAACTACGTTCTTGTTTTCATTCTAGCGGGAAAATTCCCTTTTTTAACAGTGAAAGTAGAAGTCGTTCAATTTGTATTTGCAGCATATAATTTATAGTCACTAATACATTTGTGTTTAGAAGTAGAAGGAATAAGACTTACGTCCGCTCCACTGTCAACCAGAAAGCATAAACCCGTTTTTTTGTCGTTGACAAATAGACGGTATTGATGGCAATATGTTGTATTTTCAGCAGCAGAGTCTGCCGTTAATTCTGTTGCTGATTCTGGTTTTCCGAAGGATTATTTTTCCATGCACATGGAGCTTTGCATTTATCAGGAAAACATTTTTCTCGAAAACGAAAATGGTAATAACAGTATTTGCCAGAAGGATTGTAAGAGCGATTGCGAGAATTACTTCGATGATAAGAAGAGTATCGACTGCTATTTGTTGTTTGGGAACGAGAGTTCCTTGTGACACTTAGTTTTTCAAGTTTATTATCCAAAGATGCAATTTGTTGTCGTAACTCAGTTATGGCATCTGATCCTGATGAAACATTATTGTTTATGCAGTAAAGTGCTTGTTTTGGTTGCATTTCAAGAATGCGATCTGCCATTAATGCCAGTTTCTCAATTCCTTCATCACTAACTAGTAAAATATTTCACACAGAATCGGGCATTTTTTGTAGAAATGTTGTTAGCACCTTATCAGTAATTCCATCTGTAGCCAGGATTCTCATTTTTTGTAAAAGTTGACTGGGTTTAAGATCTCCCAAATCAAGTCCTGTAAGTAGTCTCTGAAGACGCTTATTTTCGCTTTCTTTAAATGTATTCAGCAAACGTGCTTTAGCAGCGGTATATTTTGTTCTATTATCATCACTTATAATGTCCCACAAACTTTCAACAAATTTCGGTTCTTATTGCGAAACTAAGTAGTTGAATTTTGTATCCTCGGCTGTTATTCCACAAATTGAAAATTGTGCTTCAACTTGAAAGAACCATATTTCTGGTTTTTCTACCCAAAATGGAGGTATTTTGACACTTACCCGCACTACTTCATCTTTTTTCGCCGATTCATTTGTTTCAGTCATTTTGTAAATAATTCACTGTGTGCAAATAATTCACGGGTCACCAAGTATGTGGCGGCTTTGTAAAGGTTGCGTAGTGTTATTAAAATCCAGACGGCAAAATAAAAGACGATAATCAATTTTCACAATTACAACATGTTTATTCTATTTCTAACGCCAACTACGTTCTTGTTTTCATTCTAGCGGGAAAATTCCCTTTTTTAACAGTGAAAGTAGAAGTCGTTCAATTTGTATTCCATTTTCCATCAATAGGTGTCGCTACAAATGCATATCATTAAAATTCTTCATATTTTATACATGGAAAAATAACTTGTCAATAAAAGAAATTACATTATTTCTTAAGATTAGTATTTCTGCATTTTAATAGACTTTTTTGAGACTTTTTAGATATGAAAAAAACCTCTCAAGAATAGAGTATAATAGTAAGAATAGGTTGCTATAGAGTATATAATTAACTGTTAAAAATTTTCTAGAAAGTTGTTAAAAGTATTATTCTCCATCAAACAAAGTACTTAAAAACATTACCCTTAAATATGAAAAATTAATTTATATGAATAAAATGTTCTAAAATAATGTATATTAAGAGCTACATTATTTTAAAGAGAATATAGGGGCAAGCTTATTTCAATTCTTTTCTTTTCTTTCTTTCTTTTTTTATTTAAATGCTATGTATAATTTTAGTGTAATAAATTTATGATTTTGGTAGCTATTTATTAAATTTTCCATTATTCGAGAAAAAAAAAAAACCTGAATTAAAAGTTTAATAATGGATTATAGTTTCTCCATGTATTGCATATATGGATTTCTGTATCGTAAATGTAATCATTCAAATGACTGTGAAATAGGTGCAATGTTTCATTTAGGTGCTAAAAATATTTGGGAGTTAGAAGCTTATGACTTTAATATTAAAAAGAAAAAAAATTTTTTTTTTTTTTTGCATGTTTTTTTCTTTCTTTCTAATTTTTCACTTTTTTACTAGTTTATTTAAAGTTTTTTCATTGTAAGTTTTAATTTTTTTTTTAAGAAGAAAATAATTAGTTTGGGTTATTCTTTGTACAGTTTTTCTGATCACAACTTTTAATATTTTACAGCAACATTGAAATTCATAAAAACACAGTTTTTTAAAATAAATTTTTAATTATGACTTTTTTTAATATATATAAAATTATTAAAAGTAATAGTTATTGAATATTAATGAAATTGTATTTATTTATAATTTTGGTTAATTTTCCTGCTCTATTATTAATTTAAATATTAATATATAATTATATTAATTTAAATATTAATATATTTTGCCTATGTATTGTTATATCTAAATTTCAAAATATTAAGGCAATATAATTATAACAAAAGGAATTTTTTGTATTTGAATAATTAAAAATTTAAATCTTGGAAATTTTTCTATATTTAATATAAAGCTTGAATTTATAGAATAATTATGCTGTTAATTTAAGCTTGAATTTAAATTTAGTTATGCTATTAAAATATTTTATACTAAATAATAGTTTAAATATTGAAATTGTATTTCAATGTTTTATTAAAGGAATCCAATGAAATTTCAGTTTATTAGATTTCTTCAACTGTTTATGCTCTTTTTTTTAAAAATAATTTTGCATAACTATTTAATAAGTATTTTTTGAAAAAAATATATAAAATCTAAAGATTAAAAAAAAAAATATTAATTATTGAGGGATATCATTAATTATTAGGTTTATCATTTTTAAATGTTAACTATATTAGGAGAAATGTAGAAAGGATTTTAATATATTACTTGATCAAATTAATTGACTGAATCCTAATATGGAATGAAAAATTATTTTATTATAGTCATCCATCAGGAAATATGTGAAAAGGAGGGAAAACAATTTATTATAATTACACTTTAGAATTGTAAAATTTATGTGATATTTTAATTTTTATCCTTTGAGTATTTTGAAAAGTTTATTTTTTAAATTTTAATGCCAATTTCACTTCTAAAAGAGAAATTCCTGTAACCTGATTGATTTAGGAAACTAAAAAATAACTTGCATTTATTTATTTTTTGTTTCATACGTTTCAACATGAAGTGTATATTCATTGTAGTTTTTTTTTTTTTTTTTTTTCATTTAATTTTATTGAAAGCATTTTAAGTTTTTATAGTTACATTATATTTTGTAAAATGTATCATTTTTAAAGTCGACTTTAAAGAAAATTTAATTTTGTATTTTATTTTTTGATGTACTCTATTTTTTAATATATATTATTTTTGCATTTTTTATCTGCAATATTACACTATTAATGTGTTACTTAAAATGTGAAATGTTAAATGAAAATGTAATGTGAAAAAAGCTTGAAATGTAATATGAAAATTTACTCGATAAGAAATCTTTATTGAATTTATGGTAATGCATTATATTTTCCCAGCTCCTTAAATTTTTAATTAAGTGTTCTCTGCATGCTACTATAAAGAATGGTTTAGGAGCCAATGAAGCGAAATGTGTGAATTATTTCATTTTCTTAAATTTTGATATTTCTTGGTGTTTCAAAATTGATAATTTATATTCAAGCAACTAAAAGTATGAATTTCATTGGATTAAAGAATTCACAATGATTCTATTGGCATTGGTTAAAGTATTTTTATAAATCTTTTTTAAAGTGTTTTTTGAAACTATTTTTTTTTTTTTTTGCTATCACTATTTTGTGTATTTTAACAAAATTTTAATACTTTTTACCTCTTTTTAGTGGTTTAGGCTATATTGTTGGACCTGAGGTTGCTAACCTTATTGGACATTGGTATTGGGCATTAAGGGTAACATAACTATTTATCTTTATTTAATATTGAATTATTTATTGCTCCTTATTATATACTAATAGTTTTTTTTAAATAGTTCTATTGAATAGATGAAGTAATTTTATACTAATAAAAAATGAAATTATTTCAGTTAGAATCTGAAAATAAATCTTAAAATTTCATAATTAATCAGTTTAACACACAATGTTTATTTAAGTTCTTTTAAATTTGTGTACAAAGATTTGTTGTTTTTGTTTCTTTTTTTGTTTCAACACTAATAAAACTCTTCATAATATGAATGATTTATTTTTAAAATTTTCAAATGTGGTAATTTTGATTTAAGGTATTAAGGGCTTTTTTTTTGTCTAAGATATTTTTTTATGAATATTTTAAATTTCACTTACAGCAAATGATATTCTGTTAAAATTTCTGCATATTTTCTTTTATGGTAATGAAATTAAAAATTAAACCTTTTGATAATAAATTTTGCTAAGTGGGTTTTCTTTTAAGAGTAATGATTGAAGATTTAAAGAAAAAAAAAAAAATTTAAAAATGTATATAATTGTAAGATTATTATAATTTGCCTGATTAAAATAATTTACTTACCTCATTTTATAAAATTAATTGATCATGAACAATATTTTAAGTAGTAATGTTTTTCATAAATTGTTTCAGGAAAGGTGTTTGTATTTTATGTAAAGCATGCATTAATATGCTTTACATATCTAACATTTCTGTATTGTAGTAAAGTGACATATAGTAGAGAAGATGATAAATGAATGAAAATTCTTTCTTTATGAATCTCAAATCTCAATATGAATCGCATAAGTAAAAATTCATGTTGGTATAAATAATCGGTAGATAGTTGAATGTTAGAATAGTTTAGAAATATGTGTACTAAGCTTATATATATATTTTTTTTTGGGAAGGGGGAGGTCTTATGTTAAATTCTTTTAGTAGTTTATATGATTATTGGGATATGCAATATTTTCATTTTTTTAGCTTAATAAACTTATTATTATTGTATCTTTTATGGAATGATGTAACAGAATAAAATTTATTTTATTTTATAGGTAACTCCAGGACTGGGAATATTAGCAGTTGTATTATGCTTAACTGTTTTAATAGAACCTCCTCGTGGTGAAGCTGAAGGTGGAGTTTCTCTTAAAACTACCAGTCTGATTGAAGATATAATTGCTGTTTTAAAAATGTAAATTTTATTTAAATTTCTCATATTTATGATATTTAAGCTTTAATGTATTGATTTTTATACAGTAATTTCTTTCCTATGTTCTGTGGATTATATGTTAAAAATCCTTTTTATTCATTATGTGTTATAGATGGATTATTTCTTACAGGAAATTTCAGTAAAAGTTAATTAAAAAAAAGTCTTTACTTAGAAACACTTTTTGTCCTTGCGATACACTGAACATTATGAAAAAAAAAAAAAAAAAAATTAGCAGTATTTTTTTATTTTCAAATAATTAAATGAGAAATGGATGATCAAATATAGGAGAAGGCTTCTTTCATAAAAGTGAATATAGGCTGCAAAATGTATAAATAGGCTGTAATGCTAAAGTGTGTGTTTGTAAGTAGATAAAAATGGCCCAAAGAACTGAAATAAAGTTACTTTATTTCATAGTACTTACTTTCTTACCTTTTTTAATTAATTCTTTATTTATACTGATCAAGATATTTTATATCTATAACAAAATTGGCAATTTTTAAAATAATATTTGTTCTGTATTGAATTTAAATTTTTAGGAAATTTTCCATTATATTTTTCCTTTCCATATTATTGAAATATTCCTTATGTGGATTTTTTTTTTCTTTTTTATTTTCATAGAAGTAAATACTTTGGTAAAAACATAGTTTTAATGCATTTATTTTTTTGGGCTTTCATCTTGATAAAAATAATGTGTGCTAATATTATGAAATCAAAATGCTTTTAAAATTGAAAAACATATGTTAGTTTAAGATGTTATCCACAAGTTTAAACATGGAACTTTATTGGTTTTTTAAAATATGTATACATCAACAAACTGGCATATATTGCCTACAGACTTTATGTCGCTGCATATTATACAAGATTTTTTTTCCATCACTGAAAGTTACTACTATAGATTATAAGCAGGAACTTATGGTAATTAAAAAAAAAGTTTTCTGATATTTAAAAATAGTCTGAAAAGAATATTATTTTCTGAAACCAAATATTTCCTTTTCATTGTGTAATGTTCAAGTACATCAACAATAAAGTTGATGTACTTGATTGATGATAAAGTTGATAATACTTGATAAAGTTGATGTACTTAATTCTGTTTCTAATAATTATTTTCTATTGGTTTCTTAATTAAATAGTTGTTGCATTTTATAACAAATTAAAACTGCTTAGTTAAATGTTTCTGATGGGCAATACTTATTGAACAGTGTTAAACTTATGCATAAATAAAGGTAATAAATTTTTATTTTTTATTTTATTGGTTTTATCGTCACTTGACTTATAAATGCGTCTATTTGCTCCCATTGCCTTGTAAATGAAATTATATTTTAAGTGATTTGTTAAAAAATATATTTTTCAGAATTTATTTAATAAATTTAACATTGATTTAGGAACCTTTTCTATAAAATACTAAGTATAATTATGTTATGGCAAAAATAAATCTTATTTTAATTTCATTAAACATGCCTTAAATTAAAATTTTAGCAAATTTCTTTTACTCATTTGTTTCACTCAATCAATTTTTAAATGAAGAGATTCTTGATTTCTCTTAACTTTAAAAAGAAATTGTTCAAAGGGAAAACTAATTTTTAAATTATTCAAGTGAGTGTTCAATAAATTAAAAGAAAGTCATAAGATACTTTTCATTAACTGTTTAATCTTTTTGATGTTATTTACATTTATTTAAATTGAAATTTCTTTTGATATCACTTTATATTTTTGTAATTTTATCTGTATAAAATTTATTTTCATCTCTTTTAAATAAAATCTTTAGAAAGTTTTAAATCTGGTTAATCTATTTACATTTGATATTCCTTTTCTTTCTTAATTCTTCTGTATTGTATTTGAAAAGTAATAAGATATGCATCCTGTACAGTAATTTTTGAATCCTTTTTATGTTTATGTATTTTTTTTTATAATTCTTTTACTTAAATTCTGGCTAAGTAATATAAAATTTGTTAAAAAGCTAAATTGTTAATGTAGCTATCCAAATTATTTTATCTCACAATATCAGAATAAATTTTAAATTTCTCACAGTAAGTTTCAATTAATTTGTTTCCTAACAATATTATCTAAAAATTTTATCTTTTTATTTAGTTAACTGTATGCCATCAGTGGATTCTATGTGCTTATAACTTAATGACTTTTTTTACAAACTTAAATTTTTTTTTGACATACAAATTGATTACATTATATAATTGAATAGTTCTAATAGTTGAATGCATTTTTTTTCTAAAATGAAAGGGGGGCTTATTTCTCTTGATTTATAGTAACTTCTAATCAAATCTATAAACTTACAGGTTCATAGTGAAGAGAAAGAATTTGCAGCTTTAATAGGTTTGAAAACCTGTGGCTATAGAGATCAATCTGTAACATTTTAAAATCGTCTTTGATTTTAAAGTCCTCAGTATAAATTGGGTTTATAAGTTATTATTAAATACATAATAAATTACATTCTTATTCATCAATTTCTTTAAGGAGTCTTAAAAAAAAAAAATCCATATGCAAAAACATAACTTCATGGAAAGTGTAAGTGAAATATGTTATAGATGAATTTTTTTTTGGTTACAATTCTTAAAAATTAAGTGGTTTGTGTGATGGCTAACAAAAATTACATTAATTTCATCAGAATTGACTATGTTTAGTATTATATAAATTACAGTAGTGTAATGGAAATTGTTGTTTAATTGAAACTGCAATGTATTTCTTGTGTGATATTTATATAATATGAGTTAAATTATGTTGGATTTCAAGCAGCTTATTGTATTAGAGATGTTTTAGGTATTCCCAATTGAAAAGAAAGTATTTGTTCATAATGAAATTTTCATTGTTATTTATTTTTTGACTTGTTTTAAAAATTTTTACCAAAAACAAAAAACAAAAAAATACCCAGCTTTTTGTCTTGAATTTATAATGATTTTGCTGTATCTTATTTATATAATAAGCTGATTGTTATTTAAAAAAAAAAAAAATCTATCATTACATTTGAATTCTGTAATTTGTTTTTTTTAGACGTTCTTTTGTATGGGTGAGTTTAGGATTCACATGTGTCACCTTTTCTGTTGGAGCTCTAGCTTGGTGGGTACCAGATTTTCTGACAACTGCTCTTGAAGTGCACGGTGAAAGACCAGACAAAGTTTCGTAAGTATAAATTTGATTTTTTTAATTTTTTTTTTTATATATTTATAATTATCTTCTCATATTACTGACTTTACTTGGTAGTTTTTAGAGTTAAATAAGAATGATCATGCAAATTTCAGTTGTATAATATTTTTTTTGAAGGAATTTTAATAAAAAGTACTTTTTTTGCATATAGTGTCACGATTGTGTTTGGTGCTATTACTTGTTTTGCTGGGATTGTTGGAGTGGTTCTAGGATTAGCAGCTTCTCAACATTTTCGAAAAATTAATCCTAGAGCTGATCCATTAATCTGTGCATATAGTATGCTGTTTGCAATTCCTCTTGTATATTCAGCATGTATTGTTGCTTCATCTTATGTTACTTTATCTTATGTAAGTAAGAAATATGTAATATTTTATTTCTAACTTATATTATCTTCTATTAATGAGTTTGTCCTGGTTGTTATGGCATGTAAATATTATACATTTTGTGCTAAATATTAAGGTTGTATTAATAAATTAATATTAGTTAAAAATGAATTTCAAGATGTATTTCACCTACAAATATGAAAGAAAGTTTTGAGGAATTTCAATAAATTTTAACTAGTTGAATCTTTGAGAGAAGACAAATATGAAACTACAAACAATGTGTGTATATAAAAAGCCACGAAACCCTACATTAAGTTTACAAGAGATGATTGCTTCCTTATTTTAATATTTCTGTAATATATATACTGTAATGTTTCTTTTTATAAGGATTGTTTTTAAGCAATTTGTAGTTGTGTAGATTATATTTCATCCAAAAATTTATTTCTTCTGTCCAAATACAACAAGCTTTCTTCTGCCATTAGATCAAAGCATAATTGCCAATGAATATTAACTTAAGTCAGTGTAGACATTTTTAATGGTCAATTGGTAATAAAATGGCTAATAATTGTGAATTTCTCATCCTCACTCTAAAAGTTTCTGGAGATTATTACTAATGCCATTGCAACTTACTAAAAGATTTTGTAGACAATTGGATAAGTTAAAATAGGATCAAAGAGAGGACTATGCATAGTTTGGATTGAGGGCACCACTTAAATTGCACAAACATGGTTGTGCAATGGTGCTTTTATCAATGGTTATTACAAAGTATGGTACCAAAGAACTGGAACTATTTTTTAAGATATCCTGGAACTATATGTTTTACCTTTCATTGTGCATCATTCTAGATCAATTTTCCCAACATGACAATGCCAGGGCTCATATGACTCTCCTATTTCTGGATTGTTTCTGAGTGGGAAGATAAATTACAATATAAATTTATGAATTTTATGAAATGATCAGGGGGGAATAATTTTCTTTTCATAACTATATTGATGGATTATATTCATTTTCATATGTATTCTGAAGTGGTAGAATATGAAATTAGAAAATCTTTATATTAAGAATAATAATTATCATAACTAAAATTATGTATATCAAAAAATGTTTGCAGATTTTTATTATGAAGAATAGATAGCAAATTCCTCCAAAAATCGAACAATTATACATTTTTGTACCTCATAAGTCATCTCAGTAATGAGAGGAATACAATAATTGTATTAACCCTTCAGCTTGAAATTTTTTTAATAGATCTGATTGCAATATTTATTTTTAATAATTTGTAAATATTTTTAACATTTACGCCCATCAAATACAATAAATGCATTTTTTAATACAAAATTTAAAGTAAAAAGGATTTATGCAATTTTTATAGTTTAAAACCTAATAATGAATTCTTTAGAAATTTCTTCAAATTACAAATTTCATATTGATTTCCTTGAATTCTCTGTTCTATTTGTCATATTTAAAAACTCATCATCTGTCTTTTGCCATCAGCATGTTTATTTAGTTAGTGATACTCAATATCTCTGGAGCCCCTACTTGCAGATTTTGCTCAGTAAGCTATTTATTTAAGGTCTTTATTCAATAAAAACCAAGGAAAATTCGTTTGTTCACTGCATTTGTTCTCATATGGGAGTGTAGCTAAGATATTTCAATATAATTTATTTGATAATACATATTATTAATATTGCTAAATATTACCTGTTCAACAGTTGTTTTTATATTACCGTAGTAAAACTAGAACACAAGTTACCATTTCCATTTTATATTATTTAGCTGGGGAATTAGCTGATTATTAAGAAGTTGGTGACATTTCTAATGTGTCCAATACTTCCATTTATTAATTGTTATTTTATGTTTATGTATTTTAAAAATGATTTTCGATCTTTTTAGATTTTGATCTTTTTTGGAGTGACTTTATTATGCATGAACTGGGTATTAGTAGCTGATATTGTTTTGGTAAGTACTAAATATTGCATTTTCAAATTAAATGCTTAAATAATATCATATACATATTTTAATAATAAAAAAATTTGCTTATTTTATGCTATATATATTGATATAAAAGTTACACATAGATTGTTATTTAAAATCGTCATCTGAGCTCTTTATAAAAATTAGTGAAGTAATTATAAAATGATATACAACTGTATTTACTGTATTTCTAATAATAATTTTCTAATAAATCAGAATCAAAGAAATTAATTTTAATTAATGTTACCTTGAAAAATTAGAAATTATTTTGAAAGAGTAAATGAAGTATATAGCTGAGGCAAAAGACTGGAGAGATATTACATATGTATTGACATGTTTATTAAGATTAACAATTTTAATTCCAGTAATATTTTTATATTATATTGGATTAACTTAAATAAATATTAAATTGAAACATAATATGTGAAACTGTAGTCTATAGGACATATCATAGATTTATCTAATTGAATTCAACATAAAAAAGTCATAATTATTTAAATTTTTAAAATCTTGTTCATACAGATTCCTCTCCAAACTCATTCTTTGTAATTCATTGAAATGGTAGTGTATAATGTTTGATATATCAGCAAGTCTGCTTTTGTAATTTTATACAGATTACTATGTCTAAAGATTGGTTATCTATTATAGTTTCAAAATCAAATGCTTATTAACAATATCTACTTGAGATAATGTTAATCTTTCTGTAAACTAAAGCTTTTAAATGAATGGATGGTGAAAATTTTATGAAATGAACTTAAAATTTTTTTTTGATAAATAATTAAATATAACTAAAGAATAAGTTGAGGATAACGTGCATTCTAATTTGACAACTAATATATATTTATTTGTGCGATTAAATTGCTTATGAACTATTATGTTATATACTATTTAAATTACTGAGATTCATGTTACTTTGAAGGTGATAACGCCTCTTTCCCATATTAATTCAAATGCGAAAAAATTACTTTTATAAAACAATATGATATATTTAAAATATCTTTGAGTACTGTTTTAGCAGCGCAATAATTGCTAAGAGACTGACTGTTGTAATTTTTTTTATTGACTATTTAAAATTATTTTATTAAAAAATTCTTGTATGCTTTTTTAAACTCCAAAGGTTAAAAAAAAAAAAATTTAATATGGTCAGATTATTCTAGCTGACAAAGCACTGTTTTAAAACAACTATAATGTTATTTTAGAATAGCTTTTCAAATTTTTGTAGAAAAAATATTTGATGTAATGCTTTGTATGTGTGATTCTCATTTTAAGAAGCAAAGCACTTAAAATATTTTAGTAAAAAAAAAAAAAAAAAAAAAAACTATTACAATTTATGCAGTATGAACTGACATAATAAAACAGCCTATTCTCCACTACAGTAATTTTTTTTCTAGTGAAGTGCAAGTGCTTTGTTTTAAAATTTCAAGATAGGGTAAAAATGAGTTAGCAGATTTTATTAACAAAAGATCACATTCCTTCCTGATTGCATTAGCCACTTTTAAAATAAATTGGCCATAATTCAATAATTTAACATCCACTATACATCTGGATCATATTAAAGTAAAATTGAATAATTACAGTTAGGCATAAAAAAAGAATATAAAAAATAACCATTGCCAATTTTGCCATCATTACTAACTTAATGTTAATGTACTATGTACTTTCTGATGGTTGATTAAACATGGTAATAATAGTAATAGAAGGGGGGAAAAAAAAACCCATGATAGTTATCAGGTTTTTTTTTTCTTCTTTTCTTTTACACTTATTTATTTTTAGGACAGGGTTTTGGATGAAGAACTGTTTTTGACCATAACATTGCAAATGTCATATAATTTACTCTTATCCCCCCCTTTTTTTTTCATGAGTTAAACTTTTACTTTTACACTTTAAGGGATATTATCTACTATTGACTTTATGGACAGTCATAAAAGAAAAATGTTTGATTGCTGTACAGAAATTGTATGTTTATAATGAATTGATTATTTTTCTAGCCTAGTAAGAGTGTGTTAAAACCATTCGTAACCATAAAAATAAAAAATGCTCTGTTTCTAAAATTGGGATTCCGTTTTTCTTTCCTGCTAAGTTCTTTAACTTTATTTTGCTTTGAATAATTGCCATTTTAATTCATATATTTTAAAAGTTCTGTTTATATACTTTCCATTATATTTATGAAAAAATACCATTTTCAATTAAATCTATTTCATCAGAGCCCTATTTCTTGTTTTGCATTCAATTTTAATATATGTATATATAATTCAATATTATTTGTTTGTAGTTGTTGTAGCTATGTTATAAATATTAGTATTGTTCTACTTAAAGAGTTGTTTTAATTGTGATATTACTGTCAAGTATTTCTATTAATTCTTTTATTAATCTGGGAATTAAGATTTGTGTTTTATGTAATATCTCATATTATATCATTATATGTTTTTGTATTATGTATATATTTTTTTCTTTTAAAGCATAATATATAAATAGATTGTGTATATTTGTTTCAGTATGTTGTTGTGCCATCACGGAGATCAATGGCAGAGGCTATACAAATTTCTCTTTCTCATGCTCTGGGAGATGCATGCAGTCCATATATTGTAGGCTGTGTAAGTTGCATATCTTCTTATTTGAATGTTTTCTTCTACTTAAAATTATCTAATGTACAAATTAAATTGTCCTTTCTTTTTTAGTTATCTGATGCAATATCACAAGGTGATGCTAGTCCTTTGGCTAAATATACTAGCTTGCAGTATGCTCTTTTTCTACCTACATTTGTTTTAGTCTTAGGAACTGCTTGTTTTTTTACCAATTCATTTTATGTTGTTGAAGACAGGGAAAGGTGTTCTAAAGAAATACAAGGTAATATTTCATTATCAACAATTCAAGGTAATATTCATGAAGTATTTTAATTTTTTAACTGTTTAAACTTAATTTAAAGTGTGTGATATTTTTAAGTTATAATTTTGGGCTTGTTTTGAATAATCAATACATTAAGATAAAAATATTTATTGTAGCAAATGTATTTAAATAAGATTAAAAAAAAAAAAAAAAAAAAAATTAAATTCCCCACTTTGTCATATCCTAATTGTAGCACAGGTTTTTGTTTTTACTGCAAATGAATACCAAGTGTTATTTCCTGTGTGAAATTTAATAATTTATTTTTTATATTTATGCTATAATACTATTACACACATAGGAAACAAATCTTATTTGGACTATGTAAAAGGATGCTAATTTGTACTTCTATTTCTTATTAGTGTTTCTATTATTGCATTACACTTTAAACTTGCAAAATTATTTTGTAATGAGGATAATTATTACATATTCTTATTGCTGTTGATACATTTTTTATTATTTAAAAAAAAAAAATGTAAACTTTAATTTGAAGCTGCTTTTTTTAATTTTTCAAACTGTCTTTTTATTGGCAATTTTATTACTTAGTCTTTCATTATCAGTAATCATTGTTTTAATTGTAGTAGTTAGGATCGAGTAATATTTGCTGAATTTAAGATAAATATTTACTTTCTGAACTTAAGGATGAGTCTTTTTCAACAAGTCTTGTGTTCGCATTTAGCACTGGAATGATTTTTGTAGAGAAGTTGTTGGCATCTTGGATATCATCAAGCTAACACATTACTGGAGGTTTGTTATAGAATGTAATTGCTTATCAGACACTTGGGCTGATTGTGCTTTCACTAATCAGCACTATATAATCAAAGTGCTGATTTGCACTTTGACAATCAGCACTAAAGCAATCTTTAGTTATCCATAATTGTAGGGACTTTGTATATATGAAACATGCAGCACTGCACTTTCCTTGTCAGATAATGTTTTACATTTCTGCATAAGACAATGCATTCCTCAGATATTTTGTGAGTTTGACATATTTGATCTTCATTTGCACAATTAATTCATCAATGTTCATAAAATAAAATTCTGGAAAATTTAAATCTCATGATAAAACTGTAAGCTTATATTTATAGTTTATTCAAACTTGATAACCAGTCAAGCAATAGCAGTAATTGTTTTATGCATAGTAGCTAAAGATAGCAATGATATCTTTCTAATTTGTTCAAATTTGAAATGGTAATCAATTTTTCATTATTTTTGTAATGATTCAAAATAACTTTTATTTTAATTTTGTTCATCATATTTTAATTTTAATGTGTAATGATATATTTTTTCCTGTGCATGCTAAAGTTAATGAAAAAGTCTCCTTTTTATTAGTTATATATTATTTTGTTCAATTCTAATTTTTATTATAACTATAGCTGTTTAACAATACTTTTTTAAGCAACCAATTTTATGTATGTAAAATTTTAAAATCACATTTTTATTGCTCTAATTATTTATCCAGCTTATTTTTATATTATAGGTGATATATCTGCTGCTTTGTTACACAACATTGAAGATGGTTCTAATATAGAAAGGTCTGAGAGGACTAATACTTCTGTTAACCATATTAATTTGGGTTAAACCAGTTATGTTTTTTCGTGTTCTTGTTTATTAGACATTGGGAAAGTATCGGTAAACTAGAGGGCAGTAATTTATTTCTAAATCCACTGGTTGGCTGAAAGAATATTGGTTCTTTTTATAATTTGTGATATTACATATTTATTCTCTGTGTATCAAATATGTAGTTGTGGTGTACTTGGTAGACCACAACTGCATATTGATTTTTGATGTAGATCTTGATCTTCGGTAATATTCATGAATTTCTATGATTTGTTATTGTGACATTAAAGTAAAATAATTTCTGATTAAAATTAGTTTAGGACAAAAAATGTTTTATATGTTTTTCAATTTTATTTAAGTCAGTGTATTAAAAAAGACAATTAAAAGGGACAAATTGTCTATTTTTTTGATTGACATCCGAGATATAATAAATATTTATTATTGTATTTATTTTGAAAACTTCTTATAATTATACTCACAATTTTGTTTTATTGTTAATATGCATTGTTGTAATTTTAATTCATATATTTTTTAACTATTCAGGTAATTTTTATTTTAAGTCAGTTAAACCCACCTTATATTTAATTATACCATAAATGTGAACTGGACGGGAATTGCTTTTTTTAGTTGATATATTCAGTCAGCTTGAAATGATCAAACTGATATTGTGCTATTAATTGTTCTTTTTTTTATGTGTGTGTATGTGAAATGACATAAGTGCAAAATTTTCTTTTTTCCAGTTGTGTATTGAGCATTAAATTTATTGATTGCTGAAATTTACATGTACATAAGCACTGTTTATTTGTATGACCTAGTGAGTCTTATTTAGAAATTGTTATACAGCATCTGGATATGAATATTTTAAGGAATGTAGAATGTACTTTGGAACTTATTAATTAACTTTAATAAATTTTAAATTAAGATTCAAAATAAAACTAAGATACATCAATCATTTTTGTAATTTTGCAAAAGCATTTCTATCTAGGTAAAAAGTTCTATTGCTCAAAAATTGTTGTTGTATTTTAATTTTAACAAACACACAAATTAATTTTCAATATAGTAATAGCATAAATAAGAACTACTTTTAGAAAACTTTTATGCTGATTTTAATATCAAATAGCTCTGTCAAGTTTGTAAATTATTATTTTTTTTTTATTATTAGTGATAAATAGAGATATAAAATAAATTTACATATCTTATATTTATCTATACTTTTTACAAGATATGAATAAATATTTTTGTTTAATTCCTATTTGCATTATTAATTCTTAACAGTGCATTAACTTCCTAATTTCTACTTTGAGGTAAATTATAGCACATTCTTAAATTTGGAATTTTCTTTGTTAGAAAAATATATTTTATAAATTTTGTAATTTTGTTCAAACACAAAGCATTGATTATTATTATTATAATAAAATTGAATTTAGCAATGTATATTTTCTTTTTTTGTGTAAAGTGTTATCAATTTTTTCCATTAATTCTCTTATATGATATTTATGAAATAAAAATAAATAAAATTTTTATTTGTTGAAATGGCTTATAGATTTTTGGATAGGAATTTTTACATTGTTAACTTAAGACATTAGCGCCTTAAGAATGTTTTTATTTATAATATTGTTTTTAATTTTATAAATAATATCACTTGATATGTACTTTAAAACTGTGATAGTAATAAAATTGTATCAACATTTCTTCTGACTCCTTATTATAGAAAGTTTTATTAAACAAAAATTATGCTGAAATTAAAGGGCTGCAATATGTATTTGTTACTATATATTTTCTAAAGCAATAACATATACTATAAAAATATCTTTATTTTTGAGTTGATAAATATTAAACATTTGGGTTCTTAAATGTATATATGATTCATTTGATTCCTCCTCTCATTGGATTTGATAGTATTTGTTTAAAACTTATTAAATTGAATCTGTAATAATTGCTAGCTATCAAATGCTTAAAAAAACATCAAAAATTATTTGGTGAATATCCAATAATTTCAAAAATGATTTGAATTCGTATATGTTTTAGTAAGACAGGAATATCTTTTCCAGTTTTTAAAAGTTTCTGAACATAACCTGGAAATTTTTCTGAAGTTCTGTTTTTCATGAAAATAATTTAGTGTAAAAAAAATTACAATTATTTTCCTAATTAACAATTTGATTGTTTTATCAGTTATATCCAGTGGTTTTATCATTCAATTAATTAATGAAGCTTTCCTTGATTAAACTATAATTCTTTGGATTTGATTTTCCAATACTTGCTTTGTTGTAATTTTTATACAAGAATTAAGTATATAGAATGTAGAATAAACAGCTTAAGCGAGATGTTACATGTAAAATGTGGGCCCTAAGATAATGAATTACATATTTGAGCAACTATTTTTTTGTTTTAGAAACGAACTGAGCTTGATGTGTGTGTATTTTAATTATCAAACACTTCTTCTGAATTTATAAATTAAGCATTATGATGCATCCAATTGGGATAGTATTATAATTATTTGTTGTGTAAAGGAAAACTTATTGTGTTTTGTGCATTTCAAATTCAAAAATGCAGTCTTATCTATTTCATTCTTAGAATTTCTCTTTAGTTTTGAATTCATAAATACCACATTATATACTCACAAAGAGCACATAATTTGTGATAGTGCCCTTAAATAAAAAAATAAAAAAAATAACAATTTTACAGATTGTTTTTATGAATCATATTTCTGCATGAGTTTAAAATGTTTTTTCTGTCAACTTGACAAATATTCATTTTAAATTGTAGTGGTTTTTTTTTTTTTTTTTTTTTTGCATTTGTTTAGTGTCTATTAAGATAGTTTTACTTATTTATTGGCCTTTTGAGTACTGAAAAAATTTTATTTGAAAATAGTTTTTATGTTAGATGAATTTAATTTTTTGGAAAAAAGAAAATTATTAGATTTCTGTCTTGTAGTGTTACTGAAATGATGCTTAAAACCTCTGAAGTAGTATCATGTTTAAAAAAATAAGTTAGTTTTGTTCCAATAATTATCCTTAATAGAAATGCATCAAGATACCAGACTTAGTCTTTATTTCTGTAAATGTTAATAAACCTATTATGGATTTTTTCAAACACACTGTTTATTAAAGTAGGAAAAATCACTGATACTCATCAATATATAGTTGTAAAGCAAAAATAATGTTAATAAAATGGAAGTTTGTTTTGAAGATAGTTGTTGCACCATTATTTAAGATTACTTTCCTTATGTGCATATTATTATTGATTGTAAAATAATTGCTAGCATTTTTTAAAATAGCAAAGGGAACAATGTATGATTTTGATATGCAAAAAAATTCTTGTGTCTCTTAAACTGTGCAGTACGATCTTCAAGGGAAACTCAGATAGGTTTAAAGGCAGGAGGTTTATATTTTCTACAATTAAATTGCCATACGAACTTCCATTTTTCTAAAATTTTTGTTTTACAAATATATGCTGATTAGTATTAGTGATTTTCCTATTTTAATAAACAGTGTGCTTCAAAAAAATCATAACAGGTTTATTAACATCTATAGAAATGGATAAATTAATAGATGAAGATACCAGAATATGTTAGTCTGTTATCTTCATGCATTTAATCATACAAAATAAAATATGGAACTAATTTTTGATTAACATAAGTTTTAACAATCTCCAATTTTATTTTCTTCACTTATGAAAATAAATATGTGCTGAAATAATGACTGTTCATATAACCCTCATCCCCTCCCCTTCTTTAGACGCAAAGTGCAGGTACAATTGAAATAATTTGTTTTGAATAGCTATTATTTTTTATATTGTTTAACAAATCGCTGATCTGTTTTTTAAAAAAAAATGTCTTTGTTGAAGTTCTGGTTGCACTTCAATTAAGAATTCCCAATATTAAACTACAAAACCTACTATTCTGTTTTTACTTCTAAGAAGTTAAGTTTAAATATTTTTGAAAAACTTTGATATTACACATGCATAATATTTTTTTAAAATTTTTTCTTTAATGTAGGCATTAAATTTCAATGTATTTATTAATTAAATGCTTTCTTTTTATTATATAAATTAACTGCAGAACTAATTTAATTTATCCTTTTTTTAAAATTTATATTTAAACAATTTACCATTCATGAGTTAATATTATTACATGATAAATAAAATATCAAACATACCACACCATTAATTTAATTATGAGAACATGTTTGAAGCACGACAGAATTTCTATATTTTTTTATTAAGGGGATGCAAAGTTAAATGTTTGATAAGCACCAACTTAAAGTGTATATATAGGTGTGGCATTGTAAAATTGTGTCTAGAAGAAATTTGAAAGAACAATCTGTTCATTTTGAATTTGCTGTTAAAAATTAGACATTTAAAAAACATAATGTTCACTATTGTTAGGAGCTATGTAGGGTAACATAAGATTTAGTATTGTAGGAAGCTATCCACAGATGTTCTCGATTGGTCCTCATCATCAGACAGTCATCCTTGTCAGAGAGGATTTATGTCTATCATTTCTCTCATATCGTCAGGTGCCGCCCCCTTTATATAGTATTCAAGAGCAATAAAATTCAATCCTATAGACTTATGAGAAATCGTAAATCACTCATTTCAGGCAAGCCGTCAGGCCCCATTCTCTGTGGATAGTATTCAAAGGCAGTAAAACCCTACAGATTCGTCCACCCTGATTATTATTGGTCTCGGGAACTTTTAAATACACAAAAAAATAATATTCGTACCAGGTTAGAAATTATGGAACACACTGAAAAATAGGCGATAAAGTAAAAGGAAAATATCGTGTCAATATGGGTAATATGTATGCGTAAATAGTTTTTGATTAAGGTAAAATTGTCTTTAATTATTATATAATTCATGTGTTATATTTATGGTATATTTTATGCGTATCCCTTGGAAGGGGGGGTCTTTGAGGGTTACTAGCACTTACCGGATGCGAATCTAATATGTTCAAAGGGATGGCCAGTTTCCGGGGGGAAGTAGGTCTTTTGCCGACTGAAAACGATATCCCTGTGCGGTGTTTTAATTGGCAGGGAATGGTCAAGAGCGACAATTTAATCAAGATAGCTAAGACTTAGTTATCTATGCTTGAGTATTTATGGATAAGTTGAAAAACACTGGTACACACAAGGAAGAGCCCCATTTTGCGATTGGCACGGCTATCACATCTTTGGACAATAATCCATTGGTTGGGCTCCATTCGTCATGATGCACCTACGTTTCCATGTTGCCTGTTGAAATCATCAACAATACATGTGAGTAACTATAATTTTTTGGGGAACAAACCACTTTGGCAGCATTTGGTGTTATTAGGGAATGGGTTTGAGCTGGTGGACCAAGCACCTGCATTATTCTAAGATGTTGGGATTCGTGTTTTTTTTTTATTATTATTAATTGTTATTGCGGTATATTGTGTATATATATTATATTTGAGTAATCTTTTTTTTTTTGATAAATTCACTTGTGTTAATACAATATTAATTGTATGACTTGTTCTATCTGAAATTGTAAATATTAATAAATACATTATTTTTTTAAATCATGAAATTTGCTTTTGATTTATTTTATGTGTATATGATTCAAATTCAAAGATATAAAAAGAAAACGATACAAAGCGGATATATGGAATATTACACATTTAAGAAAAGTACTAAACTTTATTGCATTTCATGTTGTGTAAAACATTTCATCTTCGGATATAAGTTCTTTGCGAATATGGTTCGTTAATTAAGTTTTTCGCACAGGATTATATTTGGGTTTATCAACCCGCAGCTTTTCTGCCCTATTCAATAAATTTCCGGTGAAACTTTTAAAGCATCAGTTATTACAACTTTTTTAAAACTTTCTTCAACCTTGATATAATAATTTTCAGCACTTGTAGACTTGATTCACTTACTGGGCTTCAATACTGAGAGGTGCTTGGTTATAAGGTATATCCTCTCGTTCCCTAGAATATTTTTGAATCCCGCAGTTAGTGTTTGGAGATTCTCTTCTACTCCGAGACCCCCCACCCGAATGACTTCGCTCTCAACCTGGATCTGAGCTATTTGAAGGGAGTTGATCTATTTAATTTTTTAGGTTGCCGAATAAGGATAAGACGAGGTTCCCAGCCATCTGATGATATGGAAAGCAAACGATTCAATCGCTCTGGCCGCTGCATTGGTTGACCGTCACCCATTTTCACAACACTACGAGCAGAGTATTTTCCAGTTCCTTGATGACTAATAACAATAAGCTCTGCTTTTTCTCTGAAACATCAGATTGTATGTTTCGATCACATTTAATTTCAGGCATGTGAAAGAACAGCGTTTTACCGCCTTCTGCTTTATATGTTAAAAATCCAAAATTACTTTGATTGCATCAACAATAGTTTTAATTCTTGCTCGGATAACTTTCATGTTAACAGCATGCTCTATTCTAATATTGCCTATTTGAAAGTAAACTACATCTCCCTTTTGTAGAAGCTCATGCATATAATATAAGCTAGTTATACAACATTCATACTCAGCTAAATATCCTTCCACATCTTCTGTATTTGATGTTAAGCACACTTTTTCTGGATAATGTCCTTGATCAGGATTGAAGCATTGAGGTTGAATAATAACATCATTCAAGAGTTCAGGTTGAAAGTCTTCTCTTGGTATTGTGTTAGGGGGCAATTCATGAACATATCCAGCCCTGAACTTGCCGCTTTTGTGAGTTATACCATACTCTAACGAAGTGCCCTACTTCTAATGAAGATGAGATACCATCAAATAAACTATAATGGAAAAACACTTCTTTGTCGTGATCTTCTGTTTCTATAAATCCAATGCGTCTTTCATAGCTTCAAAAAATTTCTATATAGGAATTTAAAGCCATTTCTTACTTTAGGCAACAATAATATGTGTAGCATACAGTTTAACTTCATCCTTCAGGTTTAATTCATAATTTGCATTAACCATGTTTTCATTTTTTATTTGCAAAATTCAATACTATTATTTGAATTCTAGAGACTTCAGGTCGTCCTTAAGACTTTTTTCCAAATAAATTGTTTTAAAACTCTTAAATTCAAATGTCAAAAATGACCTTAGATTCATTAACAATTGGACATTAGGTTAAGAACTAAAATATAAAGCCATTCAGAAATAATGCTTTAGGGAAACTGTCCAAGAATGAATTAAAAAAAAATGGGTTTCCCGTGGCATAAAATATCTACAGGTGGTTATCAGAATAATGGAAACTGTGAATAAAAGTGATATTTAAGAATGCACTTCGTAAGCATTAAAATGCAATCTTAGCTACCAGTTTTTTAATATAAAAATATGTATATCATGGTAGTATGAGGTAGGTTTAGTGAAGTTGTATACGTCTTCGATTTTTGTCAAAATCGTAGAATGGCAGACCTCACAGACTTTTAAAGAAGCCAAATTCTAAGAGCTCGACTAGCTAGAGCAACTGTGACCGAAACATCCCAGCTTTTAAGCGTTTCTGGAGATACTATGTCTAAAGTCATGACAGCGTACACACAATGCGGCAAGACAAGTTCGGCAAAGCAAAACAGTGGATGGAAGGAGAAGCTGAGTGAAAGAGACCGACGGGTATTGAAGTTGATTGTAATGTCTGAAAAGAAAACTGCAATCAAAGTGTCCGCAGAGCTAAATCAGCATCTGGATTCTGTAGTGTCAATAATTACAGTTAGGAGGCACTTTCATAAACAGGACATTTACTGCAGAGCAGAAATTCCCAAGCTACTTGTCACATCTGTTAATGCCAAGTGTCGTCTACACTGATGCCACAACCACAAATCCTGGTAAATTGATAAGTCATCATCATGATTGGTGCAACAGCTCCATGGTGGGCCAAGCCCGTCTGCCTACTGGCAGATTTCGAAACATGAGGTCTTCTTTTTTACGGGGTAGGATTGTCAGCCCTACGCCCAACTCTCTACAGTCATGTTAGACAGGGACCTACAGTTTAAAATGGATTCCGAACCCCTACAAACATCCATGGCACCGCCAAATTGATAAGTAAAGGACAGTTATATGGTCAGACAAATCAACTTTCATACTTTTCCCCACAAAAAGACGGGTAGACGTTTGGAGGACACCTGCACAAACGTATGATCGTTATTGTCTCCTTCCAACTGTCAAGCATGGAGGTGGATCTGTTATAGTATGGGCAGCCAAGGCGTGGTTTTCTGCTGGCTCAATGGTAATTCTGAAAGGAAGGATCACTAGGGGGAAGTACAAGAGAAGGTTTAGCTGATAGGGTTCAACCTACGCTGCAAAATTTGTTTCTTGCAGGAGATGAAATTTTTCACGATGATAATGCTCTTCTTCATGCCGCCATACTTTTCCAATCACAGTTTGATGAACACGATGAGGAAGTGAAACATCTACCTTGGCAGGCTCAGTCCCCTGCTTCAATAGCATCGAACAGCTATGGTCTATTTTAGAGCGATCAATCCGGAATCGATATCCTCCGCAGGCATCTCTCCTAAAACTGTTACAATATCTCCATGAGGAATGGTTCAATATTCCTCTAATCTAAACACTATTCAGCACTTATAGGATTCGATTTCCAGCTGAATCAAAGCTGTATTACATGACAAAGGTGCCAACGCCATATTATCAAGAGATTCCTTATAACTCTAGGGTAATTCCATAATTTTCATAACTACCTGTATATCACACATGCATAGTTGAAAGAATAAAAATATATTTACATAAAAAGGAAACATATAATTCTAGAAATAAGATGATGTAGACTATTGTGTCCAAAAAGTAAGACCAATTTTCAATTTAAACTTCCCGGGCATATGGTATTTCAATTTTTTCTCTTTTTTATGTTGTTGGCACTGTCCTTTACATCTGTGTAAAATTTTACGTCAAAATATTCATTAGTGTTTCAGTTACGCTTGGTTTTGTGAGATGCTAAAACTGATTCTGGCGATTTTTTGAAATGTCTCTTCAATCGACTCAAAACGGTGTCCCCAGTGTGATCTTTTGAGTTTATGGAGCAGCCAGAAATCACACGGTGTGAATACGGTGGTCGTGGAACAATATGGGTTTCATTTTTAGCGAAAAAGTCACTAATGAATATTTTGACGTAAAATTTCACACAGATGTGAAGGACAGTGCCAACAACCAAAAAAAAAAAAAAAAAAAAAAAAAAAAAATAAAATAAAATAAAATACCATATGCCCGGGAAATTTAAATTGAAAAATAATTCTTTCTTTTTGGACACAGTAGTGCGTTCAAAACAACTGATTTCTTCCTAGACTTTTACTTAGAATTTAAACAAAATAAAAAATGTATCATTAATTTCATTGCTAAGGAAAATCATAACTACGTAAATTGAAGTTAAATTTAACTCAAGGAAAATATGGATCGAAAGTTATTGCCTGTTAAAAGTTCGAAAATGGCCTATCTGTATTTTACACCCCGTTCAAAATTGAATCAACCATAGTTCAGAAGAATATGGAAAACAGGCATCATGCGACTTCAAAATCAATCAAAAATTTTATATGAGACTGCTCTTGATTTTAAATTTTAATACAGCAAGGAGGATGTAGATCTGGAACTCTTCAGTTGAATACATTAAACAATCAGGAGCTCTTTATCAAGACAGGTCTTGATACTAAACTTTAAAATATTCGGATGTCGATTGATCCAGAACTCTTTACCAGAGCGGCTTACGACTTTTAGAATATTAAGTTGGATCCATGACAGATGCTTAAAATGAGTTTGGATAGCTAGCTACTTCAAACTTCTGCTTTGTACGAGACGACAACCTCATTCTGGCCGAACACCCACTTTTGTACGCGTTGCGTTGTAACCAGGGCCGGATTTTCCTATAGGCTAACTAGGCTTCAGCTTAGGGCCTCAAGATCAAGAAGGGCCTACATTCAAATTGTTAGCAAAACTAGAATTACACTATTCTAAAAACAGTAAACACTAAAACAGTGAATCGAAAATAAGGAGAAATTCTACACATTTGACTAATAAACAAACATAAAAATGTATTGGTTAAGATCAACACGTGCTGAGAATAAATGTCCAAATAAGTGTTCTCGCCTTTTTTTTTTTATTATTTATTTTCCGTGCCACATTTTTTATAAAGATTAGTACCAATCACAACATGTTTCATTTAACATATTGATATACGTCATATCACAATAATGATGTATTTTATTATCTCTCATGTAATTTACAAACTTAAAAATGGGAGGTGAAAGGGCCTCATAAGTGGAATAGCCTAGGCCTCTTTTCATCTAAATACGGCCCTGGTTGTAACATTGCGATTAGAGGAATTTTAAAATAACAGGTTGTTCGTTATGCATAAACATATTTACAATAAATCATTTACGAAACATAATATTTTATATCATAATCAGCTATCTAGATTAACGTAAGATTTAGTATCGTAAGAAGTTATCCACCAACACACTTTCGTTCTCTTCTCTCAAGGGGACTATCTGTCGCCGCCCTTGGAGTTGGTATTCAAGTTCAATAAAATCCAGTCCTGTAGATGTACGAGAGGAACCATAAATCACTCATTTCAGGCAGGCAGTCAGGAGCCGACCCTGTGGATAGTATTTGAGGACAGTAAAATCTTACATATATATATATATATATTTACTAAAGTTTTGTTTTTTAACAAAATCGACATCGACTCTCATTAAAAATGAATCAACATTAATAATTCTTCATTCGAAATTGAAAGAAGGATAATGAAAAATATGGTACACACACACACACACACACACACACACACACACACACACACACACACACACACACACACACATATATATATATATATATGTGTGTGTATATATATATATCCACAATAATAAATAAATAAAAAAATCAGTTCATTTTCATAGTTTAGTGTGTAATTAATAAAGTTATTTTTTAGTGTGAGACCTTTAAGATTTAAGAGGGGGCCTGAAGGCCGAGTGGCTAGCTCTCTGGCGCACGGTATCGGGTTCATATCTCGGCGTTGTCATGGGTGTTTGTAGTGGTTCGGAATCCACTTTAAACCGTAGGTCCCGCTTCTAATAGGATCGTAGAGTGTTGCGGGGGCATTGTTACTCCGCGTCCGTGGCTTATCTTCAATTAACACGCGCCCCCTGGGTAGTGTAAAGTGAGTAACATCGGTGCAGCCCTTATGGCATAAAAGATCACGGTCTATTTGCCAGCTGAATTAGAAAAAAAAAACCCTTTAAGATTTGGTTTGTCGCTCTCCTGTCATTATGTGCACACTTTGGGCTAATTAGACTTACAGTTTAACGTAGATTTCGAACCACTAACAAACATCCATGCCACCGCCAGAATTCGAACCTGAAGCACCAAAGGCCAGAGCGCTAGCCAATTGGCTATCAGGCCGCTGGAGAGACCTTTAAGAGGACCATTGACAAGTTCATTAATATGAAGAAGATAAACATTTTACACGTGTTTTATATTAGTTAAATTGCCTTTCTTTTTTAATAACTGTATTTTATGACAGTGTTATTTAATTTTGAATTTTCAAAATTTGTTTAGTTTCTTCTTGAAATACATTTAAAATCTGCATCCTTTAATCTGTTACAATGAGTATTTGTGTTGTGTGTTGAAATGTGTAATGTACGCTCTTCAGTAGTTAAGAATGATGTATTCTGTGATATAATTAGTCACAAAAGTCTTCATACACCCAGATTAACAACTTTAAAGAAATTGTAGTGATTTAAAGTTTGAGATTTTTTTTTAAAATTTAAAGGTAAAGTGTATGCAAAAGGATTTTCGCAAAAAATAAAAATAAATATTGTTGTCGTCCCTGAAACAAGTAATATAAAAAACAATTTTTTTTTAAAGTCAATTCCTACATTTTTTTCACTCTATTACAGAAAGTCCTTTATAAATAATTTTCATTCATTTTTTTTTTAGTTTATCTGGCGCCATCTATTCGTAGATATATGCAACTTAAATCTAAAAAAAAATAAAATCAATTAATTAAATTTAATTACTGAATTAATATTTGAAAAAACCGTATTAACATCAAGTGTCATCCACTACAAGTTCAAAATAAATATATTTGAACTTGGGTGGATGAATAAAAAGTATTTTATTAGTGATTGCAAATTTGAACAAGATATATATAGGGAGAGTGTGAGCTAATAGAAGGAATTGAAAAAAAAGGGGCATTCGTAATAATTTTTATAACTATCATTAGATGCCTGGAAACTGTTCGAGAGAAACTTCTTATGGCGTTAATTTATCGTAGGACCCCTCAATAAAAGTACGTTATTTTTTGAAGGTATTTTAAAATTTATAGACACATATATTATAGAGTACATACATATATTATAGATTATATGGAGGTGGTTGAAACTTTTAGGTACTCAGTAAATTAACTATTTTTTTACAATTAAGGGTGTCTGTTATGGATCGTTATCCTACTAAAATAAGAATTTGTCTTTTAATTTTCGAGCTATTCATGGTAACTTCTGTAAATTTTCTTAAAATGTTTTTGGTTTCTAAGATTATTTATAACATCTTCAGTGAAGAAGGATTTTCCAATATCCATTGTCGACAAACGACCTCATACCACCTTTATTCATTGATGGAATCAATTTTTATGTTTCACACAGTGCTTTTACTTTTCCAAAGTTTTCATCTACCGTCACAATTGAAAATGCGCTTATTTTCATTTCTGAAACCAGAAGTTTTCCAAAAATCAATTTTCTTCTTGCTATATTTTTTGGAAAAGTCTATTTCAATTTTTATTTTTACTTAATAGATGAATTAGAGGCTTTCTCTTTGGGATACTAAGATGGAAATCTTTTGATGGATAAAGTTTCTGCATTTACAGTTTGTAGGTACTATATTGGTAGGCGCTACAATATCCTCGCTTAATTTGATGATAGATTGTTCCAGATTTGATTTCGGTTTCTATAAAACAGCTTAAGAACATCGATCCTTCGTAACTTTTGTTTGCCAATTACTGATCTAACAAAATGCGGGCTATATTGAGTTGTAGTTTCCAATCAAAATATGGACAGTCGAATGATTTTTTTCCAACTAGTTTTGAAATCTCATCATGAGTTTTTTTTTAATGCGTTAAACTTTTAAGTTTTCAATGTAAATAAATATTTCTTTTCATGGGGCGGATTTACCTATACTATATTTATCTTTAAGGAGTACGGTGAATTATAGCTTAAATAATTTAGTGTGAAATCATATTGTGTAAAAATGGAACGCATTCGCTGCACGAAATGTTTTTGTGAGATGAGTTTCACTGGATTTTGTATATTATAAATCCACATTTTGTCATTTTGTCTTACAGAATATGATTGCAATTATAAATTGTAAATTCAATGTAGATTTATCTCTTTTAAATGGGTGTTTGTAGATTCTTGTGATTCACTGTAGTTCTCGGTAACCCAGAATAGTTTTCTAGCAGTTTATGCTACTTTATTAACTGATTGTTTAGAATTATGGGATTATTTTTATTTAACTCGTTTAATGTGCTGTACCTCGTTTAATATACTATAATATGTTTTAATGCACAGGAAAATAAAAATTTCGTGTTAATTTATTATAGAAAACGTTTTATTATTTCTGCGAATTGTCACAGATACAAAGAATACTATTATATTTATTCCTTACACTCATATAAAAAATACTACGTTTAATTACAGGTTAGTTAAAATAAAAAATGATTTTTCTTTCGTCCAAGCTTTTGAATTTGAACAAATCCCACAAACTCTTAAGGAGTCCATGAAACTCTGGTTAAGAACTCATGTTCTTTAAGTAAAAGATTTAAACTATTTTTCTATTCATCAAGATATTGAAGAAAAATTATAAAATAAAAATCTATTATATTGATTAAATTTTTAATCAATATAATATATAATCAATATAATTTTTTTATATTGATTAATTTTTACAACACTTTTGGTAAATATTTTTATATTTAATGTCATGTAACACAAGAAGGAACAGAAATATGTTTACGGACTTGTGTGAAGGCAAATTGAAATGGTTTATTTGAATTTATTGTTCAGCAAAAAAGAATATTAATTAAAAAAATAGATAAATAAATAAAATTTATTTGGTTTCACAATGCACACCTTACAATATCTAGATTATTACTCAATCTATCTAGATTAATTAGAATTTAATGAAAATAAAAAGGATTTTTTTTCATCCAAGGTCTTAGACTTGAACAAATCCCACAAACCCTTAATTGGTCTATGGAAATCTGGTTAAGAACTCATGTATTTTAAGTAAAAGGTTTAAGTTATTTTTATAATCATCCAGATATTTGAAGAAAAATTAAAAAATCAAAATCTATTGTATGGATTAAATTTTTGAATTACAACCCTTTTGATGAAGATTTTTATATTTAATATCACGTAACACAAGAAAGAATGGAAACATGTTTACTGAAATGTGTGAAAACAAATTAAAATGGCTTATTTGAATTTATTGTTCAGAAAATTTTTTTTCAATAAAATAAATAAAAAAATAAAATTTATTTTGTTTCACAATGCACATTTTAGAAAATCTAAAGGAATGAAATATACATTTTCCTTTTCTTTATTAATTTTAAACAATTGTTTGGATGAATGTTCATGATATTAAGAATATTTATACTTTTGTGAGAGAATAAATCTTTAAAATTGCGTAACATCCTAGAAATCTTAAAATCCTAGAAATTTCTTTACATTTGAATAAAAATATTTTATTTCTGAATATATTTCACGAAGCAAACCAATTAACTTTAAAAAACAAAGTGGTAGAAAAAGAAGTGAATACAGTAATATTTTATATGAATGCAGAACCATTTCAGATCTTAAATTACTTCCCGAAAGATATTTAACTCGGAAAGAGATTTTCACATTTATTTACCAGTATTTGGTTCTGTGGTTCAAGTATCTAAAAATATGGCAGTAGATGAATTTTTAACTATACAGGAGGAGGAAATATTTAACTTAAAAAATGATAGTTTCAGTTAATATTTTTCGACATAAAAATGAAAGTTAATGTTTTTTTTTCTGTCCAAACAAAGTAGAATACTAAGATCACGAAAAGCAATAAATTTTTTTAATAAAAAAAGGGACAAGTACACAACAAAACTTTATACTTCCAATATTTTTTTTTTCATTTCAGTTTTTTCCAAATTTGTGCTAGTCAACAATGATGTAATGTAAATAATTAGAAAACTGACCCTTTTTATTTTGCTATGCCAAGCACTTGCCATTATGTCAGATAAAATATTTCATTTAAATGTATTGTAAAATTTTGAATTTAAATTTTTTTTCCTACATTTTTATGAAACATTTTTGTGATTGCAGTAATGCATGTTTGTAATAGATAAAGAACATTTTTGTGACCTAATCATTTTCAAATAATGAGTCCTGAGAAAGCATAATATTAAATATTTGAAGGATTTGCACACTTAAATACTTCATTAAAACTGTATCACACAAATACAGGATACAACTTGCTATATGTGTCACATTTTTTTACCGCTTTCAGATCTCAATTTTATTTCTAATTATAAAAAAAATTGTAATAAATTTATTCAGAAGATATGGATTTAATTCTGCAGTCTTAATTTTATTAAAGTTAAAACAATAACCACAATTTACGAATGTGTTTACTAGTTAGGTTGCTATAATAAAATTTAAAATGCGATGAAGTTTTGCTTGATTTAAGCGTGTTAGTATTTATACGCATTATAAATGCTCTTTTGATTCAAAATTTTCACAATTTAAACTTTTAAAATGATTTTTTAAATGAAAGTACAAATTCATTTTAAACAATAAAGGCAAACAATTTACTTTCAGACGACGCCTTCTAAGAAATTTTGCTTCATATGCTAGAATGAAACAAACATTTAAAGCTATTTTGAAAATGTATTGTTTATTTTCATTATCTATCCAGCAGTAAAACATTGAAACTCTTTTAGTCTTTTGTCCTTAATAAATCTTCTAATCCTTATTTCTTGATACAATAGTTCAGTAGTAACTAATGGTTTTCTTTTTTCTTTCTTAACAATCTGAATACTTTGAAATATTAAAAGCTGCTAAGCTACAAGTATGACAATTTTTCTTTTTTTTTGTTTTATACATTTAGTCAAGAAATACACACAAATATAATGGTACAAAAAATGTGAAAATGTTACAAATAGCTTCCTTTGTGAGGAATTTTGCCAAAGCTATGAATGAGTACATTCATAGCTTTGTAATCAGTAGAGTAAGTGTCATTCTTCATTATTATAATGTAATGAAAGTTTATATAAATGCTATTCATTTCATTTCAACCAAAAAGGTTTTACGACAGCTGGGGGTTATTAAGATGAGTTATTAATGTGAAAGTCAACAGATATTATTTATGCAATTTACAAGAAAAAAATATTAGGATTGTTTTTTCTTCTTTCTTACAAATACTTTTATTTACGTGGATTTTTTCAAAATTTAAAATAAAAAGAATTAGTTTTGAAAAATGTATGTTACAAAATCCTTAATCTGATTTTTTTTTGACAAAATATTTATTTGATCATGAATGATTTATGCATTTAGAATGATGGAATAAAATGTTCAGTATTTTTCAGTGTCTTTAGAACTAAAATAAAATAGGGTTTCTTTAACTATTTGTGCTTGAATATTTTCTGAATTCAAACCATTCTTTAAAAGCTTATACCGTTTATTTATCTGAAGGAACTGTTCCTATAATCTGTTAATAGCTATCCAATAAACTATCGAGCAAACACCTCTACCAAACCCCTCTAACTCTATAAATAGTTTTTTAAAGTCCCTGGCCATTTTGTAAAGCATATTCGTCTTTTAAAAATTTTCTTCACTGAAATTTATTGTCATTGTTTGCTTTTTTTAACGGTTTAGAATTCAAATCGCTCAATAAAAGAAATTTATTGTTTTAATAACAAGTTGTAAACGTTAAATGAAAATGTGTGAAATATTAGAATTAAGAATATTCAAATTATGAAGTTTCAAATAATTCTTTATTTAACCATGCTCAATTGAATTAAGCTGATGCAATAATGTAAGATTTATTTAGGCATTTAATACATTTTTTATAATTTTAGCTGAATTCCTGTGTTTGGAAGATAGTAAATAAATAAATAAATATATATATATATTGTTTATAGATTTATAAAAAAAACTTCGTTGAAAATGATTATATCCCTACTTTAGTTTAGCCATTCATAGATCAATTTTTTATTCTTTTTATATTTGATATTAAATGTAACATTTTTAAAGTGGCGAGCGAATGCTATTGTTCAAATATCGTTTTATGAGAGTAGTATAATTTCTTCTAATAAGGAAATTTAACAAAACCAAATCATTTTTAAGATATTTTAAATTAAACTGTTTCATTATAAGACAATTATAATGTTTAAGATATAAAAATAATTAAATATTTAAATATTAATGATATTTAAATAAATTATTTTTTACATATTTTTTAAAATTATTTTTTAATTATTATTTAAATATTAAGATATTTAAATCCTCCAGGAAGGCAATGATCTCCCCTCATCATCTGTCAGTGGGCTGTTCGTGGCATACATCAGTGGTACACGAGGTCCAACAATGATCAAAATGTTCAATGAGTCTTGGGAGAAGCTCAACAAAATAAAGTGCAATCGCTTGAGAAAGCTAAAAATATCATAGTAAACTATAAGTAATAGGAAATGTAACTAAAGTCGAAATTTCAGTTTTGATTATCATTTTATTAATAATTTTTACATTTCACAAATTTGGTTCAAATATATAAAAAAAGAGAACATTAAAATTAAGAAGTAAGGCATAAAAAATTAAATTTTTAAAAAATTTAATTTTTTGAAAAATTGCATAAAATTTTAAATTTAAATTCAACTATCTTTTCTCTTTTACCCCCTTATCGATTGTGTTGTTTATATTAACCTCAATATTTAATTTGGTATTTAATGCAGCTAAACTATTTAGACGTTCTTGCCCTACTATGTTTCTCAAATTGAACGTCAGCCTTCATAATGTTGAAAGAGATGGTAGGTAGAATTCTGGTAGAATAATTCGCCTAATGCTTCAATTGCTTATTTGTTACATATTTCAGTTTTGAAAAATTTATAGAAGCATAATTTTAATTCACTTTTTAAAATGGTGATGCTAGTTGAAATATTATAAAATCTGCACACACCTATGGAGTCATGTAATTTTGTTTCTGTCAGTTTATCATTACTTGGAAGAAATGCATCAATTTTTTTGTAATATAGTTTTAAAATTAATAAACCACTCTTTCAATTGGCTTAACAATTGATCTAAAAATGGTGTAATGTCTAATAATGTTGTAAAGAAAAAAATCTTCTGTCGAATAGGCTGGTATGAGCTAGAAAACAATTCTCGTTTTTTCTTTTTCATTTCAAATAGGAGTTTTCGAGTTAGATCACTAACGGCAGTAAAAACCTTTTTAAATTGAATTTCAGAATCTTTGCGAATGTAACTAATTTTAACAATAACGCCATCAATAAAATTTTATGCAACACAAAGTTCGTTTTCAGATTTTTGTAATAAATTAATAATTTTTGTAATCAGATTTTTGGAGGTTATGTATACGCAAACAGTTTATCGAAAACATGCAACGATACGAAAAAAAATTGTTTGGCTCAAAACATGCAACAATTCAGCATTATCATTCCAAGACATTATTTATTCCATGTTGGGAAATATGGGATTGAAGAGTTATCACATTATAGTTACTGATTTGTGTATTTTCATCCATCTTGTAAAACGTAACTCTCGTAATTTTTTTCTGATGTTCCGGGACATGTTCAATTGTTGCTAATAATACGTTTTGTCTTTTTGGAGAGTGAAAAAAATTATAAAATGTAACTATTATGTAGAAAGTTTTTTCAATATCTTTCACTCTTATGGCATTTCCTATTGCAAAACTGTGAATGAACAATGAACATAGAGTGGTTGATGATATAATCTTGCCCTTACAGCTATACCTTGAGGACCACAAAGAATAATTGTCTTTATGATTGCAACATGTATCCTTCTATTTTTGGAAGTTTGAGAAATACCAATTACATCATTAATTTGAAAGATTGATTAAGTTTTTAAAATTTTTTATTTCTTTAAGATTTTTAAAAGTTGAAAGAAAATTAATGTGATACTTAGTTTTCGGATGCTTAGAAAATTTTTCTAATCCATGTTTCCAATTGTAACAATTGTTTGTAACATGTTTTAAATTGTAACCCTTTACAACCAAATATCCAGCAGTTTGTGAGCCAGTATTTTTTACCCCAGATATAGAAAATAAGAAGCACTATTTAAAATAAACTGTATTTTAAATCCTCGAATAAACAATTCAATTAAATCGTTGTAACCGAGAAAACTGAAAACTTGTTTTACTTTCTCCTTTACAGAAATATTAAAATTTGTGTTAGAATCTGCCAGAAAATTTCCAATGCTCCAACTTTTCGTCTGAATTAATAACTTTATTCCTGTATTCTGTAATATCATGCAAATTACAAGGAACGATTTCAGACAACATATTGGCATTTGTTTCTGCATTAATAAAATAATTTGTTGCAGCTTTGCAGCTACTACATTGCTGATATTCTATAGGTACATACAGCACATTTGCATGATCATTTAATATGCCTTCATCAATTTTAATCAAATTTCCTTTTCTAAAAATCAAAGTGTTTTGCTTTGAAGTAAGTTTTCTTTTTTCTACTATTATACTTCAGAAAATACGAAAACTTTAAATCAATCTGAACGAAATTTTCCCATACTATTAGAACGCTAAATGTTTAAAAAATTATTGTACTTCAATGCAGAATTTAGAATTATTTTTCGTGATATGAGAAGAAGATCGCGGCCCATGAAATAACAGTGATATTAATAAGAGCTGGATGATACATTCTACTAATTAAATACACAAATACTACATACGTTTTCATAACAAGTAGGTTATTAAGAGTTGAAACAAGAATTAGAAATAGTTTTCAGTAGCAGATGGGAAAGGACTATAAATGGCGATTTTTTAAAATGAGATTTAACTAATAATAATTAAAAAGAAAATAAATAAATGTTATTAATTAATAATGCACAGATTTAACTAAAAAGCATTACTTACTTTGACGATGAGAAATACTATGAAAATACTGAAATTATCATAATGAAAGTTTTGCTTTGTGACAATGAAAAATGTCATACCATAAAGCATGTCATGAAAAAAGACCAATGCAAGAAGACCATATGTCATAAAAAATAACTTGTTGGGTAAGTCATCATAAAAAACAATCATCAGTTTATCATAAAAAATTCCCATAAGTAATGGATCAAGTTAAATTAATTATCGCTGTTTGGCGACTGCCAATTTTAGCACCAAAACAAAGATTAGATGACGAGCTTACATACTATAAAATCCCCTAAGTTTGAACTCGTGCACGTATTTAGCTTATGGGCTTGGGGGAAGCTGAAGTCCATAACCCTCTCTCCTGTGTACCTGCCCTTTATATATACAGACATATCATTATTACACACTATCATATATATATATATATATATATGATAATGTGTAATATAAAAAAAGACAGAACGTTGTGTGGAAGGGTAGAAATCGTTGCTTTTAGTCTCTTAGCTTGCGCTTTTAAGAGCTACCCTATGCTTTAAATCTATAAAAGCGTTTAAAATTTTCAAATCAATTTTCTTAAAGATGAGATGTGGACTCCACGGCTTTGCTTAATCTGTATATTACCCATGACATACATGCAGTATAGATTTCAATTAAATTGGTTATGGACAGCTTTGCTTTGTAAAAGTAATGGATATCATATAAATAATAAATTATTGGAATTTTTATACACATGAAGAGAGTTAAATTTTGTTCAAATTTTATTGAGTTCATGATAATTTATAATTTACAGAAAGAGATAATTAAATATTAAATTCTGATTTAATAATCCTCTCTCTGAAAATAAAGATGAAAAAAGTCAAAGAAGATATTCAGAAATATGTACGCTGAAAACACAAATCAAAGATTTAAGTTAGGAAACCTAATGAAAGAAAATTATAATGTACCATTTTGAATATTAAATCAATTAAAGTCTTATAATGAGATTTCTTATATAAATCAATGGAAAACAAGATTAAAAAAAAATTTTATCTCAAAAAATCCTTGCTAGTTTTAGAATTTTTTCCTAACTGAAGAACTTTGTTAACATACTGTTTTTTACAAAACGCCAATTTGATTGTAATTTTAGAATTTATTCCTAGTTAAAGATAGATTTTGTTCGAAATTGTTTGTTACAAAATAACAGTTTATGCCTTTTTTTCGATTAATACTCCGTTGGGTACAATTATATTAATTTCCTCATCAATTCATTGACTGCGCGTTTACTATAAGTAGTTCGTAAAAGATTTCTAAGTAGTATGTATTTTTAAGTAGGTGTGAATAATACAACAAGTAGTTTAATTAAATTGGTTAAATTTTCCATTCTGAATAATGTTATCGCCTTACATTTTTAATTCTTTCATTGTTAGTTATAGAAGTATTATCAGAAATTTGTCCGATGGCATTTATATCTGTTTTACAGTTACGATGACATATTAATAACTACTAGTCATAAACATGAAATATTGTTTGAACTTTTTATACTTTCTAAGATTTAAGTATACAAAGAGTAGTTTACTTGTATTTTCTCTCAAATTTTTTGTTGCATGATTCTTATGTAATTTACTACTCTTGAATTATAAATGAACTTGATATTACTTGAATATCAAGTACATTTATAATTACTACTTTGATTGAATTACTTGAATTGCTACTTTTGGACATCTAATTTCCAACTCTAGAAAATTTCTGTCCGCCTTTATTTTACATATGAGGGATTACAAAACAGTTCTTCTGTGTTATAATTCAGTATCGCAATTACTGCGCTATTTTTAAAAGTAAGCAAAACGTAAGCACTATTTTGAATAATTGTAACATATTTACCAATTTCTGTTTTTAATGGAATATTTTTCCTTGAAAGACGATTATATTCATCCTACTCGTCACGAGTATGCAGGAAGAATCATAGTACTCACCAAATGAGTATTTGTATCTATGATTTTGAATTAATTCGTGTTAGACTCTATTTTGTTCTAATGGAAAGCATGTAATTTAACGAGAATCGTATTGTTATACACCCATATTTTTTTATTTGAACTGTTCAAAGGTGTATTAGGGCGAGGGAAATATTCTGTAGTTTTGGAACTGGTACCCTGACATTTTTGAAAGGTAGGCAGTCAGCCCTGCAGTACTTGAACCTCCTGCCAGTTGAAGTGCATCCTGTAACAATACATCTTTATTTCAAAGAGAACATATCTTTTATGGATGGTAATGTAACCATACATAATATATGCAGCATTCGAGAATGGTCACGAAATATCTACCAAGCATCCAAAATTTTCTCTGATATCGTAAAGAACATTTGGAACACGTTGAGAAAGAGTTATTCGAAAGAAAATCTTCTCCATCATTCTTGTCTGAAGTTCAATGTATCAATGAAAGATATTATCTGGAATCAAATGCATTTCAAAATCTTAGAGAATTTAAGCTTAAATAAGTAATATTTAATTTGGCTGGTTTTCGGGTTTACCATAGCATTGCTCTGTATATAATCTGTCTTTGTTTTTCTTTAAGCGTAAATTATATCTTCTTCTGTGCAATGAGTAGACTCGAGCAATTCTTTATAGAAGTATGACATTTTAATGTTATACTGTCTTGGATTCTACAATAAATCTTTTTATCATGACATTGTACTGAGATTAAAAATTGTTACAGGCACCGATAATTGTTCAGATGATCTTGTTTTCTGTTTTTTAAACAAAGTACAATATTTTATATTTACATATAAATTTCACTAGATGTAGCTTTTAAAAGAGTTGGCTAGTATTCAATTCAGATATTAATATGTGAGAGACAAAAGCTAATCTCTCAACGACATTTGAGATATGTATTATGGAGTGTATTTAATAAATCAGTTTTATGATAAAATTGTCTTATTTCTCCAAGAAGGAGGTCAAAGGAACTTAATGCGAGTATTTATGGAACAGATTTAGGCACGCTTAAGTTCTGGTAAAATGACGTTTTAAGAACCAGCTGTTGATAGAATGAGGAAAGGTTATAGAACAATCGATGAGATCACTTAATACTGTCTTTCGTGGTCAGATATAAGACGATAAGCTACTTAATGAAGAAATGAAATAGCTTTGGGCAAGAGATGAAGATTGATCGATTCAGCGAATAATGACTATTGAAGTAAGGGACAGAACAAAGTGCTGGTTTTATGAAAGGCTAGTAAAGTTAATGGACGGTTTCGAGGCCAAATAGAAATAGTGGTAATAAAAGAATCATGATTTAAGACTGAAATAAATATTTATGAACGGAATTGTGATTTACTACTTCTTTAGTCTATTTTGTCCTTTTCTTAAATGAGGGAAGAAACACACTGTTATTCTGCAATTCCAATACAGAAAGGTTGCTTATGAGAGGTTTTCATTAAAAGATGTATAACTATTGATATAGCTGTCTAAATTAATAGATTTGAATTTCACATGACATAATCTCTGACTGTAATAGCTTATTCTAAAGAGTATAACTGAATGAAGTGATAAGAAATTTTTTTTTTAAAATCTACTTTAAAAAGAGAAAAAAATATTTTAAATGCTTGAAATTTTTAATTATGATTTTGAAGAATTAAATTCACAAAAGGTGACTGCAAATTAATTAACTTGTTTGGTGAGTGATTTTTTAAATAATATATCTAATAATTTGTATATACATTGGTGGAAACGACACAAAGAACAAATTAGTTTATAGGGATAAAATCTAGGCAAAGCATTCTTCTAGGTAGCATTTATTTTAATTATGTTGCAAGACCGCAAGTACGCGCGAGAAGTATCATTTCAGATGAGAAATGGTTGTACATTAACACTCACTGTAGTCTCCACGATGGTGAATGCAAAAATGCAAACGCGCATTCATTGTGTCCTACAGGTGCCGTGTGTCATTTTGTGGGATGGAGTTCCATATCTATTGCATTTGATCAGTCAAATCAGCAACGGTCTTTGCTGATTGTGGATGACGCTGGATTTATCATCCAATGATGTCCCATACGTGATCGACAGGAGAAACATCTGGTGATCAAGTGGGTCAACGAAATACATTGAAGCTCTGTAGAGCATGTTGGGTGGCGCAGCAGTTTGGGAACGACTGTTGTCCTGTAAGAAAATGCCCCTTGAAAGAGTAATCAAAAGTTGCAGACAATCGGTTCGTTTCCCAGTCTGATGTAAAAATTTGTTGTCAAGGTGAGTGGGATAACGACAAGAGTGCTTCTGCTGTTACAGAAAATTGCTTCCCCGACCATAACTCTTGGCGTAAGTTTTCTGTGTCTACGACGCAGAAGGATTGGCTCCAAACGCTCACCAGACTTCTAACTAATATTCGAACATCACTAGCAAACAAAGACAGAAATGGCTCTTATATGAAAACGCAATAGATGTCCACAGCGCCCTTCAACGATCTCTAACTTGCCACCACGGAAGTTGCAAACGAATTTGGAGTTCGGGGCATGAATGCTACAGGCCATCTGGCTCAGAGCTGTTCTTCTAGTAATCTATTTGTTATCGTTCCCTGTGTCCCTCTATTACCAACAGAAGCTCGAATTTCTGCTGTAGATACAGTACGATGAGCTACAGCCATGCGACGAATACAGCGGTTGTCCGTCTCGATAGTGGCCCATGTGCGAGAGGACCTCGATCTTGTTGAGACAGCACCTTCTCGTGACAACTACTGCCAACAATCATGAACAATGGATACATCCCAAGTCTTTCTCAATATCGCGAAAAGAAAATACACCACTCAGAAATTACCAATCCAAGAAATTATATGGCCTCGTTTAAACTCAGCAAGCTGTGTTTCCAGCCTTATTTGTGTCTTTAAAGGAATTCTTGACTCAAATTAGGCTCATAATATTCAATGCAGAACATAAGTAACAAGGCTCTCGAAGTTTATATTATGTTTTTAAAGCAATCGTGATTTTCATGTTCATAATGGTGTTACTAGCGTCACTCTTATTTATCTTGTGCTAAATTTGAATAGATGCCATCTTTCAGATGTGCAAACATGCCTCCTAAATTTCGTTTATTTAGCAAAAATTCTTGGTTTTGAATTTTACTTTCTGCCTGCGTAGAAGTGTCTTAAAGCATTTTAAACAGAACTGAAATAAATAAAGTGTCTTTGAAATAAATAAATTTTATCTTATATATATATATTTAGGATATTGCTATTTTAATTTCATTATCCAGGTATTTTATTTTTGTATAGCGTCTAGAGTGTAATCAGAAGCTCGAATATATTTTTTTCTGAAGAATTTTGCTTTGATCGAAAATTTATTTTCCATATCCCTTTAATTGTAGATTTGCGATATAAAATAAATGCGTGACAAATATTTTCCAGTTTTATATCGTGTATATAATGAAGTATAAATTATTTTTATGATATATTAGTTCTAAGAAATGCAACTCCTTGATCTTTATGTTTGAGCCATACGCTTTTTAATTTAAATAAGAAATGAGTCAAACATTTTCGAAAAACGTTTATAAATATTTGATTTTAAAACAGTTACTTTCACTGCAAAACTTGTAATTGCTATAAATGATTTTCGTGAAGATACTACCTTCTAAAATCTCTCTTTCCAGAAACGAATTTCTGTAAATAATTAATATCCCTCTAAGTATGTACGGCATTGGTAAATAATTGTAAAAGCATAGAAATAAATTAGCGTTTCTCAGAATCAAAATTTCAGAGTAAATAACATTTCTCTATAAAATTCTGTTCTCTTTGTAGTCTATATTCTTGGAAACTCTTGCAAACCATCTGATACTAATAGTCTGAGAGTATCGATTTTCAGCTGTTGAAGGAAATATGTACGAGGAGTAGCGAGATGTACGAGGTATAATTTTGTATCTTTGAAATAAATAAATTAAAAATTTAATATTTATATGCAGCAGTAAAATTTAAAATAAATTTGAGAATTATTCATGACAATAATAGTTGTTTTAAAGGAAGAAAACGTTAAGCATAGTTTATAAGTTTAATAATATATGCTAAAATTCATTTTACTGATAAGATTATGCTATGATTCATGTTTGTATTAAAGTTAACATTGAAATATGAGGAGTTCCAAGTTCGGTTAAAATATTTCTTTAACCGAAAATTAGGAATTTTTCATTAACCACATTGAAATTTATCATTATATTAAACTAATTATTAAAAGAATTTATTATAAGAGACCGAATGCACACAAAGAAGTATTCAATTTTTAAAATTTCTTCAAAAAATAAATAAATAAATAAATGCGGCCTGATTTGCCAATCGGCTAGCTCTGTGGCCTTTGGTACCCCATACTTCAGGATCGAATTCTGGTGGTGGCGTGGATGTTTGTTAATGGTTCGGAATCCACTTTAAACTGTAAGTCCCGGTCTAATTAGCCTAAAGTGTGCACAAAATGATTGTAGAGGACAAACCAAATCAAAAAATAAACATTGATTTAAAAGATCGCTCTTTGCCAATGCCTATAAGAGCTGTTTTGTAAGATTAAATCCGAATAACTATTGTAACAATGAGAAGTTACAAACAGTCCACCATCGATTTGTTTAAAATTTAAATGTTTTGCTATGACTAAGAGGCTAAAGGGCCAGAACCTGATCTTCAATAATTTTTGAGAATATTGGGCTTGAAAATTTTAAATTGTTTTAAAATTTTTTACTGTTAATCACTACGCTAATGAACATCTCGAGGAGTATTTTTTAAAGTGTCAAAAATAAAGAAATAAAATTATATATAAATTAATAAGCACTTTTACTAATATACTGACTTCTACTTATGTGTGCTTCATCTCAACAGACTGCCCCACCCCTTCCCTCTTTCTATGAGAACACACGGATTCATGGAATTGGTCTAGATGTCGCGGACGACCAAGTGGTATAAGAAACAGAAACACTAATATACTTTTACACATTTTATTCTTTTATTTATACTTTTTTTTATTTTACCTCACAAAAAATATTGTTAAACATTCATTTTTTATTATTGTATAATTTTTTGTATGCAAGTGCTTCTGAAGGAATATTTAAGATTGTAGCAGTCGGAATAAAACACGATTTTTTGTTTCATTGATTCTTTGAGAAAACATTGTTCAAAAATGACTATACCACTACACCGTTTCGCATTGGGGTTGTGATATGCTACTTAAAATGACAGTTGTATGATAAAATGTTTGGAGCCACCCAAGAGGACATAAGGCAGCTATTTGTTCGATGTATGTATCATATGGAAATTTTTTTAAATGGTAAGTTAGTGAATGCTTTTATTCAAATATAGTTTTATGTGCGTAATAATTTCTACTAGAAATAAAATTTAACATAGCTATTTTTAAGATATTTTAAGTTAATTTATTTATTATAAACCTATTTAAAATTTTAAAGTAGTTGTTGTTTTGGAACACTGATTGAATGAGAAAGTCATAAATTTGCCAACAAGCTCTTATGTATATCTATGGTGTATTTATTATTGCATTTATGGTGTATTTATTGGTGTACTTATTATTGTATTTATGGTGTATTTATTATTGTATTTGCAATGTTTCGTATGTAGAAAAGAGTCGATTCCCTTCTAGAAAACAAAACAAAAAAAAAAGTACAACCACTCTATAACGCATGTAGAAGGATGTCCTCCAAAGATAACTGCAACCAGAAATTAAAAAAAAAAATCTTTAGTAAGATTTATAGAATTACATTTTTACTATATATACGTATTTACTAATAAATATATTTATAGTTATTAATTTTCTACTTTTTAAATAACTTTTTGAAATCAAAGAATTAAATTGAAACAAACCTCATTTGTTTTCAGATTATTGATTTTTACAGAGAGAAATATGCTGCTTTACCGAAGACAAGGAAATGAAATGAGCCTTTATATTTGGTTAGAAATGTTTTTGCTTGAAAGTTAAAATTTTTTAATACCGGATGGAGCTACAATTTGAACAGCTATGCATTACATAAAATAGTACCATAATACCATACCATAAGTAGAATAATAAAGTATAAGTAGTAAAATAATACCATAAGTAGAATAATAAAGTATAAGTAGTAAAATAATACCATAAGTAGAATAACGACTAACAAATATTCATTGCCTTGTCTGTCATTCAGTAACACAGCTATTAGACGAGATACCACACTATTTATAGCATTATGTGACATTTCTGGTGATATGGAATGCACGTGTTTCGGGAATACATCTTTCAATGTTGTCAACAATGCTGGTTTTTCAAGGTACACTTATAAACTTGAGTATATAAAGAATCAAAAGTCACAAAGTATAAGGTTGGGATCTGGAGGGCTATATATGAGCAAATGACTGTGCGTTGATTCGCCCGTCGTCTACAGGCTCTGTAATATGCAAAACTACTCCATCTCTAATCAAGGTGATTGTGTGCAGAGCTTGCAGTTCTGGAATGGTGCTGTTCCGTACTCTGCAGATTTTCCAGCAATCAAAATAAGTCTAATCTCTTCAGACCAATTTTAGTCACAATTTTACCTGATTATGTACGATTATGACTTGAGCGACAAAAAATATCCTTATATTTTCATAGACCCCGACGGTGTCTATCCTCGTTGCTTTTCATTCACACACCCAACAGCAGCTTGTAAAAATGTCGTTGCCTGTGAGTTCTGCAGCGCCCAATACCTAGTGTGATCATGCTCGTTCACAGATCCAAAATGTGTTAACGGCAATGCGTATCATAAGTCCACAAATAGCACATGTGCTAAATGCAAAGCTGAAGAACAATTTTTAAAATTCAAAAAACTTAAGCGTCACTCTTTTTGAGAAGCACGGAGGTTTTATCATATTAAGGAGAGGAATAAGAATCCAAAAGATGATTTATTTTCCTCTAATCTCAAAAGTACCAATATTGTAAATTCTACTTTTATTACAAAAGAGGAACTCACTCAAATATTAAAACAGTAAACCATAGAAGCTCAGGAAATGATAAAAGAAACCTGTTGCGTACAAGTTTCATCTATTCATGCAACTATTAAAATTCTGGCAGAAAACATTACGGCGTGCTTACTTCATTCAACCAAGCTATCTCCTCCCACCAGCATATTACAAATAACCACTCTTAAGGCTAAAAAGAAATTTAAAGGCAGGAAAATAGGCTTAGAACTACAGCAAAATATAGTCAACATAGCAGCCAGTTTAACAGAACGTGACAATACGTAAACGTTCTCTCTACCTTCCTTACAAAATCAGTTAAAAGTACTAAATAAGAAATTTATGTTTTTTTATTTATTAATTTTTCTCTGTTTCCCTCTTAATTTTTTTGTGTTCAATCCAGCATTACACATTTTACAATGACATTCTCGCAATGTCAGAGCTTAAAAAAACCTTTTTATTTCAATTCTTTTCTTCAATTCAAGTTTCCATGATACAAGAAACAATTATCAAATTCCAGGATCACTTCCACTTAACCTGGAAAAATTAATCCATAGAAGTCAAATGATAAATTAATCTTAGAAGTCATCCTCTCCGCTTGTTATCTACTTGATAACAAGCGGCGAGGATGACTTCTAATAGCTGTTCGATTTCACTATTCCTTGTGATTCTGTAAACCGTATCAATCTTCCCTATTTCCACTTCCAGTCATCATACTTGATCTTCTGCATAAATTCTACATCGGTTCCCTCAAGGGCCATTTTACCAGCGAATAACTGAATGCAATATATTTTCAACTTTCATCTAATTGCATTTTTCTTGGTAATTTTAATTCTTATCATCCCATTCTCGGATTATTCTCTTCAACTAATAGTCCTGTAACTATAACCAATTGGATTCTTAATATTACTTAACATATTTAAATATTATAAACAGCTCATATTACTTCATCTTCTATATCGATAAATTAATATCTCCATCGCCAGTGCATATATATACATGAATTTATCTTTCTTTATTTACTCCAACCTTTTAGACAGTGATCACTTACGGATTCAATCATCCTTTCAACTAAATTATTCTCAAAAATTTGCAGACAGATCATTATGTGGCCTAAAGTTCTTCTTTTTCTTCATGATCAACAGAATATCGCTTGCACTTTTGAATTATAATCTGATTTACAATATTTCCTGTCCAATGCTTTACTTAATAGTAAGAAAAAGTACAGAATCTCTCACTACCCAAAGTTTCGTTAGTGGAATATATAGCACAATAAATTTTTACAACAGAAAAGATAACTTTTGCATCAAGCACAAAATCAACTTTCCCTCGACCTCTGGATTACATAGAAGAAAATTTATGCCAGACGCTGTCATTTAATTTTCAGCTTAAAAGAAATTATTGGGATTCGTTTGTGGCTCTAATGGCTAAAATGGCAAAATACATAAAATTATTAAAACTATTCACAATAAAAACTATAATCTCGTCAGCAATAAGTTCTTAAATGCTAATACCCATCCATTGTGTTATCACAGATCCGAATCAGCAAGCTAATGTGTTAACATCTTATTTCAATAAACCCTTCAACCTACAATTTATTCCATCTGATCTTTCTGACAATTTTTTCTCACAGCTAGCTATAATAAGCCCTTTACTTTCAATGAATACATACTATACGTGCAACATACTATACGCTCATACTATACGTTCGTTTTCAACGCTACAAATCCCTTTCAGTATTGCTGACTGTTTCTTTTCTTACTATTATTTAATGTTTTGAACAGAACATTAAAAATTTATAGGGACTAAACATTACAATTCGAACAAATAATACAATAGTAAGTCAAAAATTAAATTCATAATACAATGATAAATTTAATTTAATTTAATAAATTGTAGTAGAGACTTATTAAAGATAAATCAATTCATTTCTACAATTGAGCCTTTTTCAAAATCCTTTGCAGATCGTTAAAAATATTTCTTCATAAAATTGTAATTCTCATAATTTTTTTCTGAATATTTGAAATTAATGTCTGAATGTAATTGTTTCTGATATTTTTTCTGAAATTAATGTCAAAAAAATGTTAAACATTTGTACCTTTAGCAGAAAATTTTAGTTACACGAATCTCACTTATAAAAAAAATTATATGATCTATGGATTCTTTTTAAAACTGGGTAAAAATAATGTTTTTAATGCGAGTATTTGAAATCTAATCTATGCTATTTTGAAGATTCAATTAATGTGCAGTGCACATAACTATTAATGTAACCATCTGAGTCGGAGCAGAATACCGAGAAATATTACCCATAAACCATGCTTTTCTCAGAAAATATTCGTTATAGAACTAGAAATATTAATACTTAGCTTCATGTTTTCGTAACCAAACGTCTCGCTGTCTAATTTAAGCAAATAATGAGCTAAGGAATTCGATCTGTTTTACTATAGCAGAGGATAGACGTTGATATTTGGCAAAAAAAATTGAAAAAGGCAGAGTTCAATATAAAACATTAAAAGTGTTTCATTTTATTTTTACAACTAATAATCCAGACTGACATGATCCCTTCTGACACTTTTTTAAGAATTTGTGAACTTTTCAAAGTTGTTGGATCCACTTATCAATCATTTTCCACCGATAAAACTATGTTTGAAAAATTTAATTTCTTATTTACTTTCATAGTGTAGCTTAAATGTGATCTAGTAGTTAAATGCCATTTTCTAGTAACCCCAAGGGCGTGGGATGTGTGCTGAGTGGTGTGGTTATTGTTTTAATTTCCTATTATTCACTTATTATAAGCGTTAGTATAAATAAATATTTTCTACTAGAATATATTTATAATAATATATTTAATAATATAATAAATGTATTTTTCTGTTGAGTAAAAAAAAAGCACTTTTTTTTTTAAATGTTATATTGTCATGAAATGTTAATATTTCCATATAAATGCATTTTTTCTTTTTGGAAAAACAGTTTGTCAAGAAATTTAAATAATCCATTTGGATATTTATATTTTCCAAATAAAACGATGGAGTAATGAAATACTAATGTCTACATTTTACATAGTTACATTTTATTGAATGATAAATACATTAATACATATAATTACTAATAAATAATTAATACATATCATTACATTTACATTTAATACCTACATTTTACATAATGCCAACATTTTATTTTATCTACAGCTTTTTAAAATGTTGAATTGACTATAATTATTTTTACTGCCGTGCTTGTGTTTCCAAAACATACAGTTGACCTCTCTAGTATTCAGCAATTTATTTTTAAACTCTCTACTAAATTTTACAATTCCATTTAAAACATTGAAGATCGAGTCTTAAATTATGATATTTTCCTTCTGGAAAATAGAAACTTTCCAGAACAGTTCTTAATATCATTAGCTAATTATCGGGCTTTGATGATTTCCTTCTGAAGATACAATAGTGCAAGCATCGCTTATCGGTGATTAATTTATCTTCTATTATTCTACAATTAACATTTTCTTTTTTCTTAATTTTTGCAATAATTTCTTCTAATTGAAAAATAAAATAAATCAAAAATAAATTAAATAAATTAAGAAAAAGACTTTAATTTTTTGTAATAGTTCAACCAGCAATATACCAAAGCACCTATTCCTTTCAGCAAATAAAGACAGGAATTAGTGGTAGCTGTGCGACCAAGGTACTCCGTCAAAGTACAACTACCTGTATTACCCGAAAAGTATTTACGACACCTTGAGGACTGGTTAATCAAATGGAAAATAAAATAAAATGTTAACTGCCTGCAATAACCCTGTTACATAATCCAATGAAACCAAATATTTGGGAGTTATTCTAGATAGAAGACTTTCCTCTCTTCCTCATATCAGTAGTCTTCGTAATAAATTAAGCAAAACGATTCAAATCTTCTATTCATTCATCAATCGTAATTCGAAATTATCTCTTGCATATAAATGTTTAAATTACATGCATTACATCAACAATTACTTACCGATGCTAATCTAATTCGGGGATCTACACCACTCATAAATATGGAAATCATTTAAAGGTTTGAAAATAAATTTTTACGAATGATTATCTATTCACTTTGGTACTTTAGAAATGAAGATATCAGATATGCAATCGACCTCCCTAGTATTCGGCAATTTATTTTTAAGATCTCTACTAAGTTTTACAATTCCATTCGAAACATTTAAAATCGAATCTTAAATGCTCTTCTAGATTATGATATTTCCCTGCCGGATAATACAAAACGGCCCAGAGTTGTTATTAATATCATTAATTAATTCTCCTCTAATGACTGCGACCTGGTGAACAATTAGCTAGCTCTCTGGCAGTTGGTACCACACTCTTCAGGTTGGAATCATAGCGATGGCATGAATATTTGTTAGTGTTTGGAATCCATTTTAAATTTTAAGTCCGCGTCTAATTAGCCCGCAGTCAGCACAAAATGACTTTAGAGTGGTAAACGAAACCTCTAATTACTTCCTTCTGAAAGTCCAACACTGCAAGCCTTTCCTATCGTCGATTCATCAGTTTTCTTACTTCTACTACTCTGCCATTAGCATTTTCTTTTTGTCATAATTTTTGCAATATTTTTATATAATTAAAAAAAGACTTCCATTTTCTATTTAAAATTTTTTTTATTAATTCCCTTTTTTTCCTTTCAGCAAACAACGACAAGATACAGAGGTCGCTGAGACATCAAGGTACTCTGTAAATGTACAACTAACTGATGTGTTGCCCAAAATCTGTTTAGGAAATTATTCAATCTGTTAACAAGGGAAGGGAACTATTTGGGAAATTTAATTCGGGATAGGACACGGTAGGTTAGTAGTACACATAAAGGGTGTGCACCCTTAGAAATACTAAAGATTAATTACCAATTAATTCTGAGAGGAAAATCTTTCAAAGATTCAAGTGCAGCTTATATACTAGAAAAGTTTTATTTTTAGGCAATATGTAGTTATAGTTGTAGCGTATTCGCCTATTACTTAGGCCAAACGTTTTTGGGAGCGGGCCAAAACACAAAAAGAGAATATTTAGCATGCTATTATAATTTATTCTAAAACCTTAAAATGATTATAAAAAACTTACAATACAAATATTAATGTGATGAATGAAACTGCAATTGCTTTTTAAAAAGTTTCTTAAATTCAGATTCGAATTGCGATGTGCTAATTCTGAGAAGTGATGTTAAAGGCTCACCTGCCAGTCTATTTTTAATAGAATATTTCCTAAGTTTCATGGTAGAATACACGTTTTCAGATATATAAGATAAAGCAATCATAGTAATAATTTTCTGGGTGTAAGATATTAAATTTTGGAAACTTGCTTTTGACAACGATTTGTAAAACTCTAATTTTGGACACTGAGAAACAACTGCTTGAGTTGACAGTTAGATTGTAATTCAACTAATTCAAGTTCACTTCACAATTTACGTTGAAAAGTATGGTGAAAATATCCAATTCTGTTGAATGGCCTTAAATCTGCGTTAAAGTTTATCTTTATTTACCGAGGGCATTCAATTTAACCTCGGTAAACTAGACAAACAATTCTTAGCTTGGTGCCCAGCAAACAGATCAAGTTTTAGTTTAAAACTTTTGAGATGGGCCCAAATATCATAGATAAATAGATTTTTCTTTGCAGGATTCATATGGCAAAGAAGATCTGTGAAAAATGCAAAGTCCTAAAACTGTGCTGTATCTTCCAACATTTCACATCACCACTCATCAGAACACTGCTTCTCATGGAAGAATGACACAATGTCATCTCCAAACTCGCTCATAAACACATGCCGCACTAAGCCACTTTACTTTCGTGTAATATAGCACATCAGAGTATTCAGATTGCATGGACTAAAGAAAATCTTGTAATCCAGGAGCGGGAATAGTATTAACAAGCTTTACGATTACATCGAACACAGATTTCATATTCAATACAGATTTACACAGGCCATCTTCATGTATTACGCAAGGAAGAAATATATTATTGTACCCGGGATAGTGTTGATTAGAGTCCAAGAAATCCTGATTTTTTGCTGTCATATCTGGTGTTGCATCGATCGTAATATTACATATGCTTGTTATAGGTACTTTCAAAGTTGAAAGCTCTTCCAGAAATTCGCGAAAAATATCATAGTTCCCTTTAACGACCGCATGTATTCCATTTACTCGGTAATTTCAAATTTCTCATCAACACCTCTTATAAGACTAGTTGTGCAGTATCATTTATATAGTGCTTTCGTCCATAGTTATGGAGCAGAATTTAAATTGGCCAATCTTTGACTAACTGTGATGTAAGATTTTTATTGATGGCTTAAACTCTAGAAACCACCGTTTTTTGAGATAAGCTTACAGTCTAAAAATTCTTTTTTGTCTGGACATAAAATATCACAAACTTAGACCATGCTGTTTAACGAACTCCCCATAACTGAAAGCTTTATTACTTTTAGCAATATTGTATGCTGCAATGTAACTTGCGTGTAGCTGCTTCCTGGATACTGTTTTACTTTCTTACAATTTTATCGATATGATAACTTTTTGCACAGATTTTTTGCTTCTTGTTTTCTTTCATATTCGGACATTACTTCGTAATTGGAATTCTTATGTTGTGATGGGAATGTTATATTCTTTGAAGACTGTTATAACTTCTTTGCGATTAAGACACACTGGCTTATATCTTATTACAGTAAAAAATATTTCCAGGTACATTCATCTTTACAAACACAACACTACGAATCAATGGTAAGTTTTTAAGTAGTTATTTTGGGTTTGAAATATTTTACGAATATCCATAATAGCCCAAACAAGCACCTGTAATAGATTTTTACATAAACTCGTTTTCCGTGCCAATCACGTGACATTCTTTTTTTTTGACATATATATATATAGCTCTAAACAATATGCATTATATATTATATAGTAATATGTAATATATAATATATTGCATAGTAGATATATCATAAAAATATATTTTTTAAATTTGCGGCTGGCCGAATAGAACATTTAGACGGACCGTAGTTTTCCCATTCCTGGCCTAGGTGATCAGTGATCAATTCTGCACTTTTTAATTTGAAAAATATGAATTTTTAAAAAAAATTAACATTTTATAACTATTTGAAATTAAATCCTTAATAATTTTAGTTTGTTAATAAACAACTGTTCGAACTTATAAAATTTGAGTTAGAATAAATGTTTTACTTTTAAACATATAATTAATTCCAAATAATTTTTAATGGAGTTAAAGAAGTAAACAAGTTAAGCTCTTATGTAACACTCATTATTAGTAATGTTAAATTTTATGAATACATAATTATTTTCTACTGGAAAATAAATTATTACACAGTTTCTTATTTATTAATGCATTTTTTTTATATTACCTTATAAAAAAACTTTTATGAAACATTAATTTTTCATTGCTATCAAATTTTATTTTTTTCTATATAAATATTTCTAAAGGAATATTCACTATTATAGAAATCGGAATAAAATACTTTAACATATTCCACGGAAATAGAGACATTTATTTTATAAATTTAAAATATTCTGTTTGAACAGAATCAAATAAAATGTTCTTTGGAATCCTTTACTTGCGAGGAATTGTTGAATTACAAAAGTTTATATATTCAGAGTGATTATAATTACAGTCCCACTTTCAAAATGCTGTAAAAAAAGAACCACTCTTCAAAATGAGTTCAAATTTGAACTGAAGATATTTGAATAAAGGGGAAACGGTACAGCATCAAAAAGGAGTTCCAAATAAAGTTTCAACGATTTTTCCCGTCCAATTTGGTATGACCTTGTCGTGGTGGGTGGAATTTCCACTGACAGTGTCACAACTGTTGAATGACATGGAAGTAATTTTTTCCGTCAAAAAAACAAAACAATCAAACACATTGAACGCTACAGTAGGTTTAATGTGCGACTCATGCCAAATATGTCATGATATATGTTGAAATGTTATATGTTGTTATATGTCATGTCATGAAATATGTCGGCATGCCAAATATGTCAAAATATCACTGGCAGAAGTATTCACTTTCTTTATGCCGCTTACAGCGCCCTCTATTAATATACTTTGGAACCGTACCGTACCGTTTTTTGGTGCCGTACCGTTTTCTAGTTTTTCAAGTATCTTCAATTCAAATTTGAACCCATTGTGACGAGTGGCTCTTTTTTACAGCATTTTGAAAGTGGGACTTTAATTATAATCACGCTGTATATATATATATATATATATATATATATAACAAATAAATAAATAAATAAAAAAAAACGAATAATATTAATAATAAATAAATAATAATAATTTAATGAATATTATAATGTTGCATGATCAAGTTCATGAGTCTGTATCTTAAGAGAGAAAAAAAAAAATAAAATGTATAAATTTCATATATGTGGACTAGTGTATTTCTCACTTGGTTTATTAAAAAAATGTCTTAGTAGCAAAAACTTTTCATTCATAAAGTGTTCTAAATGCCTTGAAGAATATTAATGCTCCAATTTTTACTATGAATATTCAAGTTGCATTTGAAATACTTTCTCCTCTCGTAATACTTCTCAACTAGATAATTAAATATGATCATTTATACTAACATTGATCATAAATTCAATAGCATGTATATTGAATATAAGTTTTTTTTCTGTTTGTGTTATCTCCAAAATACCTTTAATTTCCTTATATCTGGTATTTGATTACTACTCGAAATATCGAATTAAAAAGAAAACTTCCATGCGTTTGCAAACGGCAAATTACCATTTCTCATAATGTTAATGAATTTATTTCCATTTTCGCAAATGGTAGTATCTGTTTTATATTTCTCTTTAAATCGTTCAAAATACCATCTACCATTTTTTAAATTGTATAAATTACTACAAGTCCCTTTAATGCAAAACTGCCGTTAACCAGAACTCGGTTGAGTCGAGCATACACTCTTTAAATCGAAATGTAGAACGCTAACTGAATGCGAGTATAGATTTGCATACTTGAACATGTGTATAAAAGTGATGTATTAATTAGCTGATGTTTTTCATGCTAGGATGAGTAGATTTATTCGAGATAATGCGTGATAATTTATTCTCTAATTATTAGTTGGGAAATTTGTATATCCTTTTAAAGAAAATTCTAATTAAATTTTCTGTTCCGTTACGTTTTGGATCATACTTTGTATAAAGTTTTCTGCTAACTATATTCTGTAACTAATTAATTTTTTAGATATCTTGGCCAATTAATTTTTAACTGAATATATTATTCTGTGATAGTAATTTATCTTTTCTGATTATGAGTAAATTATTTGAGTATTTTGCTCCAACTACTATATTCATAAATAAATCTCTAGAAACACATGTATATCAAAAATAATAATAAAAGGAATTGGAAATATTATTAGAGATGCTAAAAAAAAAAATATTGAATTTCATAAGGCAAGATAAAGAAATATATAAGTAACAATTATTTAAAAAAGAGTTAACAGTTTTTATTAAAGAAATAAAACTCGTAGAAAATATTAAACTGAAGCTCTATAGATTGATAGACCATGCCTTTAATTATTGCGTTTATCTGGAGCATGGTGGTCAAGTGTTTTGTTCCAACTACTGCACTCGTATATAAATCTCTTGAAACATATGTATATCAAAAAATAATAATTAAAAAAATTGGTAATATTATAAAAATGTTAAAAGCAAAAATATTGCCTTTCATAAGGTAAGATAATATATACACTGAAGTGACGAAAGTCATGGGATAGCAATATGCAAATTTTCAGATGGCAGTAGCATCGCGTAGAACAGGTATAAATGCGCAGTGCTTTCGCAGAGCTTTCATTTCTGTTCAAGTTATTCATGTGAAGAGGTTTTGACGTGATGATGACCGCACGACGGGAATTAACAGACTTTGAACGCGGAATGTTAGTTGGAGCTAGACGCATGGGTCATGCCATTTCGGAAATCGTTAGGGAATTCAACATTCCCAGATCCACTGTGTCAAGAGTGTGCCGAGAGTATGAAATTTCAGGCATAACATCCCACCATGGACAGCGCAGTGGTCGACCGCCTGCACTTAACGACCGAGACCGGCGACGTCTGCAAAGAGTCGTAAATTCTAACAGACAAGCAACACTGCGTCAAATAACCGCAGAAATCAATGTGGGACGTATGAGGGACTTGTCTGTTAGAACTGTGCGGAGAAATTTGGCTTTCTTGGGCTATTCCAGCAGAAGACCGACTCGAGTGCCTTTACTGACAGAACAACATCGCTTGCAGCTACTCTCGTGGCACGTGAGCATATCGGTTGGTCCCTAGATGAATGGAAAACCGTGGCCTGGTCCGATGAGTCACGATTTCAGTTGGTAAGAGCTGATGGTAGGGTTCGAGTGTGGCGCAGACACAACGAAGCCATGGACCCAAACTGTCAGCAAGGCACTGTTCAAGCTGGTGGTGGCTCCGTAATGGTGTGGGCTGTTTTTTCATGGCATGGACTTGGTCCTCTGGTGCGACTGGACCGAACATTGACTGGAAATGCTTATGTTCATCTACTTGGAGATCACTTGCAGCCATTCATGGATTTCATGTACCCAAACAACGATGGGATATTTATGGATGACAATGCGCCATGTCACCGGGCCACAACTGTTCGCGATTGGTTTGAAGAACATTCTGGACAATTCCAACGAATGATCTGGCCACCTAGATCGCCCGACATGAATCCCATCGAGCATTTATGGGCCATCATCGAGAGGTCTGTTCGTGCCCAAAATCCTGCACCATCAACGCTTTCACAATTATGGACGTCTATCGAGACAGCATGGCTCAATATTCCTGCAGAAGACTTCCAACGACTTGTTGAGTCCATGCCACGTCGAGTTGCTGCACTTCGCCGGGCGAAAGGAGGGCCCACACGATATTAAGAGGTATCCCATGACTTTTGTCACTTCAGTGTATATATATATATATAAATGACAGTGTAAAATGGAAGAAATAAAGCTCATAGAAAATATTAAACTAAAGCCCTATCGATTGATAGACCATGTCTTTAATCATTACGCTTATCTGACGCATGATGGCCAAATGTTTTACATTCAACACTGTTTGCAAATTTAAAAATCGTTTTATGTGGTGAACTGCCTGCATTTTACTACTTTAACCAATTCACATCTTAAATCAATGACTAAGGGAAATAATTGGAGAATTAATATTAATATAAAATTGGAGAATTAATAATCTTGAAGGCATTTAGAACACTTTATGAACGCCAAATTTTTGCTACTACAGACAGTTTTAAGTACGTCTAATAGGAAATACATTAGTTCACATTTATGAAATTTGTACATCTTATTTTTTCTTTCTCTCTTAAGATATAGGCTCACCAACTTGATCATGCAACATTAAAATATTCCTTAAATTATTATTATTTATTTATTATTGATATTATTTATTTATTTATTAAACAAGTAGAATAAATTTTAATCAAATCGGTGACGAATAGTTTGTGAATGCTCCTTGTAAACAAACATAAAATAGGTTTATATCTATTTCTAGAAATGAAAATTCTAACGAGGTTTCATCTTTGGGGAACACACTTTTAAAAAAATGAAACCCATTAAGAATTTAAAAAATATTATATTTTGGTTTTTAATTCTAATTATGAAAGATTAAAGTGTATTTATTGCTATTCTAATCAAACAATCCTTTATTATTTAGTTAACCTTGTCCAGCTGATGGTGCATATGTAATGTTAATTTAGTAAATATGTTAATATGTAATGCTAATGAGCTTTTGTTCATCGTAGCGGAGTATGTTCTGACGTCACGATGGGTTTGGCGTTCTACAAGCCAGGTCCAAAGGTCAGTTTGGATTCTAGATCTTGTCCTGAGAAGACGATTCGCGTATATATTCTCGTCGTATAGAGCAGGTGTCTCTAAACTACGGCCCGCGGGCCAAATCCGGCTAGCTTATTGTTGCTGTAATAAGTTGGATAAAAAAACACAGAATGATAATAATTCGGTTTTATTTACTTGCTAGGTAAAGCTTAATGACAAGCATAATACGCAGAAAATTTAACTTAAGCATAACAACTAACTGGAAATTATAGATAATGGCAGAAAAATTAAAATGGTTTTGGCCCTTGGAACTTACTGGTGTAAATAGTATGGCCCTAAGGCTGAAAAGTTTGGAGACCCCTGGTATAGAGGAAGTAAGTAGGGGAAAAATTCTCTTAAATATTTGCAACCTTGGTAATCAAAATAGCGGAAATATTGAATTATATAAACTATATATAATAAAGATTTAAAATAACAAATGTAAACTGGCATGTTAAAGGCTGATGCTTACGCGTATGCTGAAGCGTGCTTGAATGAGCTAGGAGTGTTAAAAAATGCACAGAATTCTGTTACAAGTAAAATAAAAACATGTATTTGAAGGTAATGTCTAGAATTAAGTTACTCCTACAATCGTACTGATAATCGTAATCTGATATCATTACGAGCTTATAAGTAACCTACTTACTAATTTTACCGTTTGTTGGGTATTTTACCTACTTTTGATTTATCATCAGTTTTCAGTTTGTTGCTTGACTTTTGGATACCATTATATAAAATGAAAGAAATATTTTATTTTATCTTTTATTAATCGATGCTCTTACAGTTACGATATTTTTACAGTTGTTCAAATTTTATGGAAAAGTTAATAAAATTAAATCTCGCGCACAGTTAAAGCAAATTAGGTAAAAAGGGAATAAAATAAAGCTGCATAGGATATCACAAAAAACTGCTAATACAAGAATAATTAAATTCCTGAAAGATAACTAATTAAGGCACTTCAACTTAGAACAAACACACATTAATACAACAAAACTTTATGTGAAAAAAAATTACTAATCATTAACGAAATTATGATGGAAGCCTTTTCATACTTAACTAAGTTGTTGATTTATAATTTTTCTTACTATTTAGAAAACATTGGTTTAGAGTTATTTCTTTGGATTTTGGTTCTAAAGTAAAATAAGTTTCTTTTACTACTTCTTGTTTGCAAATTATTTATCAAATAAAGAAGAAAGAATGTTAAATAACTACTTAGAAACTAAACATAATGAGGTTAAAAATTAAATAAATTTTAATCTATATTTAAAATAAAAAAATACCAGTACATTTTTGGATAAGTGATAATAATACGAAAAAAGCTGTCATAAACATTCATGAAATGTTAATTTATGTTCTCATTTTAAACCATAAAGTGAGTTCTTTCAAAAACTCGTATTTTACAAATAAAACATTAAAAAAACAGTAATGATATTATATTTTTCATTCGAAAACTATATGATTTCCGTCGAATTTATTTCAGAAATCAACAAACAACCTAAACCTACTTAGTTAAAAGTACAATACATGGCACCACTATTTTATTGTAGTTTGATCATCGGGATTTTCTTCATTTTTTACGACCAGAGCAGAAAATGAGTTTGGATCCTACAGAACAAAATCTCCACTCGTGTGTCTAAAACCAGCAATCCTCTACGTGACGCGAATTGAGATAGAAAAAGGGATTTGATCTAAAGCCTGAGTCTATATAGATACGAAGGTCTTCAATACCTTATTGATGAACTACTGTGGGAATAGATTCTTTGAAAAATAACATTAGAATTCGGATGGTTAAAAGTCATACAATGATTTATCATCGATACTACACTAGGAAAAGTATAATAGAAGATGTGGCAGAGAATTCTTTTGTTCACTTTAATAAACATTTTAAAAATGAAATGTATGATATAACCTAGATGTTAACTATGTTATGAAAGATACATTTCATACAATTTCAACCATTACGATTTCTGGGGAGGAAATGACTCTCAAAAAGTGTTTTTAATTTTTGAAATTCGTTTATGTAACTGATAATAAGCTTGAAGTTTGTAGCAGCATGGTAAAATTTGGCTTGATACATTTTTATACACATTCTGCGTCTTTAATCGAAGCATGTCAAATAAATATGTATAAACAAAATAAAGCAATAAATAAAGTACACACAATACGCACCAAAAATACAATTTTATTAATATCATTTGTTTTTTGTGCTAAATATACGCTGGATTCCTCTCGAGTGAGGGTAAGCCAACAAACCCAAAAGACAGTAAACTAACTATCTCAACAGAAGCCCAGGATTGCGCTGCATGAAACGTTTCTCAACGGCGGCGCCAATTCCGCTGTACTTCCTCTCATGTAAGAGTCTCGTGGTCTACTGACCATTTCTCCTCAACACAGCAGGACCGCTCTTGCAAAGTGTGGGAGGAAGCGTGGTTACAATATAATTTATTCCATTTGCAAATCAAAATGAAGTCGATGAAATTTGGCCCAAATTTGTTAGCAATTTTATCAAGAGACAGAATGTCAAATTACAAATATTGCCTCATATAGCAGAAGAAATGATTTTTTATTTATTTACATTTGTGCATGGATGAGGGACATTAAGGAAACATTAAACACAAATAGTAGCATTTAATAAACAAGTAACAATTAATAAAATAACTATTCAAAAAAATACAGTGATATAGGTTACAAATTTTTATATCCATAAAAGTTGAAAGTTGTCGTTATACAAGTGGAATTGAATCAGCATCATTTCTAACATCCACTTCTATATTATATTAGTTTTCGTATCAAACACCTTTGAAAGGAAAGTATTAAAAAGAGTTTCTGCTTTTTAACCTCCTGTTTTATATTTATCAAATTCAGTAGACTTTTGTCTATCTGGGATTTCGTTTGCTCTGTATTTATTTCATGTTTATACTGTCTTTTCCTAGTTTATTTGCCGTTTAACAGTTGTTAGCTTTGTGGAAGAATACGTTGTAGGACACGAAGTAATGTTTTAAAGTTTTAATAATAAAAATAACAATAAAATCTTCCAAAAAATTAAATGAATCTTTATTTTTATTTTTTTGTATGGAAGTTATTTTTTCACCAAAATTATTATATTCGCTAATTTAACAATATATGTTATAAATATATTGCAATTAAATATTTCATATTCTTTTTTATTTACTGTTAAATAAAAATATAGAGGCTTTTTCATCAAATTAATATTTACAACTCATTTCATTGTATAAAAACAGTTTGAAAATAATTCAGCATTTATTTAATAGATTAATTATGTTATTCTAAAACTATGTCAAAAACAAATTTTCTCACTTCGAATCGATGAAAAATCTGCTTTGTTGTACATCAATAAGCATTTTATTAGTTTTTTTAAAGTTTTATTCTAGCATTGATTTATTTTCTGAAAAATTTGTGAACCTGCATCTAACTTTTCCTAATAATATATATATATATATATATATTATATTGTATGATGGAATCAAACTTAGAAATTTAGGAAATTTTTAACATAAATGTATAATATAATATAATATTTATATAAAATTGAATTTTTCCTTCAAATGAAAAAAATTACATAAAATAAAATTTAAAAAAGTTAAATTTTTTCGTGTCAATAACTTCGCTTATTAAATATTACTTTTCATAACTCAATGTACATATTTCATTAACATATTGAATAATCCGATACAAATTTGCAATACGATTCAATTAGAATTTATTGGAAAAATTAGAGATGTTACGTAAATCGAAATAAAATGTATTTTATTAAAAATTAATTAAAATACATTTTAATAAAGTTAAAGTACATTTAAATAATAAAATTAAAATACATTTTAATAAAGTTAAAGTACATTTAAATAATAAAATTAAAATACATTTTATTTTAATTTTTATTTTTTATTATTTTATTTTATTTTTAAAAAATTAATTAAAATACATTTAAATAATAAAATTAAAATACATTTTATTTTAATTTACGTAACATCTCTAATTTTGCATATAAATTCTAAATGAACAGGATTGTAAATATGTATCGGATTATTCAGAATATTGATGAAATATGCACATTAAATTACGAAAAGTAATATTTACTAATCGAAGTTACTTACTAATTTTTTAAAATTAAAGTTCAAAATAACATTTTCTAAGCGTATTTTATCACTGTTGATTGGGTATTTTCCCCTAAAGGGCTTTTTGCATATAACTCAACTTATTATTTTTTTTGAAGACGTGTCTTTGTAGTTTAAAAGAAGTAGGAAGCCTTTGTAGTTTAAGGAACAATTAAAATTTTCTTTTAGATTTTATTAATTGAAAAAAATGTGAGTCTTTATGATGCTGGACAATGAATAATAATATCTTAAAAATTAATTGAAAATAAAGAACCGAAATTTATAATTTGGAAGATAGGTCACGGTTGAAACTATTATTATATCTTTAATCGAAAACTAAAATTTCTTTCTAATGAAACTCCTTATTTTTTCCTTTTTCCACAAGTCTTCTTTGTACATAGTACAACCCAACGACTTATATCGATTGGTTTGGTTTGTCACTCTACGGTCATCTTGTGAGCACGAGGGCTAAACAGACCGGGACCTACAATTTAAAAGGATTCCGAACCACTCACAAGCATTCATGCCCCCGCCAGGATTCGAACCTGAAGCCTGGGATAGCAAAGGCCGACGTTTATTGAGGACAGACAATGCATTCCAGATGAAATTTAGGCTTAATTGTCCCACCTTTGCATTTTGTACAGGAGAAACCTCGGAAAACTCAAACTAGGTAACCTGACTATCAATGTGAGATGGTCTACACATATTTCCTGAATCGCCATCGAGTCTTTTCGTTTCTGAAAGCAGGGATTACAACAAAGCAGCCTGCGAATTCGAACGTGAGCCCTCTTGCATGCTAACTGCTCACCTTACCACCGGAAAAGCCATTCTTCAGTCCCTGATAATAATGGTCTATAAGCCTCGACTAATGTTATCCGTTTTTTTCATTTTTTCCACCATCCAATCTTTATTATTTAAAATGTTAAGTTTTTAATTTGTCGCCATTGATGTAAAGTATATATAAAGAATGGAAGTTAAAAGTTATACTATAGGACAGTAATAGGATTACAGCTTCATAAAACAAATTTAAGCATTATATATGTCCATCGGAGAGGATTTTTATGGCCGATTGGTCAAATTCAATACCCAAACACTCTAGCATGAACTTTAAACAGCAAGGTATAAAAAATATTTATGAAGAAAAGCCATATTTTATAACCTTGTTTTACCCTATTTTTCAATATAATTGCTACACCATGAAGTAAATCAGATTTCTTGTATCCATATAGTATGAATTTGCACCAGAATCATATTCATTATATCTCTGTAATACGATTGGTGGAAAGCATGATTAAATTTAGAGATTAATTTGAAGGTACAAAGCGTGCAGAAGTTATTACTCAAAACAGTCACTTCTGGCAGCAATAACAGTTTTAATCTGCATGGGCATCGAATGGAACAGTTCTATAACAGAGTTTATAAATTGTACTGACTAGAAGCGGTGCTATGTTAGTGTCCCTTAACTATTGATCCGACGTCCTCAATTGTTGTCAAATTTAGAGAACATGCTGGTCAGGTCAGCAGTCAAAATTGAAAAAGACTTTTCAAGGTCCGATATCAAAAAACATTAAGATAGAATGAGCATCATGCAATCGTGTACTATCCTGTTAAAAAGTAGCATGAATTTAGCATCTGAAATGTAAGGACGGCTGCCCAAATTACAACTATGTGAAAATGAGTTAATCGAGATGTGTATCCAACAGTACTTTATACCACGCTGGACGAATGCAAGTTGGCAATGATTATTTCATTTGGTGCCTTCACAAAAGGATAGGACCACCATGATGCAGTACATAGAAATAGGTGTGTCAGAAAAAATGGCATCTACAACTCCTGCAGCAATGTACGTAATGAATGTGTACCATGCAGATCCATGTAGACATGCCTATCTCTGTTGCAGCGTCAAGTAAATTCACGGGAATGATCACCCTCTGATAGACCATAGTGTTGCAGATGTCTCACTATTCGCGTTGACTATTCAATTTTAGGGCATTGGACGCAAATGTTTTATCCCCCAGGCCGACGTAAAATACACGTGTATCCTTTCGGATTTTAGCTACCGAGAGAAGCTGAGGTCCTGCATGGTTTCGAATAGTTAGCCTGAAGACCTTGATTTTATATCCTTTTAACATCAATGGAATCTCGACTAATACGATCAGAAATATTATGGAATAATAAACTATTTCTAGATAAGGCTAGTAGGTCATTATCCTGTCCCGATTATTTTTGCAACACATCTTTCTAACAGTCCTTTTTTTTTTATACGAAGGATAACAATTGTGTACACCATCAGCCAAAGAGCAAATGCGATTTTCATGTGAAAAACCCGCTATGCAATTTGTACTTTTATTTTAACAGTAGTACTCCTCCTTTGTAATCATGCCTTGAACTGCTAATCATTTGACAATCGCAGCATTATGCATTCATTCAAATTCGTTTTGATTTAGTTTGATTTGTCACTCTACGATAATTTTGTTCACACTTTGGGCTAATTAGACAGGGACCTGCAGTTTAACTTAGATTCAGAACCCCCACCACCGCTACTTCTACACCACACCACATCACTGTGCCTAGAGCCGAGTTGCCCCTATACAGTTTGGGAATGATGTGGGTGAGAAGTTTGACTAGACTCCGTGACGCTCTTACAGTCATATGAGACTGGGACCTACTGATTAAAGTGGATTCCGAACCACTGCAAACATCCATGGCACCACCGGGACTCGATGGCAAAACCTGTGGCATCCAGTGCCAGATTCCGAGCCACTAACAAACACCCCTGCCACCACCGGAATTCGATCCTGAATACTGCGTTACCAAATGCCTGAGCGCTAGCCAATTGGCCATCAGGCCGCCAGATTCACTTTGAAGAATTTCAGTTGTATTGCAGTTGTTGCTTTTGGAAAAGAGAGGACTTGGTGGCGATTGAGGCAGTATTTATAAGTTGCCACATCAACTGCCAGACTGAAGTATTACAAGTTCTCCAATGAACTGAAAATTTGCCCGGAAAGAAATCTCCTCTCTTTGTTACTTTGGTATCACAGGTTTCAGGTTCGAATCCCGGCGGGGGCGCCACATGGCGGTGGCATGGATGTTTGTTAGCGGTTCGGAATCTGCGTTAAAACGTTAAACTACGTTAAACCAAACCAAACCTCTCTTCATTAACACAAATATTGAAAGTTTCCATGACACATATATAAGCCAATATAACAAAAAGATGATAAAAAAGAATTAAACTGACAAATGTATACAACATAGCAACATTATAAAAACTCCATCCACCAATCATTAGTCAACAATTTCATGGATATTAAAAGATCCTGTTAAAACTATTTCCCTAAAACCAAATCTGCATAAAAATGCTATTACTTTCTAAGATTGTTTACTTTCTAAGAGAAAATCTAATAAAATTTATACTTGATAGAGTTTTATTAAATTTTCTTCCATCTAATTTGATGTCTCTACGTCTCCTTTTTGTTTGTTATTATTTATTATGAAAAAAAAAACAATTTCTTCTTTTAATGCGAAAAAAATAGTTCAAGAAGAAAGTTGTTTTATTGATTTTCAACCCACAAAAAAGGAAATTTCCTTGACACGGCTCTAACTTTCGGTCGCTCTGAGCTATATAGTGAAAGATATTCTGAAAGTTTTTAGCTTCTCTCTTGATTTTTATATGCCTGTAGGTTAGGAAATGTTTACAGTATTAAATCATCAATGCGTCTGAATTGACAATAATAATAAAAAAAAATACAAAAACTGTCTGTATCAAATAAAGAATTTTGACGAGGAGGCTTTCAGTTTTTTCGTACCTGCCGAAATGAAAATTTATTTTCCTTGACTTGTATTTTCGCAACCTAGGGAAATTGGGAGGATGACGAAATGATAACTTATCAAACTTGGGTTTTCCATTTCTCCAAATCCAATGTTCGAAATGTCACAGATATGCTACTATATTAAAATAAAATATTTTATGAAATAGCTAAAATTCTGTTTTTTTTTTCTTTGTAAAAATAAAATAGTATCTCTTAAATATTGTTATGGGCTATTATTTATATTTTAAACAATTATTGTAGTGATAAAAAAAGCATGCCAATTGCGCATTGCTTTTTTTTCAGATACACTAAAATCAATATTTAATTGGTTTTCCTTTAATAACACATCATCAGTGACGCAACAGCCGCATTTTGGGCCAAGTCCGTCTGCCTGTTGGCAGACAGGCCAAGTTGTCTGCCTGTTGGCGGTGGCATGGATGTTTGTTAGGGGTTCGGAATCCGCGTTAAACTGTAGATCCCGGTCTAATTAGCCTTAAGTGTGCACAAATCAAATCGAAATCTCTTTCTTTTTTTTGTTAACGCAAATATTGAAAGATTTTTCTAGACAGGAGAAGCTTTTTTTTAAGAGGTAGGGTTGTTGGCACTACGCCAAACGTGTTACGAAACGTTAAAGTGGGTTATGAACCATACGCACATCCCTGGCACCGCCGGGATTTGAACCCGATACCTGCGGCACCGAATGCCAGAGCACTAGTTACTCGGCCATCAAGCTAACTGCGATGTTACAATATTTGGACATTCTACAAAATTATTTCACCTGACACCTGGCTGAGTGATATTTGAGCAACTGATAGATGAATCTAGCTGAATTCAACTTCTAATTGTGTTGGTTTTCATCCCACTTGGTAGAAAGCAACATCTAGACCAAATCCAGAAACCTAATTGTTCTCATGGAAAGAGGGAATGGGGAGGGGGGGGTAGCTTCTGTTGTGATTGCGCACCCGTAGGTAGAAGTCCGAGTAAGCTCCGTGACGCTGAAGAAAGAGGGAAGTGCCTTCCGGGAGGACTTTTAGGAGGAACTACCCGAACTCCCACATGTAGCTCGACAAAGGAGGCAAAATGGTGAACATCACAAACGTCATAGCACCTTCTCGTTTTTTGAAACAGTGTCTACAAAATGTCGCCAGGTGACTGAACCTCCACCCTAATGTTTTAAGAAGTGCCCAACTCGTGCCATTGGGCCACGAATAGGGCACTTCTAATTGTAGCATGAATTGTAAACAATACTTTGAAAACAAATAGAATAAGCGGGAATTGCTACAATATGTCTCTCTTTTTCTTACATTTATGGACCTCACGTGTCAATTATGATGATACAAATCATTCATAATAATAAGGGAATAATAGTGCCTTCCGCGCGGGCTTTTACCTACCGGCCTCGCATTTGAATGGTAGAAAACACAGAAAATTCCCACCAGACAGCTTGGCAATCGATTGCGGGATAATTTATACTCATTGTCTCAATCGGCATCAATCTCCTTGTACCTGAATACAGTAAATACAACAAAACCGCCGAAAGAATCGAACCTCAGACCTCCAGCACACTAGCAGTGCACGTTGCCACTGGGTCACGAGTAGGGCTAACAATACGTCTTGCCTCAACTTTGACTACTTGGTGGGAGTTATCTGGTATTTATCTCCTAAATTATTCAAATATTCTCCTAAAAATTTAAGAATCTTCTTCTCAAAAGGCAATTAACACATAAAAGGATAAATAAAGTATTTTATGCGTGCAAGAGTGATAAATAAGTAATCACGCTTTGGAACATGCAAATTGTCCGAAAAGTATCTTTGTGTTTTGTAATGAATATTTAAATGTATTAAAAAAGGTGTGCATGTATTCTTTTTTCATGCATTAAAAAAGTATGAGTTTTTGATGTTTTTCACAATATTTCAATGAACTTATCAATAATCCTGTAAAATAACTAATAATTCTGAGTTTCGCAGTTTCTATTTATTTCTTGGACGCTTTTGGATTCTTTTTATGGGGATACATGAACAATGGCTTGCCAATGATTTATGGCTTACAATGATTTACCAATAAAACGGCTTACCAATCGCCAATTCATGACAGAATAGTCGAATCACAATGATAACTGATCCCCATTTCTTTACAGAATCTGGTTGAAAAAATCTATCTGCATGTTTTGCAAAGGACTAAAAGTCCTCGTTGATTTATGTTCTGTTTCAGCTCATGAGAATCACAAATTGAAGACTTACTATTGTATATTGAAGATATACAATTCTTATCACGCACCTTTCTAAAAAAGCTCAAAGGAGTCCAAGCTGTAAAAAATCTAAAAACTTGATGTGTTGCATGCCATTAAAGATGAGCTTATTGAAACTTTTTAAACGTTGCAAAAACACTTAGTATATGATAAACATATAAGATAATAAAAATAATAGTCATATGATAATAAATAAGTATAATAATAATGTAATAAAAAAATATACTATTCATATTTATATTTTTGTAATGATTTTTAAAGTATAGAGATACTTTTGGGGCCTGAATGGTCGAGTATCTAGCGATTTGGCACCCAGTGCCATGGATGTTTGTACCGATTCGGAATTCATTTTAAACCGTAGGTCCCGGTCTAATATGTCGTTTAGAATCGTTTGAATTAGAATCTTTTAGAATCTTTCTTAGAATTTTAGAATTTTAGAAACTTTTAGAATTTTAGAATCGTTTTTCTTTTCGTGTATTCAATTTCTTGGAATTTCGACCTTTAATAATTTTCATTATTAATCAGAAAACAGTTAATTAACATTTCTTAACAAAAAAATTAAGTTTATTTTAAATTAAAAATTCCATTCAACTTTTTGGTATTGAACTAAAATTACTATTTCAGAAAATATGTACTTATAATCACAAGAATAAAAAACAAACAACGAAACTACTTTTCTAATTAAAAACAAGTAATATTTAGAATTCTAATATTTTTCTGCAATAGTTCAACTGTTTTAGAACAAATCATAATTCTATTCATAACATTTTAATTAAGAAAAACATAAAATTTACATCAGGAAGTACATTGAAATAAATCTGTAAATTTCTTGAAAGGTTAAAAATTTAAGTTATTCGATCGCCCGGAACATTTTTTTTACAAAACATCAAAGAAACTTTCCTTTCAATTAATGCTTTTCGTTTAGAATCGTTTGAATTAGAATCTTTTAGAATCTTTCTTAGAATTTTAGAATCTTTTAGAATTTTAGAATCTTTTTTCTTTTCGTGTATTTAATTTCTTGGAATTTCGACCTTTAATAATTTTCATTATTAATCATAAAATAGTTAATTAACATTTTTTAACAAAAAAATTAAGTTTATTTTAAATTAAAAATTCCACTTAATTATTTGGTATTAAACTAAAATTATTATTTCAGAAAATATGTATTTTCAATCACAAGAATAAAAAAAGAAAGAAACAATGAAATTATTTTTCTAATTAAAAATAAATAATATTCGGAATAGTTCAACTGCTTTAGAATAAATCATAATTCTATTCATAACATTTTAATTAAGCAAAGTATAAAATTTACATCAGGAAGTACATTGAAATAAATCTGTAAATTTCTTAAAAGGTTAAAAACTTAAGTTATTCGATCGCCCGGGACACTTTTTTACAACAAAACATCAAAGAAACTTTCCTTTCATTTAATGCTTTTCATTTAGAATCGTTTGAAGTCACTTTTTTCTTCTCTTGTATTTAATTTCTCGGAATTTCGACCATTAATAATTTTGATTATTAATCAAAAAACAGTTGTATATAGTTTTTGACTAAAAAATTAAGTTTATATCAACTTAAAAATTCCCCTCAATTTGTTGGTATTGAGCTAAAATTATCATTTCAGAAAATATGTACTTATAATCGCTAGAATAATAAAAGAAAAAAACAATGGAATTACTTTTCTAATTAAAAACAAGTAATATTAATGTTATTCGATTCGTTTTCCATAGTTTTTTTTATCTGCAATAGTTCAATTGTTTTAGAAAAAATTATAATTCTATTCATAACATTTTAATTAAGCTAAACATAAAATGTACATCAGGAAGTACATTGAAATAAATCTGTAAATTTCTTAAAAGGTTAAAGATTTAAGCTATTCGATCGCCCGGAACACTTTTTTTACAACAAAACATCAAAGAAACTTTCCTTTCTTTTAATGCCTTTCGTTTAGAAGCGTTTGAAGTCACTTTTTTCTTCTCTTGTATTTAATTTCTCGGAATTTCGACCTTTAATAATTTTCATTATTAATCAGAAAACGTCTGAATTGCTGAGTAATTTTTTTTTTCTGTTGAACAAATAATTTCACTTGTCGCTTGTTCAATACTTGATAGCTCTTTCAGCTTTCTATGAACTTAATTCAATTTCGTTTAAGAGAATATTAAATTAAATAAAAGATTAAAACAATTTATATTTCGAACGTTTCTTTATGATGCGATAAAATTACTTTCAACTATTTCAACTAGAAAGGTTTTTTTTTTATCTTTTAGAAAATTATTTGTGATGTTTTTTTTTCATTTAAAAAGATTTAGTTATTTAATTATTTGTGAATAGATGCTGGAAATATGATAAGAATTGAGCACGTTAATTTGAGACTGTAGCTAATGTATAAAATTTATGAACTGCATGATAAATTTCTTAGAAATAAAAATGATATTTTTAAGCAAAATTTTTAATATTCAGAAGTAAAAAAACCTTTTTGCTCTTTTGTGGGCGTTTTTAAACTGATTACTCACATTCCTATATGATTGTGATGTGGAAAAAAAATGTTTTTTTTTAGATTATGTTGTCACTCGCCTTGACTAATGGGGTTTTGTTTTCATTTAAAAAGATTTAGTTATTCAATTATTTGTGAAGAGATGCTGGAAATATGAAGAGAATTGAGCACGTTAATTTGAAACAGTAGTTAATGTATAAAATTTATGAATTGCATGATAAATTTCTTAGAAATAAAAATGACATTTTAGAGTAAACTTTTTAATATTCGGAAGTAAAAAAACATGATAAATTTGTTAGATATAAAAAAAAGCATTTTAAAGTAACAATTTTATTATTAGAAAGTATAAAAAAACCCATGATAAATTTGTTAGATATAAAAAAGGAATTTTAGAGTAAAGTTTTTATTATTCAGAAATAAAAGAAAACCTTTTTGCCTTTTTGGGGGAGTTTTTAATTTGATTACTCACATTCCAATGCGATTATGATGTTGGGAGGAAAACTGGTGTTTTTTTGATTATGTTGTCACTTTTGATATTTTAGAAGTCATCTAACTTTTGATAACACATGACCGTTTTTTTTATATTTATGCTTGGCTATCCGATAGTTTTTCATTTGATTATGTTTGTAATATTTTTCCTTAAGCATTAGCTTAAAGAAACGCATTGTTAACTCAAGATTATTTTTTCTTTCTTTTAATTAAAAACTGTTATCTTTCTGCAGTTATTTTGTCTAAGCCCAATATAGAAGCACTAGCGCATTGAATAGTAGCTCTCTCTCTCTCTTTCTACATATATATATATATATGTGCAGGGTGATTACACTGAAGTGACAAAAGCCATGGGATACCTCTTAATATCGTGTCGGCCCTCCTTTCGCCCGGCGAAGTGCAGCAACTCGACGTGGCATGGACACAACAAGTCGTTGGAAGTCTTCTGCAGGAATATTGAGCCATGCTGTCTCGATAGACGTCCATAATTGTGAAAGCGTTGATGGTGCAGGATTTTGGGCACGAACAGACCTCTCGATGATGTCCCATAAATGCTCGATGGGATTCATGTCGGGCGATCTAGGTGGCCAGATCATTCGTTGGAATTGTCCAGAATGTTCTTCAAACCAATCGCGAACAGTTGTGGCCCGGTGACATGGCGCATTGTCATCCATAAAAATCCCATCGTTGTTTGGGTACATGAAGTCCATGAATGGCTGCAAGTGATCCCCAAGTAGCTGAACATAAGCATTTCCAGTCAATGTTCGGTCCAGTCGCACCAAGTCCATGCCATGAAAAAACAGCCCGCACCATTACGGAGTCACCACCAGCTTGAACAGTGCTTTGCTGACAGTTTGGGTCCATGGCTTCGTGGGGTCTGCGCCACACTCGAACACTACCATGGGCTCTTACCAACTGAAATCGTGACTCATCGGACCAGGCCACGGTTTTCCATTCATCTAGGGACCAACCGATATGCTCACGTGCCCACGAGAGTCGCTGCAAGCGATGTCGTTCTGTCAGTAAAGGCACTCGAGTCGGTCTTCTGCTGGAATAGCCCAAGAAAGCCAAATTTCTCCGCACAGTTCTAACAGACAAGTCCCTTGTACGTCCCACATTGATTTCTGCGGTTATTTGACGCAGTGTTGCTTGTCTGTTAGAATTTACGACTCTTTGCAGACGTCGCCGGTCTCGGTCGTTAAGTGCAGGCGGTCGACCACTGCGCTGTCCATGGTGGGATGTTATGCCTGAAATTTCATACTCTCGGCAGACTCTTGACACAGTGGATCTGGGAATGTTGAATTCCCTAACGATTTCCGAAATGGCATGACCCATGCGTCTAGCTCCAACTAACATTCCGCGTTCAAAGTCTGTTAATTCCCGTCGTGCGTTCATCATCACGTCAAAACCTCTTCACATGAATAACTTGAACAGAAATGAAAGCTCTGCGAAAGCACTGCGCATTTATACCTGTTCTACGCGATGCTACTGCCATTTGAAAATTTGCATATTGCTATCCCATGACTTTTGTCACTTCAGTGTATAATTAAAGTCTCACTTTTAAAATGCTGTAAAAAAAGAACCACTCATCACAATGAGTTCAAATTTGAACTGAAGATACTTGAAGAAGGGGGAAACGGTACGGCTTCAAAAAAGAGTTCCAAAGTGTATTAATAGATGACACTGTAAGCGGCATAATGAAAATGAATTCGGCTGCCAGTGATATTTTGAATCGAAATTACAATGGAATGAGTTGCACATCAAACCAACTGTACTATAGTGTTCAATGTGCTTGATTGTTTCGGTTTTTCGACGGAAAAAATGAATTCCAAGTCATTCAACAGTTATGACACAGTTAGTGGAAAGTCAACCCACCACGGCAAGGTCATGTCAAATTGAATGGGAAAAATCGGTGGAACTTTCTTTTGACATCATACTGTGTCCCCCTTCTTCAAGTATCTTCAGTTCAAATTTGAACTCCTTGTGATGAGTGTTTTTTACAGCATTTTGAAAGTGGAACTTTAATTATAATCACCCTGTATATACTGATGTATATGTATATAAATGTAATAGGATGTGTAATCAGGGCAAAACACTACGCAAATCTAACTTGACTAACTAAATTTTTCAGTTACAATTATATAATTTTATAATAATACGAATATGTGAAAACAGCTTAATATAGAAAGAAAAACATTTCATAGTAAGATTTCCAAAATCTACAAATACGGCTGATGGAAAACAGACGTAACATTTCGTTGCAGACGTAATTGCCACACGTAAACTGTATAACAAAACCATCACAGCATTCACAACACAAAAATTCTGGGGTGCTTCACATTCAAACCTCTCAAAAAATTGTTCAAGATCTAAAATACGTATAAGCTGCATCAATAAAACTGAAAAATCATTTAATAGAAATAAGTATCAAAATGTTGAAAGACAAAACTGCAGTGGCATATAAAAAAAGGCCACAAAGTTTGTACAAAACTAGGTGCAGAGAGTGAGGAAACATGTCGACTAAGAAATTCGTAAAACCCAATATAATTAGTGATCCTAACAGAAATAAATTATAATATCCTGAGGATAGCTTTATCAAGGAATAACTACCCTCAAGATATTATAGACCATGCTATTTCTGCTGGCTATATGACTGGATCCAAGTTACATCTGGCGACCTATTTCTATAATATGGAGTAAAGTAACCTTCTGGCATGAGCTAAAAACTTATAAGATTGAAGAAGAACGAGATAGCAAGGCAAGTCTTTTTATAAGGGGAGGAAAACCCAGTCACGTGATATCTCTTCGCGACTGTTAGTAATAAAATAACTATTAAGCGAGTGAGTGATTGACCAAATTGATCAAAAATTCTTCTGATGGGGTAGGATTATTGTCCATTGGGAAACTATAGACGCATTTCCTGATTGGGAAGATTTATGTTCCACTATGGGATCTCCTTTAATTAGTAGCGTAGGGAAATGAAATGACCTTGTAGAAATTGCTGAAGTAAATTACTACTTCTTTGAAGAGAAAAACTCCCTTAGTGTGGAGAATTTATAGCAGTTTCACACTATGAATAAATTATAATCAGATAACTGGAATATATATATGTATAGTTACAGAAGAGAAAGAGTGAAAACACAATAAAAAAAATCTAAATGAGACTGGATAAGGGTCTTGGGTCTTTTCAGAATGCAATCAGTTTGTATAACATAATTATAATTGCATTCGCTATACATAAATTTCCATGTAATTCCTAGATAGTTCCATCAAAAAATTAGACATACACAAACATTAAAGAATGAATAGGCAAAAGTTGCAGATTGTAAATTAAGTAAATTTACGTATATACAAAGACAGAAGCAAGTTCCTCAGGAAATCAATAATAATAAAAAAAAAACATAAAAGATCAATTATAATATATTGAAGATATTTTAAACAAGTAAGATGTATCCTTAGGACATAAACCATATCATTTCTGCTTTCTAGATGACTGGATCAAAGTCAAAACAAATCTAGCGACTTATTCCAATAACATTCCAACCAAAATTCATTTCGTTTATAAATGGTAAAGAAATACAGTTAATAAATGACTAATCAGTTGTTTTTAAAGTAAAATCTAGGTCATGTAATACGTCTCAGTGACCGTTTTTGACATCCAACAGGATGGACGATAAGTTGGATTTATTGCTGGTTAACCTCATAACATGGCATTGGTAAGATAATCAGGCCATTAAAAAAGTAATTAGGTGACAGACTACGACTACTAACTGATGTTTGAATTTTCAGAAAATGCGAATTTATTACCCTCTGCTGGGACATCTTATACCAGGTATTTAGCAGCGTGGGAAGACCGATGGCTTGAGTGGAAGTTGATAGTACGATTTATTAAGAAGGGGTATGAGAAAAGAGAACTAGAAAATGTCCAAAGCATGGAGGTTGTACGGGAACCGTAAAACATGAAGAAAAGCTCTTAAGCATTTTGTACAGGTATAATGAGCTGGGAAATTACAAATTAATGAATTAATAATGAATAATTACTGGAAAGGCACCATTATTGACTACAATATTCTGAAGTTCTTTTTGTGGTGTCTAAAATTTTTAATGTTGTTAAGAATTCTGAGAAATTGATTAATGATAATGTCAAGTTGTAATTTGTTGTTGATGTTGTAATTACAGGGTGTAAATCTATTGAATTATTATAATCTATTTTAAGTCTATTGAGTTTAATGTCGAAAATATTTATTTGTAGGTTTGGTTTAGTTTGTCGTTGTACGGTCATTTTATACACACTTTAGGCTAATTATACCTGGACCTACAGTATAACGTGGCTTATTTGTAGGGATTTATGTATATTAACACTGATATATTAAAAACCACCTTCGAATTTATATTAATCGTTTTTAATATCTGCGCGTTTTTGATACATATTCAATTAATATAAATTGTAAATTTTAAAAGATTAAATTTTTTACTAAAGGCTATCTCTGTTAAAACTTGCAATCTATTTTTAATTATTTAATTTAATTTTCAGAATTATGCAAGTAATTTTATTTTATATACCAAAAGAAATGAGCATGAAAAATCATTTTAAGCAATGTAATCATTCAATCTATTGTAGAATTTTAAGCAGGCAGTCCTTTTTCAACTATATATCCTTCTAAAAATCTCAAATTATACAACACATCGTAATTTTAATAATATAAGGTGTTTATAGACATGAAAAAAAAAATACACGAATAGTTTAAATTAAAATATAAGAAAACCCGACTCGTGGCTCAGTGGCAACGCGTGCCGCTGGGAGCATTAGGACGGAGGTTCAATCCGCTGGTGGCTTTGTTGTAGACACTGTTTCAAAAAGAGAGACTCGATGGCATTTGTGATATTCAGCATCTTGCCTTGTTAGTTGGAATACCTGGTGGGGATTTTCCTGGTTTTCTCCCATACGATACACAAATGCGGTAGTCCCCCTTAATGTCCTGTCGGAAGGCACTGTCTTCCTTCTTCAGCGTCACTGAGTCAAGTCAGACTTCCACCTACGAGTGCTCCATCACAACAGAAGTAGCCTCCCTTCCCTTCTTCCATAAGACCATATGTGTTCTTGGACTTGGTCTAGATGTTGCTGTCTACCAAGTAGGATAAGAAAAAAATATTAAAAGAATAAATATTTTTCATTAATTTAAATTGTTAGTTTTTACATCTCATCTTGGATTAATTTTTTCTCGTATACATTGATGTAGGCCTAGTCTTTCATATTATAAAATATAATATGATGAATTGAGAAGTACAAAGAAATTTCTGAAAAGGACTCATATCTAATAATCCACGCTAACAAAGCATCAATTTTTATTATAAATTATTTTTGTTAGACCGTATGCAGCTATATACAGATATTCAAGTAAAGTTTTTTTTTCAATTATTGCGAAAAAGTAGAGCTTTATAAGCGAATTGTGTCTGGAATAAAATGTTTCTTTAAAGAAATACAACAATAAAAGAAACTTGTGAAAAGAAAACTCATACGGTTGTTTATTTTGGGTCTAAATCTCTTTTATTCTTCATCGTTTTATTCATTTTATAGGATTTCAGCTTTAATTTTGGTTGTTGTAGTACTTTTTTTTTAATACATTGACGAGGGAATTCTCGTAAAAACGTATTTTATTTACTACTCTTCAATAAGAGTAGTAAATGAAATGGAATAAGTTCTTTTTCGGTTATTCCCATAAAGAGACGCTGTTAATATAAAGTTTTTCTGAACTAAAAAACTTTTCTTGCTTTCATTAGTTTTTTCGAGATATAAAGTTTAAAATAAAAATAGTTATACTCTGTCGTACTATGCGAAGCAATAATGGAAAAATTTATAAAAATTAATATCGTATCCTTTTGAAACTTTATTCTGAACAAAGATTTAAAACTTTTTTGTTGAAATGAAATTTTTAGTACAAATAAGTCTTTTTTCTTCTCATAAATATTATTAGTAGTTAATAAAGCAAATTGCTCTCATTACAGTTCTAGAAATTGCTTAGTTATCACAGCTATGTCTATGATATAATAACAATTTATTTGGAAATTTGATTATTTTATTTTGAATCAAATAATTCTAACGCAATTATCAATAAAAAATTCTTAATTAATCGGAAACACATATAATTGATGTTATTGAATTAATTGTAAATTTTTAAAAGGGTTAATTCATGAAAAATGTAACAGAGTCGTATTGTTGGTTATATTGTCTGAGTCTGTTATCGTATCTCCTGAAGAGTACAAGGGAATGAAATAACGTGGTGCTCCCGAATAATTGGCTATGGCTATGTTGATTGCCAGCTCGGAGTATAAATCTTCTTCTGAGGTATGGTTCAGAAAATGCATGGTAGCTGCAACAGCTGAGCAATCAAAGACATGATGAGGAGTAAATTCGACATCAGGACAGATGTCACATTTTTGGTATTTTTTAACGCCATCAGCAAAAATTTTCATATTTTTGTGGTGCTTCATTCTTAATTTTGTGAGAGTAGTAGCTGTTTTTCTGCCGACATTTAGTTCTACAATTTGGTATTTAGTTTTAATCTTAGGAGGGATCATGAGTTTAGATTTTACCAAGGCATTTGTATCTGCAAGGGAAGTAGGAAGGACAATCTGATCTGATTAAATTCTAAATTTAATGAAATGGAAAGGAATGATATTCTAAGGAATGATATTCTATCATGTTTTAAGTGTTTCACTAGTTTGGTATTTATAAAGATTAATGATATCATTTACACAATTAAAATTACTCTTACGATAGCAATTATTGAAAAAAAAATTTATAAACTGATTATCGTCTAGATCGAAAGTAATGGAACATATAATGAAACACATTAAGATGACATATAAGCAGTTTATGACATTTAGTACTAGAATATTGCAGATATTCTATCATGTTTTAAGTGTTTCACTAGTTTGGTATTTATAAAGATTAATGATATCGTTTACACAATTAAATGAATGAACTTAAAATTACTCTTACGATAGCAATTATTGAAAAAAAATTTATAAACAGATTATCGTCTGGATAGAAAGTAATGGAACATATAATGAAACACATTAAGATGACATATAAGCAGTTTATGACATTTAGTACTAGAATATTGCAGATATTCTATCATGTTTTAAGTGTTTCACTAGTTTGGTATTTATAAAGATTAATGATATCATTTATGTAATTAAATTAATGAACTGAAAATTACTTTTACAATAGAAATTAATTAAAAAAATGCACAAACTGACTATCGTCTGGATGGAAAGTAATGGAAAATATAACGAAACACATTAAGATGACATATAAGCAGTTTTTGACATTTAGTACTAGAATGGTGCAGATATTTTATCATGTTTTAAATGTTTCACTAGCTTCCTATTTATAAAGATTAGTGATATCGTTTATATAATTAAATTAATGAACTTAAAATTGCTCATAGGTTTTAGCTAAAAATTTTATCAGGTTATGCATTTTACAGTTCATTAAAATGATGGAAGGAAAATTAAAGATTCCTTCATAGCAATTTAATCTTCATTGCAGACCCCCAATCAAAGGCAGATTATAAATCCCTAAATATTCATACTGACTTTGAATTAATATAATTCCAAGGCTGTTTACATATGGATATACAAGATTAATATTAAAATCTCTATTTTTCATCTCATTCATTGAACTTCCACATTCAAAAGTATTAACATACTTCAATATTTAAATGAAACCATGTTTCAGAATTTCAAAATCTCATTAATGATAATGTTAGCAATTGCCAATCGATTTTTATGTAAGGCTGACTTTTTCATAGACTTTCAAAACACGGAAGAGGTGTTTTTATAAAAGGATTCTTTAAAATCCAACATTTAAAAAGCTTACAAGAATTAATTTACATGAATCTTAAATCTTATTTTAAATTCAGCCAAGACCCAGAATTTAAAAGGGAGATTACTTTAAAGTATAGTAAAAATGCGTTGATAAAGTTTAATTTTTTTAACATTTTTATTAATTCTAACCCAATTCTTCTTTTTTTCACAAAAAAAGTTTATTCCAGCTTCAATGTTTGGTTTGAGTAAACATTTCTAGACGTGTACACATTCTTTAAATTCACTTAATTTTATTGATTCTAATTTTTTTTCCGAATCAATTTTATCCTCCCTCAATAAATAGAGCTGTATTTTATTTATTTATTCTCCATTGATATTTATACTACTACTGAATTATCTGATATTTCTAAACTAAATTTTGGATAGAAATGCAATAGTGAATATTTTTCTAATATATTGCATAATAAATTGTTTTAAAGTGAAAAACATTGAATGAAATAAAATAATATGAATATAAATAATATATTAAAAACTTATTATTTTATTTTCCACATTTTATTTTCAATTTTAGCATTGATCATAATTCGAAACATTTTATTAAAATCGTTTAAATTTTATAATTCATCAAACTTCAAAATTTAACTTTCATAATCTTTCAATTGTCTTTAATATGGTTGAATTTTTGTTACATATAAATTCACTGCTTAACAATGGCAATAAAAGTGAATCAACAATAACTAACTTTATGTATCTTAATCCACAACTGTGAAAACATTTATATATATATTTGTTGATTATCACATAGTTGATTATTCCAGGACAGTATATTCTGCAGCTGTTCTTCTATATCCTCTACCAAGTCTCTAGACTCTATTTAATCGTCTATAGACACTATTTAATCGTCTATAGAATCTATTTAATCGTCTATAGACTCTATTAAATCATCTTACACAACGCATATTGAGCAATGCATAGTAATACATTCTACAATGGATTAAGCAACAATAAAACTTGCAGAAACTTTTGTAGATACCCAACGATTTCCTCATTAAAATGTTTTCTTAAACTCATGAATTCTAATTTGACTAACTTAACAGTTTCTAATCACCCTTTTATTGTGATCTGACGAGCAAATCAAAATCCTCTTTTCTTACAAATAACGTTTTAACTAAAACAATGTAATATTATCAGTCAATTTACTACTTGTTTGAAATAAGCAATGAAAACAATGCAATATATGTAAATATTAGATTTAATGTTTAATATATAAATATGCACTTACACTTTTGAATCTGTACTTAGTTTTAAATACTTAGGATCAGAAACTAATTGTCATAATAATATCTTACCTAAAATAATAGAATCGTGTCTCACAATAAGGCCTTTTATAGGTTAAGAAATCTGTTTAAATTCTGTTTAATTAATTTATTTTTGGAGGTGTTAGGGAAAGGGATTGTTGGAGAAGACAGTACAATGCAGAAATTTATAAAAGCTATAAAGACCCAGATATTATAAAAGTTATTTAGTTTAATAGATTAAACTGGGCTGCTCGTGTATTTTTTTATTCTAATGCAGCTGGCAAACACTTAGACAATTGTCTTTGATGCATTAAGACAAACACTACACCAAAATTACTCACATAGCACTACCCAGGTGCGTGTAGCTTGAAGATAAGCTACGGACGCAGAGTAACAATACCTCCGCAACGCTCTACGATCATGTTAGACCAGGACCTAAGATTTAAAGTGGATTCCAAACCACTACAAATATCCATGGCACCGCCGGGACTCGAACCCTGTGATACCGAGCATTAGAACGCTAGATACTCGGCCATTCAGGCCCTGCTCATGTATTTAGAATTAAGGATTTAAACCCTGTAAAAAGGCTCGTTTTGTCAAAGCCACAGGGACAAAAAGGAAGAGGACGACCAAGTTGCGATGGATATTCACAGTTGAAAAAGACTTTGCTGTTCTAAAGGTTAAGAATTGGAGGACCATTGTCACCCAGAGGAATGCATGGAAATCTCTTCAAAGGAAAGCCTTGGTCCACCCTGGGCTGTCATGCTATTGATGATGATGATGATGATATATATATATATATATACTATAATCTAATAATAATAAACTGTCACCTTTAATGACGAAACATGATGGTAACGATTAAATCATGGCCCAATAATTTCATATAATACAAAAACGTGTAGCTACAATAACTACAAAGTAACAAAAAACTAATAAAGTAGAAAATAAAAATAGGAATATATGGAAAATCCAAGATACAAATTCTTAAATACTTTCAGGAAATGAAAAGGGAGAAATGATAACTTTAATTAAGGATACGTATCTTGAAGACATTAAAATCCACGTCATTTCTGTTAGATTAAAAGTCTTAGGGAAAATGTTGATATTCGTACGATCTTGAATCACAATTTTAAAAGATGAATTTGAAATGAATTCCAAAAGTTATCGTGAATTTTAACTGAGTAATCAAGTTCCAATGTTATTAGAACTGGCCAAGAATATTATTCTGCAATGCTCCAGGATAATAATTATTTTTATAAGTCCAAAAACGTTATTACACAAGGTTATGAGAAATACCTCTCAAAATGACTCGCTGTATAATTAAAATTCTTCAGTCATCTAGAGGAACGGGAGCAATGAGATGCTGTGAAGTCAGAAAAGTGAAATTTCGAGCATATTCTGTAAAAGCTATATCTCCTAAGTCACAGATTGTCTTTACTTGAGTAAATGTTCAATACTGAAGAGATCGCTTAGGAACATAACTGTGAGTACTTGGCAGATATATCAATTTTTGCCATATACTTTATTAGAATTGCTAATAACTGGTTTAGAATGAGAGAAGCGAGATAATCTTTAAGTTTTGAAGATTTATAAAAAGCATCTTTTAAATGAAAAGAGGAAGTTTAAAGTGATCTAAATTTAATACCAAATGCTATTTCTTAGTATATACAATAAAAAGACCTAATTAAAAGTTTTAAAATAGTTGATCAAGATAATTTAAATATGAGTGAACGTGCTTTGGTAGTTAAAGAAAGAGTTGTTAAAAAATTATTAAATTAATGAATAAAATGGCAGTTTTGTTAAATAAATATAGTACGACCCCAATATAACGCAGCCGTCTAGACACACTAGGATTACACTCCGTATTATAGGATGTAGCAAAAACCAATCACTCAAATTTGACAGTGGATAAGCTGTATTGTGGGTAGTTATATTACATGCAATTAGTGTTTTGTACTAAGGAGAATAACCTGTTACTCAAATCTGTTAGCAAATATTCGATATCATGTATAATGAGACCCAGAAATTAGCGAATATCTGTACAACCTTCACAGGACGAGACAACCACAGATTGAATATAAACTATACCATGAGTTATTCGGTCGTGATTGGTGATAGCCCACGAGCTGAGAAATGCCTACTCCAATGAGAAGTGAGGGAAGCAGACCCCTCTCCCCTCTTGACGGATTGTCTTAAAAGAAGGTTTTTTTGGTAAAGAAGAGAGAGAGTTCTTGACCAGAAGTTTTGTTTTTCTTTTTTCTCTGAGGTGACTGAATAGGCCGGAGTATCCGCCTGTTTTTCAAAGTGAGCCCCTTGTGGTTTCGTATATCACGTCGTATGATAAATAAGGTTTGCCACAGACCCCGTATTTTTAGATTCGGCGTAGACTCTAGAACTCTGAAAATCTCTGACCTTGTCTGACCTTGAAGTGAACTGTACTTGTGATTTAATCGTGCATTTGTGAATCAAATTTAAATCTTTAAATTTCATTTTTTTGTAAACAATAAATTACACTAATCCAGAATTCTATATTTGTGTATATATAGTGCTTGTAAATAAAAATTGAAACGTTCCCATGAACCTGAAATTGGCCCTCTTCTTGAAGTCGTTATAGGTCTAATGTAGGCCAAAACGTTACAAGACTAACTACATTCTTTTAAAGGTAAAGTGGTAAGCGGAGAAAAAACAATGCCTATTCAATTATTATTTCAATTCAAATAAAATATTACCTAAGGTTACAGTTAAAAGGGAGAATATTAAGAGATGCAATAAAATGCAGAAAAAATAAAAATACATTGCTATTTATGTATTGTATTTACAATTTTTAGCTGAATTTCATTTTCACATTGTTTCTAGGAACAGTAAACGATATTTGGACAGTATTTCAAGCTCCTTCTCTTAAAGTCTTATTAAAAATTCAGTACTGTAGTAACTGATTTGAATTCAAAATACCGTAAATATACATGCAAATTCACGATTCATAAATTTTACAAAACCGCATTTGTGTTGCACATTGTTTAACTACGAGTGTTGAATATGAATTAATTAAGTGCACTCATCGCATCCTGTATTATTACCGGACATGAATCACGCATGAAACATTTATAATGGAATAAACTTAGATTATAAAATATGTACTGCATTAAACGCCTTCAACGGAGTTTGCGATAACACAATTTAAAAAGGAAAAAGATTTAGTTGACATAAATGTGTGGTATTCCAATTTTAATAATTAATTCTAATTTTAATATTTTAATTCTAATTCTAATTTTGGTAATTAATGTTTTTGTCTTTCTGTTTATATAGTACATTAATGTGTAATTTCACAGAATTAAATGTATTAGCGTATTTGTTATACTATTATTACTATTTTAACTATTTATTAAAGGCATTCTAACTATATATACATATCATTACTAAATATGTATACATAGTTGAAATGCGTTTCTGTATACCTAATAAAAATAGAAGTCTTTTTTTAATATATGATGCCAGTTCGTTTTCGAAGATTCACCTTCTATTCATGTTATAACTGTGTGCGCGTTATTTTTAATCGAATTAGAGCGGGGTAGTACTGTAATTACTATATTAGCGTCGGCAGAAAGTTGTCTAAAAATTTTAACTTTATAAACTTCAAAATGTTTTTCATTAGATTCAGCAAAAATAGATTTTAACTTCGGTTTCTTCATACTTAACATATTCCGTCGAAGAAAAAAATTCCTGTTTTTAAACATATAACTTGTTACTCTTAAGGTAAAATTTGTTTATAAATTTCCTTGAAAAAAAGTAATTCAAGCTTTCTATATTTTTTTTCAAAGAATCAAACGTTTATTTTAAGCGAGTATAGATGCATTTACGCTTCAAATTGAACAAAAAGAAAAAAAAAAATCTTTGTATTTAAATATTAAATATTTTTTTGAATAGCCATCTATTAAAAATATAAAAAGTAGAAATTAAATTGTTTTGACGAGAGCTATTTTTCTTATGAAATGGAACAATGTTCTTACTGTTTCTTTACACATATCTTGTATTTTGATTTATCAATAAACTAATTATTATTAGGTACGTTCAAATTCTATCGTTCTAGTACGCTTCAAATTGAACAAAAAACGCTTTTAAACGCTTCAAATTCAACGACAACAAAAAATCTTTGTATTTAAATTCTAAATTTTTTTTGAACAGCCATATTTAAAAAATATAAAAAGTAGAAATTAAATTGTTTTGACAAAAGCAATTTTTCTTATGAAAGGCAGCAATGTTCATTTATAACTCTATACTGTTTCTTTATACAATCTTGTATTTTGATTTATCAATAAACTAATTATTATTAGGTACGTTCAAATTCTATCGTTCTAGTACGCTTCAAATTGAACAAAAAACGCTTTTAAACGCTTCAAATTCAACGACAACTAAAAAATCTTTGTATTTAAATTCTAAATTCTATCGTTCTAGTTTTTTTTGAACAGCCATATTTAAAAAATATAAAAAGTAGAAATTAAATTGTTTTGACAAAAGCAATTTTTCTTATGAAAGGCAGCAATGTTCATTTATAACTCTGTACTGTTTCTTTATACAATCTTGTATTTTGATTTATCAATAAACGAATTATTATTAGGTGCGTTCAAATTCTATCTTTGAAGCATCGTGTGGAAGTTTAAAGTATGTATGGGAGAAAATCCTGAATCTGAAAATTGATTTTAAGAGTTTCTTGCTTCATAACTCTGCTCGATAATTACTAAGTAAACAGACATTCGGGAAGCCCAAGGACCAATCAATATTTTTGAAAGAGTCTTGTTCAGAAGCTTCAAATATTTAAGAGGTATCTATAAACATGAAGCTTTGAAATTGCTATACAGTCATTAAACTGAATCCAACGAATGATACACTATTCATCAAATTTATGAAAGATATTGTTATAGAAATAAAAAGAAAATAGTACATTTTATTCAAAAATGCTTTATAATTTTAATTACAGGAAAGTTCAATAGGTATCATATGTCCTCGAATGTATTGGTTTAAAAAATTAATATATATATATTAATTTTTTAAACCAATACAAGAAAATTGTGTCAGATTATGAATCTTCCTTGGCGAACCGTAAGGAGTTACACTATACATGGTAGAAAATGCCTACCAGATGTATGTTTAGGGTTACTGCCGGGTATTTGGGAACGGTAATGGAGAATTGGTTTGGTTTTTCGCTTAATGGCCATTTTTTGCACACTTTAGGCTAATTAGATAGGGACTTAAAGTTTAACGTGAATTCCGAACCACTCACAAACGCCAGGAATCAAACCTGAAGCCTGATGTACCAAAGTCCAGAGCGCTAGCCAATTGGCCATCAGGCCGCTCAGTAACGGAGAGAAACCAGAAATATCCAAACAGGTAATCTGACTTTTGATGTGAAACACTCTGTCACACTCATCAGTGGGTCCGTTTGATTTTTATACAAGGGGTAGTAGTATACACCACCAACGAGGATCATACTTTCGCCCTCTAGTTCTCATTATCAATGAGTCATAATGAAGAAGCGATGTAGTAATGGTTATTCTAAATTTATGCATAAATGAACTATAATTGTAAATTGCATAATACCGTTATATTGCATATAATATCAAATATAATCATCAAGATTATGATTAGTAGTTTCTTAAAGATGAAGTTAGAGTGAAAGAAAAATGAGTAAAATTAACATTAACAATAGTCAAGAAAAACAAATCCTTCATCTCCCTTAAAAGTGAGCCCTTAGGCGTTTTTCGGAATGTCGTAAATCCTTTAATCGTGACCAAAAAAAGACTCTGTCTGAAATAGAAAATTTGCTTCCTTAAGAATTTGCAAGCATTCTTGAATTCGTTGCGTTTTCCGTTCATACAGAAACATGTTGGTTTGGAGAGCATTCGCGAGCAAAATTTGCAGCTTGCGCGTTCAAATGTAGACGGAGCTTAAAGTTCCAACGTATATGATTTGGGATGCAAAACGCAAGAGTATTTGCCACAAATCAGCTATTGTTATTGAACCTTTTCTCAAGCCATTGCTACTGTGTTACTGGATCATTCCTCAAGCCATTTCCATCAAGCCAAGTTTTAATGGTTTGAGGAAAGTGTAGCAAAAGTATTTGAACTTTTCTGGTAGCAAATTTTCATTTGTAAAGCACGAGTACATAGTGTCAACTTGCCTAAATGCTCACAACAAAACACGTTCACAACTGAGGGAAGCAACGATTACTAGCTGGAAGCAATTATCAAAATTTTGAATAATCCATATTCACAAAATTTTAAGGCAAAATGCAAATTGTAATTGTTCAGAAACAAATGTAATATAGAGAAATACTTCTGCGTTAAAATGTTTATCAAATGTTATTCAGTCCCGTAAAACGTTACTTTTTTAAGCCTATTAAATGCTCAAAATCCTCTTGATTTATACACACCAAAACACGTTCACAACTGAAAAGAAGCAACGATTACTGATTGGAAGCAACTGCCAAAATTTTGCATAATACGCATTCATACAATTTTAGGGCAAAAGGCAAATTTTGAATGTTCAGAATACAAATGTAATATAAAGAAATATTTCTGTGCTAAAGTGTCCATCAAATTTTATTCAATCATATAAAACGTTGTTTTTTTATGCCTAATTACTGCTCAAATACTTCTTGATTTACACATACCAAAACATGTTCACAACTGAAAGGAAGCAACGATTACTGGCTGGAAGCAATTGTCATAATTTTACATAATCCACATTCACACAATTTTATGTCAAAAGGCAAATTGTAAGCGTTCAGAAAACAAATGTAATATAGAGAAATATTTCTGTGCTAAAATGTCAATCAAATGTTATTCAATCATGTAAAAAGTTACTTTTTTGCTTTTATGCCTAATTATAGCTAAAAAAATTCTTGATTTACGAATTATGTATACGAAATGATGTTTCTTTTGACTCAGTACATTCTCTATAATTGAGTTCTAAATACTTATACTTTAATTATGTCTTCTCTGTGCATTTCACTCTAAGTCAAAAAAATTTACAATTATAATACTACTTGTAAATCTTTTTCAATCTCTAATTATTTGAGTAACAAAATATTCTCCCAAAGATCTCGGTAAACATTTTCTACTTATGATTAAACTAAATATTAATTCAACTAATTATGTTGAAGCAATGAAAAACTTCGTCTTAATTATCTTCGTGAAAGTAATTCACTTACATGTAATGCAACTCACAATTTCTGAAGATGGAAATGCTGTAAATAAATAAACCCAAAGTTGAAATTATTTCTAACATGCAAAACGAAAACGTTCCATTTATTTAGGAGAAACAAGATTCTCCCATGTTTGTGATCTAGGAAAATATTGTTTGTGTACAAAGGAATGGAAAGAGAAACATGGATAAATAATAATTGGAAAATATCAGTATCATTCTCAAGATTATTTTTCCTATTTTAGAACGAGTTTGCTATCAGAAAATTGTTTTCGTCTCATGTTCTTAAACCATGCATCGGTTTGAATATTTTTCTGAATGTATCAGTTACATATATATGTATCATTTCTTTACATTTATATTTTGCATACAAGATATTTGACCTGATAGATTGTTTGCATAGGTGGTTAAAGAATATACAATAAAAAGTTTTTTACTCATTTTTATATGCATTTTTGCAAATGGTATAAAATTTTACTTTTTATGGTTTAAATACTCTTTTATATTTGTTTAATCTTTATGGTTTAATAACTCCTTTAAATCTTCTTAACAATTTATGACGGTGTTGTATTATACAAATTAGACAAATTTTATTTCATAAATAATATGCAATCAATGGTAATATATATATATATATGTAATACTCTGTGCAAAATGTGATTTAACAGAAAATGAACAAAATGAATGTTAACAAAACTGAATCCTCCAATACAAAGAACTTTCGTTTATTTTTCTTTAAAAATCTTTGGTACAGACTTATTCATTAAAATGAACTAAGTTCTTACATGCAAAAACTTTTAATACTTCAAATCTTTTTCTAAAGCAATCATTGTTTTACTTTTAATACCTTACTTTCAAGAAAAAGAAATCCTGAGCGAAAGAGGAATCATTAGCTGTTTAGATTTCCTTTTTCGAGAAAAGAAATATTTTAAGATCTTAGGCTGGGAGTTAAGAGAGAAAAGGACGAAAGAAGCTTGTTTTTTCAATAAAGCTAATTAAGCTTTTCATGGAGATTACTTTCTTTAGGTAGAATATAGCCGAATCGAGAAAAAATGTTTCCGCAAATTATAAAGTATTTTATTATTATCATCATTATTATTTAAAATCGTTGTCTGAAGTGCTAGTTAGTAAATTAATTATTTAAAAAGCAGCTATACTTAAAAAAATTGTTTGCACGTATATTATTTTGTTTGTTTAAATATAACAGATTTTATTCTATTTTAAATTTTAAGAAAGCATTTTATCATTAATTGAACAGTTGTACAATTATAGAACCATATAGATCGTTTTTATATGTATATTAATTCTTTTTTTGTACAATTCAAATCGGAGAAATAAGCGGATTAATTTTCCACATTATTAAAAATTTCAAGGACTTAAGAAGGCCTTTTGTGTTTATTTATCAATATAAAACATTGTCATTTTATTTTTTCGTTATACAATTTGTAAGCACATTTTTTCCAAAGAAATGGAATGTTGACAAGAGGATTAACTCTGAGATAAACTTTTGTTTAGTTTATTAAGAAAATAAGAACATACAATAAGAATTTATTAAAGAACATACAATAAGAACATATTAAAGAACATGCAATAAGAATATATTAAAGAACATACTATAAGAAGTTTTCTACTAATTTAAATATGCATTTTTGCTTATTTCGTTTTTAATATTTTATGGTTTAATAACTTCTTCAAATCCTCCTAATAATTTATGACAGTGTTGTGTTATAAAAATTAGACAAATTTTATTTCATAAATACTGTGCAATATCTGGTAATATATAAAAACCAAATATAAAATTCTGTACAAAATATGATTTAACAGAAAATTATGTAAAAGTCTGTATGATAGAGATTCAATAAAGTTGAATCGTCTAATACAAAGAGCTTTCGTTTTGTTTATTTTTTTAATTTTTGATATAGACTTTTTCATTAAAATGAATTAAGTTCCAACAAGTAAAAACTTTTAATACTTTAAATCCTTTTTTAAAACCTCTTTATCTTTTTTTTATTGTTAAAGAATATACAGTAAGAATTTTTTTACTCATTTTTATATGTATTTTTACTTCTTTCTTTTTTAACTTTTATAGTTTAATAACTCATTTAAATCCTCTTAATAATTTATGACAGTATTGCATTATAAAAATTAAACAAATTTTATTTCATGAGTATTATGCAATATATAGTAATATATAAAAAAACAAAAACATACAAACAACACAATATATAAAAAACAAAATATAATACTCTGTGCAAAATAAGATTTAACAGAAAATTATGTAAAAGTTTGTATGATAGAGATTCAACAAAGTTGAATCCTCCAATACAAAGAGCTTCCGTTTATTTTTCTTTAAAAATCTTTGGTACAGACTTATATATAAATGATCCTTCATTAATCAAAATAAACTGCGAAGCTGTTGAAGTATATATTTATTTTATATTATAAGTATATATTAAAACATTTTATATTATAATATAAATACGTATTAAGACAATTTATATTATGATCCTTTTAATTTCACATAAACACTACTACACTTTCAATTAAAATTATTTAATCATACACATCTGTATACGTGAATGTCACATTGCTATCATAATCTTTATTTTTTTAAAATTATTTTGTATTGAAAAAATTATTGAGTAATTTTTAAATGTGCTGTATTATAAAAATTAGACAAATTTTATTTCATAAATACTATGCAATATAAGGTAATATATAAAAAAAAAAAAACATAATACTCTGTACAAAATGTGATTTAATATAAAATTATGTAAAAATCTGCATAATAGAGATTCAGCAA